>CAJNDT010005936.1:707816-1167816 GCA_905221615.1 Symbiodinium sp. CCMP2592
GTGTATGTGTGGCTGCGAGGGCAAGGGAGGGGCGGGTGGATAAGGAAAGGGGCTAACGGCACTGTCCAATCTTCCTCAGTCCCCTTGTCCCCTCCGATCAACGTCATGTGTGTGCGACAGTGAGCGTCGAAACCCAAGCCTACAGTATTCCGCCCCTTGTCCCTATACTGAACTTAGAACCCTAACAAAAATTAGAATTTTAGCTGTTTCTGAGGGATTATAATAACCCAAGATTAAAAACTATTTCTAAGTACCCCTAGGATTAGAATAGGGTTTTGGGGTCCATAACCCAAAATTGAAATTATTTCCAAGTACCCCCAAGGTCCCTGCGCCTGTCAGCATCGCCAAAGCCGCCGCCCCCTGTGGCTCGGCTCCGAAGGCTAGGACTCGGTCCTGGGATCCGATTCAGCTTCAGGAAGGATGTGGGGCCAGGGCTGAGGATTAGGGTTTTAGGGATTTAGGGTTTAGGGTTTAGGGTTTAGGATTTAGGATTTAGGGTTTAGGGTTTTAGGGATTTAGGGTTTAGGGTTTCGGGGGTTTTAGGGCTTAGGGTAGGTGGGGGCACTCAGACCCTGGTTTCAGAGCTTAGATTTGCGGGCTTCTTGGGCCTTGGTATAGGCGCCTTGATGCTTGGACCAGGGTCTGGGGTTGTTTTGTTTGATCATTTAGATTATGAGAAGGAACCCAGGCATAGTAGTACGAAGTTCCGCTTTTCAGGCTTCTCTATTGTGGGCGTTGTGGGGTTTGGGGTTGTTGGATTTAAAGTCTTTAGGGAGTTAGTGCGGAAGACCTGGAGAGACTTCAAACATCGTTTGAAGCTTTGCAGCTGTTAGGGCTTAACGAGTTGAGGGTTCTAGGTTTCTCTGGGTGGTTATCAAAATTAGAGTCACTTTTTGGGTACCCTAAACTATAGTAGGGACGAAGAAAGGGACCAGAATTTCGACAACCACCCATATTGCTACCTCAATTACTGTTCCAGTCTGGCCATCGTGTTTTCTACTACGTGCTTTCTACTACCCGGTGGTGTCGCCGCTGGCTCAGCTAACTTATCGCTTGTGTGGCAAACTATGGCTTTCATGAGTATGACACTTACCATTGCGCGAAGGTTGGCGCTGCTGTTGAGGTGGGAGTTTCGGAAGGGCACGGGCACTAACTACAAGGACTACGCCGTGCCTATCAATCCACTTTACCCGATATTAGACCCTATGAGATAGACCCCGAATGTCCCCAAATAACAGGATCCCAATTTAAAGAAGCCCCAGAAACCACAGAGTTTAAAGCAATCCCCGCAGCCTAACCACTACTTGCTACGACTTACGACGACTTCTGCGACATTGCTACATATTGCGACCATGCACCGGCCATGAAAACGACTGCCACCATGACCACGACCACAAGATGTCTCTGACTACCAGTGCTAAGATACTACTTGTACTACTACTCCTCATTGTTGCTGGTGTTGCAACTCCGGTGGCCAACACGGAATATACATAGATGTAGCCGTCGAAATCTAAGCTGTCGCGTGTGTAAGCATATGTTTGGATCACCATACCGCATAGTTGGTGGTGTTGTCGATGCTGCTCTTGTTGCTGTTTGGTATTGTGTTGTTCTCAAGATTCTGTTGTTGCTAGTGTCTGCTGCCGCTGGCGCTGCTGCCGCGGCTGCCACCGCCACTGCATGTCCACCGCTGCTGCAGCTGCTACTGCCGTTGTTGATGTTGGTCTTGGTGCTGGTCTTGATGCTTGTACCGGTGTTGATGTTGAGGGTGCTACCAGCGATGATCATGGGTGTGCGGTGGTTTCCGTTGCAGTGGCTGCTGGCCTTATGCTTATGGGCATGGTGGTGGGCCGGTTTCACTTGCGTTTTTGTTGCTGTTGCTGCTGTTGCAGGGCTCAGCGCTACTATGAGTGCAGGGCTTGACGGATTGACCGCGTCAGGGTGCCCCTCCGGTATTGAGTTGATGCAAAGACTTCGGGGCACAGGAGCACCAAGAAACTATCGCGAACCCAAGCCCTGCACAATACACACCCAAAGGACGATACCAGCCAGGATTCGGCACAGCAGCGCTGTCGGTGATGTCCCGCCACATGTCCTCCGAGACTTATTGCTTGCTGACCACGTAGCTGCACATGGAACACTTGGGAGTGCGCTGCCAGATCTTTTGGAAAAGGGGTCTGCTGATGTCATGTAAGTGACTGTAGAGGCGACAGGGCTCAGCTGCTAGGCGAGCCGCAAATCGGCGCGTACATGGGACAAAGGACATTGGCAAACACGGGAACCTCAACGAACATCCTTGACGAGCCCAGCCACAAACTAAACCCTCGATGCCTGAAACCGCACACCATCTAAGAGAGCCCAATACCTAACCCCGAAATCTGCCTGCAACATAGGGGTGGTTGTCAAAATTATGGTTCCTTTACGGTCCTTAATATAACACGGCACCCAAATATTTAGGGTACCCAAAAAGGGACCATAATTTTGACAACTACCCATATGGGCGGTTGTCAAAATTATGGTCCCGTTTTGGGTACGCTAAATATTAGGTGCCGTACTATATCAGGGTACCCAACAAAGGGACCATAACTTTGACAAACACCCAAATGGAATCTTCCTTGATTCATGGCTACTGGGCTCTCGCCCTCAGACTCTCGGTCTCCTGAAGCCCTCAGCCATACCGAAACACAGCTATGCCATCATATGGGAGCTTCCGAAAATTTGGGGTACCGTTAAAGGGATCTATAAGGATCCTTCTGAGGGTTCTATAAAGGGTTTAGGGTCTAGAGCTTCCGAAAAGGGGGGGTACCTTATTTAGGGGTCCTTGCAATAAGGATGCGACTCTTTAGGGTACTATATTAAAGTCCCCTATTTTTTGGAAACTCCCGTATACATTGCCGTGATTTATAAAGGCCCTGGAGTGAGTCCTGTTGTACTTGCACAAGCCTCGATTTACACCTCTCAAGATCCAAACCCTGAACCCCGCAAGCCTAAACCCCGAATTAACCCTGTACCCAAACCCTTACTCTGCCCGAAATCCTAAACCCTAATTCATCCCGAAACCCTAAACCCTAATGCACCGCGAAACCCTAAACCCTAATGCACCGCGAAACCCTAAACCCGAATTTACCTCGAAACCCCTAACCCCATTAATAACTCCCTAATAAGATTCAATACCCTAAACCCATCTAAACCCTATCTATACATAAGAATCTCTCTCTCTCTCTCTCTCTCTGAAGCCTACAACCCTTAACCCCTTGTAGAGAGAACTCTGAGTCGGCCTCGCCATGCTTGGATCTCCGGCCGAGGCTTTCCGACGATCTCGGGCCATTTCAGCCACCCACCTGCCGTTTTCGGCTTTTGGGGGCCTATAGGATTCACAGGATTCGTAGGATTTACAGGATTTGTAGGATTTATGGGATGGGCAGAATTTGGGAAGGTTTAGACCTTCGTATTCTAGGGCCTCTTTCTACGCCGTTTCTGCTGCAGAGAGCGCATGGTTTGGAAGTTTAGGGTGTGCGGCTTTTATTTGCATTGGGTTTTGGGTGTTCTGAATCGGGGATTCTCGCTGGAGGCCTGGGCTGAGAAGAAAAGACCTGTGCCGTAGCCGTATAGAAGTTTTGAACACTGGTTCAGGGCTTAGGGCTTTCATGTGTGGCGAGTGTGTGAGGCTTGGGCCGTATACCCCCAGCAAAGGACGTTGTAGTACACATTTTGAAAGGTGGCTTTGAGCGGTCAGCACCGCCTCCGTGTACCGTTGTATCGTGCAGATGTTTGACTAGAATTAAAACGCCGTATTATCCGCAAACCGACTCAACCAAAAGCTGTTGTGCCGGGATGCCGCTGCCAGTTTGCTGAAGATGCCGGAGGTCGTCATCGTTAAACCGCTCCGACATGATGGAGAAGAACTCTAGCAGCTGGCTATCCACCATCAGAAGGTTAGAGTGCGCGCGCAAGACCTCCCGTGCCGGCAGTGTGCCGAGGTGCTCCTCCACTTCTCTGAAGCTTTCTCGGAAAGTTTCGGAGCTGTGTGTCAGAAGCTTTGGATGGCTCTGCAGCGTGGTCGAGATTGAGCGGAGATCCAGGAGCTCTCGAATCGCAGCACAGCGATCTTGCATCAGCGGGACCGTTACGGGAGCCTTCAAGCCGCCCAAACTCTTCAGGATATCTCGAGCCACGGGCTCCGAGGTGATCCCGGCCAACACGTCAACCTGCACGGGGTCCCCACTCTTTGCGACAGCGACTACAGGAAAACTCCATGCTTATCGGCAGACGGCAAGGAGCATTGGTTCATGCAGGCTACAAATCAAAAGTCCCGCCTTGTGCTCAAAGATCCAGCGCGCTATGTCCTCGTGGCTGCCTTCCTGGCAGAGCTTGGGCCAGCCCGTGCGCGAGCTTCCCCTCACGGTTAGCTTCTGAGGCGGCTCGAAGGCAGCCTGCTTCGTCGCCTCGGTCATCAGCACCTCCCTGGCCATGTCATCCCCCAGCTCCGCACTTAACTGCTGCAGTAGGGCCTCTACTCGATCACCTGCGGCCAGGAGCGCCGGCTCACGCAGCACCAAAGGCCGCACCACGTCGGGGCGTTCAGGGGAGGTCTGCTTGTAGAGGAAGATGGCGAAGAAATCGGGGCCACAGCCTGGCACGGAGAGAACCTCTCCTGGCTCCAGGCTTTGTGTGTAGGCCTGTATGCATTTCACCATCGTCCCTTCCGGCGACTCTACAGTGGTGGCGACTTTCTGAGGGATGGCCTTCCAGCCTTCTGCCAGCCACGCCGGTGGCTCGGCCGGTTCCGTTACTGCCGGCTTGGGCTTTGGAGGGAGAGGCGCGGTCTTGGAAGGTGGACGATCCTTGCTGCTACCTCGCTTGGTGGCACTTCTTTCTGGTGGCGGCTCCTCCAGCTCATCGCACTGCGGAGTTGGGAACAGGAGCAGAGCAACTGTAAGCTGCTCCATCGACTCGATGCGCATCTGCGTCTCGGCCGATGTGCAATGCTGTGAACACGGCGGTCCCTGGAAGAGCGTGTAGCCCGTGTAGCCGAGCTCTCCAGGGGACACAAACTTGTACATCACCGGCTTTGGCTTCGGCAGGAGAGTCGCATCTGCGTCTGAAACCTCTGCTAGTGGGTCTGGCAGGTAGACGTCCTCACCTGGAACAACAAGTTCAAGGTCAGCAGCACCAAAAGGACTAGTAGCAGTCGCGGTGCTGGTTCTGGAGTCGGTGGCAGTGGGGGACAAGGCAGGGCCAGGACAAGGGCAGGGCACGGCAGCGGCAGTGGCAGCGACAATGGGCAGGGGCAGCGGCAGTGGTGGTGTAATAGCTGTAGTAGGAGCAGCAGCAGCAGCAGCAGCAGCAGCAGTAGTACCGAGTAGCAGCGAGTAGCAGCAGTAGTAGCAGTAGTAGCAATAGTAGCAGCAGTAGTCGTCGTCGTAGTAGCAGCAGTAGTAGCAGCAGTACGAGTAGCAGTAGCAGTAGCAGTAGCAGGAGCAGGAGCAGGAGCAGGAGCAGGAGCAGGAGCAGTAGCAGTAGCAGTAGCAGTAGGAGTAGGAGTAGGAGTAGGAGTAGGAGCAGGAGCAGGAGCAGGAGCAGGAGTAGGAGTAGGAGTGGGAGTGGGAGTTGGAGCAGGAGCAGGAGCAGGAGCGGGAGCAGGAGTAGGAGTAGGAGCAGTCGTAGTAGTCGTAGTAGTCGTCGTCGTCAGTTTTGGTTTGGCAGCAGTATATAATGGTAGAAAAATTGCCATAAGAATCAATAATAGCAAAGGCCGTCTGCATAGCAGTAGCACCACAGCAGTAGCAGCAATGCTTTGGAGACCCTGCCTTGCAACGGCCTCACCCGGAGGCATGGCCTTGTGCCCTGCACCAAGGCGCAGATCTGCGAATGCATAAATATCCTTGATCATTGTTGGGTTAGGATTAAAAATGTACATTTTACTTCCTTATTGGGTTTAAGTACCCATAAAAATGTAAAATGTTACCCAACCGTGACAAAGTATCAGTGGGGGAAGATTGCACGGCCCCACCGGGATCGGAAACTCGAGCAGTCCCCGTGGGTAGGTCCGGGCCCACACCTGGAGGTAGGAGTTGAAATGCAGGGCAGGGAAAGGTTCGTGGAAACAGCTTACGACAGCATCACCTGCTGTAGACTGTAGATCGGGATATGAAGAAATACATCAGCTTACAAAACAGAGCTCCGCACCCACATGTCACACGGTACGGGTAAGCATGGTCACCACTGTGATGGCGGTGGTGCTGGTGGTGGTAATGATGGTGCTGCTGCTGCTGCTGCTGCTGCTGCTGCTGCTGCTGCTGCTGCTGCTGCTGCTGCCGTCGATGTGCTGTTGCGTTGCAGACGAACGCGCTAGCACTGGCGAAACTGATTGTTGTGAAAGTGGTGGTGGGATGCTGGTCATGGTCATGAAGGTGACGAGTAGTAGACTGTCATGACCAAGCGGCAGCTTTGGTGGTGGGGCAGTACTAATTTTGAAGGCGATGGTGACGGGCTGCAGCAACAATAGCGATGGTCGATGGCCAAGCTGCCAACAACAATGAGGAATCGACTTGGGAACGAAAGATATGCAAAGCACAATGGCCCTTCTTCCAGTTCTTCCTGCAAGTCGATGAAAGGGACATGGGGCACAAAGAACCGCCCTGCTGCAATGAAAGCCATGACAACTGTCATCGACAACAACGAATGCCAATGAAAGAATGCTGCACGCGCACAAGCACCGCACATCGAAGCCCTGAACCCTCTTTTGAGCGCACGCAGTGCCCTGATCCTTCAACTGCCGCAATGCTTGCAACGGCTGATCAAGGACTACTCGGAAGAGGACTTCCAAACTGGATGAGTGGTCGAGCCCCGATCTCCGAACCCAACATCCTAAACCCTGGGACCCTAAGTCCTACCGCAGCAACCCCCAGGCGCTAAACCCCAAAAGGGTGCACCCCTGAAGCCCTCAAACCCTAAACCCTAAACCGTAATTAAAGCCCCTAAAGCCCTAAAGCCCTCAACCCGCAGCCCTGGCCTGCTCCGCTAGAGGTGGACCCCCGGCGATCTTCGGAAAGACCTTGGCCACGGAGCCCTCGGGCATAAGGCGGAAGTCGGCCTTCGCAAGCACCTGGAGGCTGAAGGGATTTAGAGTATATCATATGTTCTGTACTATTGCTCGTTATAGATTGCAGATTCCAAAATTTACTTGTTACATATATATATATATTACATTATATATAGGTTTTTTTGGATTCAGAGTTCAAGGGATTGGAGTAGTTCTTTAACTTAGGGTCCCTTTTAGCACCCTTTTCTGAGTGTGCCGTGTTGTTTTGGGGACCTACAGGGACCCTGAATTTGGCAAACTGCCCATGTAGGGTTTAAGGGTCCAGGGTTTGAAGGCTTGGCGGTTTAGGGGTTTCGGTCTTCGGGAAAGGGGGTTTCGACTGTCGAGTTCAGCGACTCCAAGTGCTGCGGCTCTAAAACGAATAGGTTCAGCATCGAACTTTTTGGTTTAATGATTGTCTGAAGGATATGATTATAGCGATACTGGTTGCCACTCTCTCAATTCCTGTCATGTGCATTGCAAACTCCGTTGCTGCCTGATTGCAGCTATTGCGTGTATGCCGACTGTCAACGCTGAAACAGATAAATTGCAGGATTGTTGCTAAATAC
Organism: Symbiodinium sp. CCMP2592; assembly: GCA_905221615.1. Lineage (NCBI taxonomy): Eukaryota > Dinophyceae > Suessiales > Symbiodiniaceae > Symbiodinium > Symbiodinium sp. CCMP2592. Next base: position 715,467 of record CAJNDT010005936.1, read on the forward strand.
TACAATGTGTATGTTACGCAACACACATACGGCTGCACCCTGGAAGGCTGTCTGTGTTGCTGCAACAAGTTCAACTATCGGCAAAGTTACGGCTGCCGCTACTGCTGCTGCTACAGCAACGGCGACGATCACGACGACGGCATTCACGACCATGACTACGACGGCAGCAACAAGTGCGAGAACAACGACAACTACGACGACTACCGGTGGCAACAGTACTAACAATAATGCTACTACTACTGCTACTACTACTACTACCACTACTACTGCTACTACAACTCCTCCTCCTCCTCCTCCTCCTTCTGCTGCTGCTGCTCCTCCTGCTGCTGCTTCCTCCAGAACATGGATGGCTCTTCCAGTAACTGCATACCGCACAGTTGCAATAGTGATCTTCTCATTTTCATGCCAAGTGTTGCATGTTGGCTTTCTATGTGCTGGTGGTATTTTTGCCTGACTTGTTCTAGGTCGATATCAGTTTTCTTATGACCAGGCGCCGGTGACTGCGCAGATGCTGCGCAGCATCCGTTTAGGGTCCTGTTGAAGCAGTCCATACCACAACTGGCGTTCAAATCATCAACCGCCAGCCCTGAACCAAAATCCTGAACTAAAATTCCAATCACACCCCGAAAGAACAATAAGCCTAACCCCAAAGCCCAGCCGCCGCCTCCTCGTGCGATTTGCTGCCACCCTCTTCCGCGCTGAAAAGCATGCAGACCTCGATGGGTTCCCAAGCACGAAGCTGCACCTCGGCAACTTTTCAGGTTTATGCTCTCGCAACTCGGAACTCAGCCAAACGAGGTCTTCAACTATTACGGTTTGGGGTCTAGGGCCAGTGTTTTAGTTGGGTTTTCGGTGAGTTGTTGAAAGCAGCTGCGGCAATGCTTTTTGGATGGAGCGGGGTACATTTACAACGAAGCTTCTGCTCGCAAGTCTTGTTGACTGTACTTGGAGGTTCATGGGTAGTTATAGGTGGGGTTATAAGTCCCCCTAATATGTGTTATAAGTATAGTTACCCTGCTTATAACCCTACTACTTATAACTATCCATGAACCTCCAAGTATTCCTGGCCTGCACAAGTTTATGACCCCGTGGGCCGCGGGGTGAAAGGCGCGCGGCCTTGGTTCCTGATGGCTGAGACTCCCAAAACCACGACAGCAATTCACCGATTCGCAATCCTGCAGTGGATTAGGTTTATAGGGCCTCAAGCCAAAGGGTGCTCGCAACATCCAAAGCCAACGTGGCAGCAGGCCTAAAACCCCATCAAATCCAGTCCGAAACACTCAATCCTAAAACCCTGGACCCTAAGTTCTACCGCCTGAATCCTACACCCTAAACCCTAAACACCACAGCAAGGAGCAGGCGTTGAATCCGGTAGACTCGCGGGAACCTGCAAGAAGAGCCATCGCCGAATATGCGCAAAGTCCGCAGTGTCCAGAAAGGTGATCTTGCCTGGGTGTTGGCTCCGGTTAACAGAGTTGAGGGGTGAGAAAGTCCAACACCAAGCTGTGAAGTGCATGGGCGTTTCGGAAGCTTCACCCTCACAGCCTGTAAGAGTTGGGATCGGTGCACTCGTAGATTCGTACATGCACATGACAGGCGAGCGACGACGAGAGTCAAAATATGTGGTGATACTGAGAGGGGCATTGCAAATCCTGTAAGCAACATTGCCGCTGCCGCTGCTGCCTGTGTACATGACCGCATCGGTGCTGATGAGTCTAAGTGATTGCAAGTGCTGATTATGCCGATGGCAGTGCTAAGGGCTCGCTCGCTCTCTCGCTCTCTCGCTCTCTCGCTCTCTCTCTCGCTCTCGCTCTCTCTCTCGCTCTCGCTCTCGCGCTCTCTCTCTCTCTCTCTCTCCCTCTCTCTCTCTCTCTCTCTCTCTCTCTCTCTCTCTCTCTCTCTCTCTCTCTCTCTCTCTCTCTCTCTCTCTCTCTCTCTCTCTCTCTCTCTCTCTCTCTCTCTCTCTCTCTCTCTCTGGTAGTGGTGAGGGCTATGGTGCTGAAGTGTTGGCGTTGCGAATGAGGAAGGGTACACAGGGGAATGATGGTGATGGCGACAGCGGTGACGAGGACGATGACCAGTTAGGGGATGCCGATGACGACAGTTATGACGGTGATGATGATGGAGATGGGAGTTTCCGAAAATTAGGGCTACCAAAGTAGGGGTACCTTATTTTGGGGTCCTTATAATAACGATACTAGTATTTACGGTACCATATTAGGGTCCCCTATTTTCGAAAACTCCCAGATGTTATTTATGAGGCTGACGGTAATTAACGATATTGACGACTGGCATGACGGCTTGAGTATGACTACGATGATGACGGGCAGTTGCACATCAGCACGAGACTAATGATGGCGATTAAACAGGCTCAGCACTTATGCTGACACTCTTTGTGGTTAGAATGCATTAATAGTGTGATGACCACGGAGGCGATCCTGGTGGCCATGGCGCGGAAGATGAAATTGACGGCGAGCAATACTTCCAAAAGTAAGGGTAACGTGGAATTGGGACCAACAGTAGAACTAGAGATGCTGGTGGCCAACAGAACCAGCTCTGGCCGTTGATGATGACCAAAATAAAGACTGCTGGCACGGCAGTGCGCTTATCACTTGAAAGCCAGAAACCCAGTCCAAGCCTACCATCGTAATCCCTAAGCGCTGAACCCATTCCGTCCCCAAACCCACCACCGCAGCCGGAGCTACCGCACGGAACTTCGACAGAGGAGCCAGACATCTCTCTCATTCTGGGGATCTGTCTGGCCATCTATCTATCGATCTATCTACCGGTCTATCCATTATCCCTTTATCTATCTATCTAACTAAGAAAGAGAGATCGGGAGACAAACGTATCTTGATATCACGACAAAAATCTACACTCGAAACTGGTGTTTGCATTATGAACTCTACCTACCTTCAACGACTGTGCAAGTTAATTGTTCATATGTCACCGAGCAGCTCTTGTCCCGAAAGACAGGATCTTGCTTGAGAATGTGCCCCAGCAGGCGAGGACCACTTCCAGAGTCAGAGCCAGGCATCCACGCAACGTGGAGGGCCACTCGTACCTGGACAAGTCAAAGCTACTATAAGTGCCCTAAAAATTACCTATATGATTTTCTCTTTTGAGGGGGGTGTCCTTAGTATAAGTATAGTAGAATATACCGCAAAACCCAATCAGGGCTTTGGGTGCCGGCTTTGAAGTAGCCGCCAGCACCTCTCGAGCCGGGCTGTGTGCAGCAGCTGACGGCATATTACACTGCTGAGTCTTCTGGAATTTCTGTAAGAAGCTGGGCAAGTACGTTCTGAAAGAGGTAGCGACAAAGCTAGTGGAGCATTCAACCACGCCTGGACATGTCTTGCGTCTTTAATCATTCAGCGCACCGTCTCACTTCTTGCGTAACACGTCTCGGCCCTAACCGACGCCCCCACCCCTAACCTCAGAAAAGCATCTGGCGTTCCTGATCCTGTTCACATTAAGCGGCAAACTCCAGGACCAGCCTCCCATCCCAAAAGCCTTGAGACCTGAGCCTGAAACCTTAACCCCTTAGGGTTTAGGGTTTAGGACCTAGTTTAGGGTAGAAGTGCAAAGCCTAGGTGCGAGGTCAAAGGCATGACGCAAGTCCTGCGCACGGGACGAATGCCAGGCTGGGGTGACTTGAATGGTCCGGGGTTTGAGTTTCTGACCTCTTTGAAAGTAAGTCTACGGTAGGGCCCGACTCCGGCAACAAGCGCTTCAACACTGCAAAGTAGGCTTTGGGAGATATTGATCTCAACCTGTACCCTTAAACCACGACCACCCTAGGAGACTGGCCATGCAAGCAGTGGCACCGACGTCCAATCCACAAGCCCCGAACGCTTGCCGAAAGAAGTCGAAATAACACCCTAAACTCTTCGACTGTCTTAACTGGGTGCGGGTGCTGGGAGAAAGAGGTGAACCTGGGCGCAAACCAGAACACACGTCGCGCGTGATGGTGCTAATCCTTATTGTAAACTCTACCCCTAGGGATCTAAGGACTCATATATTAGGGCTTTTGGGCCCAAAGACCCAAAGACCATACTACGTAAGGCTTTTTGGGCGATTTTGATCCCTAGGGTGCGGCCACGGCCCTGAGTGACCCCTCCGGGGCTCCCCTAAACCCTAAAGCCCTAAACCCTAAAACCCTAAACCCCTAAACCCTAAACCCCTAAACCCTCCTGGGGCGAGTATAAGCAGAGCCAAGGACCCAGGGGCCGCCCGCCACCTGGCGAGCAGTTCAGGGCCTTTGGAGATGCCCAGAGAGCCCAATACCCCTCAATTAAGGAATACCTAGGGTTCCTTTAAAAGGATCCTTACGGGTTCCTGTAAAGGGATCCTTTAAGGGATCTATAGGGTTTAAGGTTGAGGGAGTCAAATACCCCTCCTTTAAGGAATATAGCTTAAATCATAAATGAAGCCCTATGTAATTTAAGCCATATTCCTTAATTAAGGGGTATTGGGCTCTCTGGGTGCTTTAAGGAATACCCAGAGGCCCCATAGTAGTTCCTTTTTGGGATTACCTTATAGGATTCTATATACGAACCCCAAAAAGGAACTACTTTGGGGCCTTGGGGTAAGGAGTTGCAACCGGCTTGTTGATGTAAACCCTGAACCCTGAACCCTTGAGGGTTTAGCGGTAAAGAGAGATAGGGCTTGAAGATGCTTTATGCGTTTCGGATAAAGGGCTTCAGGGGATGGGGGTTTGGGGGTGGTTTCGGGCTTTGAGAGTTTTCTGGTGGATTCTGGTGGCAGGGCTTAGGCTGTGGAGTTTTTGGCAAGGGCATGTTTGGGGTTTTGGGGATGGCTCTGGGCATAACGGATTTCGACTGCAAGACCGGGTGTTGGGCATTTTCGGTGGGTTGCGGCGCGGGACAAAAGGGCTTCCGGGTTGGGCCGACAAGGCACGTTGAATGATCCCTTTACTTGAACGAAACAGAACAACAGCAATAGTATTAATCATCCCTGGGACTTTGGTGTATATTACATCTTTGAATTATCCTCCGGTACATCTGATGTACAATAATCATACTCAGAACGGTTGTCGTAATAATACTAGTCAGCAATAATGAGCTTAGATATTAAATCTAACCACTAAAAATATCCCTTGACATACGATTAGTCAGAATAGTGATGAAACAGATTTCCGAAGGCGATGTTCAAGTCTTAGGATTTAGGGTTGAGTGCCTATGGGGCGTTGGTCTCATGGCTTCTACCACGACCATCCTAACGGAAGGCCCCATTGAGCTCAAGCCCTCCAGTCTTTTTTGCTGCAGGCTTGCTTGCAAGAACGCCAGCCCTCCATTCTTGCAAACCCTAATAAAAGGGCCTTAATAATTGGAGTAGGGTTTGGGGGCCCATTGTACTATACCTTTAACCTTTCCCTAAATAAAACCCTAAGCCCTGAAACAACAGGCCCGGGCCTTTGCAGTCGACGTACCGGTCGTTGGGCCAGAGGCCCGGTACCTGAGAGGCTTCGGGGTTTAGGGTTTAGGGCTTAGGGTTAGGGGTTTAGGGTTTAGGGCTGGGGTTAAGGGTTTAGGGCTTAGGGTTTAGGGGTTTGGGGTTCAGGGCGGGCTTAGGGTTTAGGGCTTAGGGTTTAGGGTTGATTTCAACGCTCCTTCTCCGTATGTCGAGGTTGTTTTTTCGCCTCCTACCTAGCAAGGACGAAAATGTCGAGGTTAAGGGCTTGCAGGGTTCAGGGCTTTGGGGCTTAATGTTGCGGTGCCCTTTTAGCTCTCTGCCGCCACTGGCTAGGGTGTAGGGTAATGCAGGAGCCTGATTCAGAAACCCTGGCCGTACAACCCCAGGATTCGCAGAAAGAGCCCTAACAAAGATCCAGGGTTTCGGAATCAGGTTCCTAGATTACGAGGTATACTTGTAGTTTCATGGGTAGTTATAAGTAGGGTTATAAGTAGGGTAACTATACTTATAACCCATGTTAGGGGACTTAAAACCCCACTTACAACTACCCATGAACCTCCAGGTAGGGTTTGGGACCCAGCCCTGAAGCCCAAATGCTGAAGTCCAGACCCCAACAGCCCCAACCTATCCGAAGATAGAGCCCTCGATAACGAGAGTATGGTTCTGAAGCGTATTACCCTAGGGATCTAAGGACTCATACAAAAAGGCTTTTGGGCCCAAAGACCATACTATTTTAGGCTTTTGGGCTATTTTGATCCCTAGGGTTATACTACGATCCCTATATGGGAGTTTCCGAAAATAGGGGACCCTAATGTAATACCCTAAACAATAGGATCAGGACCCCCAAAATAGGGTACCCCCAATTTTCGGTAACTCCCATATTCACCCCCAAAAGCTCTTCAGAGGCTCCTGGGTCTTGTGGTTCTCGGCGGGGAAGTGCCAATCTCCCTCGCGGATCTGATCCGGCGACTTGGCTTTGGAGGCGGCCCAACCCAGGATCTCGGGGTCGCAGTAATCCTGCGCTTTTAGGGTTTAGGGTTTTAAGGTTTAGGGTTTAGGGTCTAGGGTTTAGGGTCTAGGGTTTAAGGGGTTTAGGGTTTAGGGTTTAGGGTTTAAGGTTTATGGTTTAGGGTTTAGGGTTTAAGGTTTAGGGTTTAGGGTTGGGTACTGTCCCCCCCATACAGTAACAGTCTATAGCAGGGCCACTATTTAGGTCCAAAAAATCTATATTATGGATATTATCTAACTGTTACTGAGTGGGGGCAGTACCCAAGGCTTGGGGTTTGGAGTTTCGGGTTTAGAAGGATAGGGCCGGGGCCTGTTTTGGTTTAATTAAGGTTTAGGGTTGAGGATGCAGGGTTCAGGTTCAGGATTCAGGTTCAGGGTTCAGGGTCTACGGCTTAGGCATGTGACGGAACCTGGGACCAACCAGCATGACGGAATCAAACCCCTGATCTGTCTTTTCGGCTGGCATCGCCAGGCCTCGCCCTACAGCAGCCTTCGGACTTTCTTATCTTGAGGCTTGGGATTTGGGGGCGTTCTACCTCAACCGAGAGTCCTGCTTCTTCATTGCTGAGGTGTACTTGGTGGAAAATGTCCAGCATGGGTGCTGCTGGTCCGACCCGACGACGCCCTTCTGGCAGTAGACCAAGTAGACGTCTTTGGCTCTGGAACCTGACTAATCTTTTGCATGCTGCTCTTCCCTCAGATGCTACACCCTGAACCCCTGAGGCTTAACCTAAACCCTAAACCCTGTGTAAGCATCTGAGAGTTCGGTGTCAGACTCGTGGGAAACTGCGGCTTGCTACCCCCATGCCAAGCCCCAAAGATGCATGGAACTCGCACAGCCCGGGGGCCCAGGTGTGCCATCGATGACGCCGGTTTGCACCAAACAGGGCGATCGTCGACCTGGGGTACAGAAGGTACTTTGTATAGAGCCTATGGTCTAGGGCTTTGGTGTTTGGGGTTTAGGAGCCAGTGGAAGCTTATTCCATGCAGGGCATCAAGTTGGTTTTACTCAAAAGGCTTTGTGCAATGCATTCTGATAAGCTTCCAGTAGCTGCTTGCGGGCCTTAATCTTGATTTTATAGGCTCGGAAGAGTGCCTCGTGGGCTATACCTGGAGGTTCTTGGCAGAATCATGCGACATCAGCGAAGCGTGCTCTATCAATAAGACCAGCACGAAGCACTCTAGTTCAGGGCTTTATGGCCGCTCGTTGGGGCCCCCACCTGCGCACCGCCGATCAAGAAGTACTCTCCCACCTGGGGAGATGGCTGCATCCCACCCGGGTGCCAAGGCGTAGGTAGGGGGATCAATGGGGGATGTTATGACGGGGCGATAACAAGCTTATCAACGACTCAAGGGGATTTTAGGAAATAGCATCATGTCGTGTTACGCTGAAGGCTGTCTGAAGGATTTGCCTGCCATGGCTCCATACCACCAAATTCAGATAACGCATTGCTGAAAACTACCAACTCCTGGCCACCATATACGCTTCGCCTTACACGCCAAAGCCCTAAAGCCACATAAACCCTCTGGAGAAGACCTGGACACCCAAAACCCTCTCTCAACCCTCTGAAGGAACCTTATAAAACACCGTGGCGGCTGGCGCCCTGGCAGGAACCCTTCAAAAACTTCTGAGGAAAAGCCCTATCAACCCTCTCAAGGAACCTCATAAGAACCCTTGTAGGAGTCCCCTGAAGCAGACCACAAACCTCTTAAGAAGCCTTGTAGGAATCCTCTGAAGAAGACCACAAGCCTCTGAAGGACCTCCTAAGAAGCCTTGTAGGAATCCTCTGACTTAGTTGTTGAGTTCATAAGCCCCCAAAAGTGCACACTTTCAGTTTTATAGTGGGTCATAGTATCCAAAAAAAAGTGTAAAGTGTATCCACTCAGCCACTAAGCTGAAGAAGCCCAGGCCACCATGTACTCGCGGCAGAACTGCCGGGCGAAGACTTTCACCGAAGGCGGCGCGGTGGTTTGGCCCAGGAGGAAAAGACCATCTTTCAGGTTTCCGAAGAAGCCCGCAAGGGCCTGCTTAAAGGATCATGGGACTTAGTAACTAGGGTTATAATTAAGGCAACTATACTTATAGTTACTTATAACCTCACTTAGGGTACTTATAACCCCACTTACTAAGTCCCATGATCCTCCAGGTGGGAGGGGTCCCTTTTTAGGGTTTTTTACCGGGTTCCTATAAGGGCCCCTTAGTTTCTAAACTTCCATTCTTCCATTCCCTACTAACCAAAGGTAAGTTTAAGGGTTCCTTTACCGGGTTCCTATGAGGGTTACGATAGGGGTTCTATGATATCGCAGGGGGCCTGGGAGGGGTCCCTTTAAGGGTTCCTTTACCGGGTTCCTGTAAGGGCCCTTAGTTTCTAAAATTCCCAAAGAGCGGATATACTTACCTGTGGTTAGTAGGGAATGGAGGAATAGGGTATAATTATATCTACTATTACTACCATTCTTCCATTCCCTACTAACCAAAAGTAAGTTTAGGGGTTCCTTTACCGGGTTCCTATGAGGGTTACTATAAGGGTTCTATGATATCGTAGGGGGCCTCAATAATTAGAACAGGGTTTGGAGGTATATTGTACTAAACCATAAGCAGCAACCACCAGAACAGTATTGGTAACTGCTTAGGCCCCTATATCGGACACCGGGGAGCCGAACATCTTCGGGTGTTGAGGGTTTGGGCTTTGGGGGCTTCAGAGCAATTGGGCTTCCGGAGAAACTCATACAGCACGGCATGACTGTGGTAGGTTAGTGAAGTGCTGCTGCACGAAAGTTAAGGGCTTGCTGGCCATAGGGGATGTGTTCGCGCTTCAAATCAAAACCTCCGCCCCTTGCCACAACACAAAGGCACGATGCAGATGCTCTGAATGCAAGGACCCTTGCCGTAGCCGTAGCCACAGTGATAATGATATTGAGGATGGTGATGGTAATGGAAACAAGAACAAGAGCATTCATGATCAGAGTCATGATCATAGTCACAGCAATAAAATGTACCAATTGGTTCCCCAGGCTCTGAAAGAGCCCAGGTAACCTCAACCCTAAACCCTATACCCCTAAACTCTAAACCCTATACCCCTAAACCCTAAACCCTAAACCCAGCCTGCAAGGCGCTTCGAAAGCTCGATGCCGCCTCGACCTCGCAGTGGGGCCAAAATCAACAGGGTCAGGTGATCCCTTTAAGGGCTCCTTTAAGAGATCCTTTAAGGGCTCCTTAAAGGGCTCCTTTAAGGCCTCCTTTCAGAGATCCTTTGAGGGGTCCCTTTAAGGGCTCCTGTGAGGGTTCCTATAAAGGGCTCTATAAGGGTGTCTATGCCAACAACAGTGGCAAAACCCCCTAACCCCGAAAACCCATCAAAAAAAACTCCCGAACTAAACCCCTGACCCATGAACCCCTAAACCCCTATGCTGCTAAAGGCCCCAAACCCCGAAGAACACATATCGCGGAGATCTCGCCACCTTGCATCTTCAGGGCCAGGTGGACGCAGACCCCCAAACACCCCAGTCCCCAAACGCAAGTCTCGAAAAACGGAACTCTAAGCCCCTAGAAACCCCAAGACAAGACCTGAACTAAACCCCAAACCCTGAGCTCCTAATAGCTCCCTCAAGCTCCGTGTTGCCGGACCTCGAGAAGCTGAGGGCGTGAGGCGATGGCATAAGCCGCCTCTTCAGCCCCGCCACACCTGGGTCGTGCAGGGTCGGGATCGGCGCTCGTGCGTGTATGTATAAGTACGTACGTATGTATGTATGAATGTATGTACGCATGTACGGATGTATGTATGCATGTATGTATGTATGTATGTGTATGTACACATACATACATATGGGAGTTTCCGAAAATGGGGGACCCTAATACAGTACCCCAGGTGGTAGGATCCTTATTATAAAGATCCCAAAACACGGCACCCCTAATTTTCGGAAACTCTAAACCCTAAAACCCTTATAGAACTCCTATAGATCCCTTTAAGGAACCCTTATGGTAACCCTTTAAAGGAACCCTAAGGCACCCCTAATTTTCGGAAACTCCCAGATGGGCACCGAACCAATGAAGACTCAGGCGCAGGGAGACGAGCGTTGGCATGATCTTCCGGATCTGCGCTTCCTTTGCTAAGAGTTTTGAAGCTCCTTTTCTACTATTTGCTTAAGAACCACCAAAAAATACAAAATATGTTCCTTATGGAGGAAATATAGGGATGATTATTTTTATTTTTGGGGGTTCTTAAGCAAATAGTAGTTTTGGATGTCTGCCCATGTCGGCTTTAGGGTTTTGAGGCTTCAGGGCTTTAGGGCCGTAATTGTTTAAGGGTTGGGTTTGGGGTTTTGATTTATATAAGGGTTTTGTTCGCACTCGCACACGACTGCGTCAGGCGAGGCTTCCGGGACTTGACTACATGCGAATTGGTCCGCCTTTGAAACATCAGTGCAGTCAGCAACCCCCCTTAGCCGGCAGGTATCGCCTGCTTCTTCTCAGCATGCCGGCATTGTTGTGGCCGTCTAAGGCAAGCAGCACTTCACAGGCACTCACAAGGTCTCAATACATCTCATCGCCCTCCAACTTCTCTTGTAGGGGTTTCGTTCGGTTTAGGTCTAGAGCTTGGGTTGGGCTGGAGTGACCCACAATCAGTCCTAAGTCTTGCAGAAACAAAGCTTGCGAAACTTAGCATTTGAAAATCTTTGGGGGAGGAGGCCTTCTGTCTCGCCCCGGCATGCAGCAGGTGTGAAAAAAAATCAGGCTCACCCGGCCCGAGAAAGGATTGAGGGTTCAGCTTGAAGCCCGTCGCCAGGATCGAAAGAGGAACCCTGAAACCAAGCTTACCCGGCATAGTCGCATCATCGGACGCCAAACCCTATCCATAGCGCACATGTATCCGTACGAACATGGGCTCCTGCACGCATTGCTCGTCACTGGATGCCTGACTTCCTCTTGCACTCACATGCGCAGCTACATACGGTTGTCTCGAATCGTCATCTTTCTCTTCACGCTTCGAATTGTGCACTCTTTCTGTACCGCTTCGACAAAGGTGGTCTTCAGAGCTTCAAGATTACTGGAATGTCTTCCGATACTCTACAACTTCTTCTACCAGCCAACTACATAGGACGAAGTACTCACAAAGCAAGTAGAACAGAAAGTAGAAGTGGGTTACACAAGTCTGTATGTAGTCTCAAGACTACATACTCACACAGATGTCTTCTTTTTGGACATCACTGCAGGTACGTCAGTCCAGCGTCCCAGACTGATTTCAGTGCCTAGTCAGAGCCTCTTCGTTGGGCAATCACTCTGACTGGGCAGATTGCCCCCCTGCATTCAACATTAATCGCTATCTCCGATGGTCTTCAAAGATGAAAAGTCTTCAGAAAGTCTCTTCCTTAGAAACAGGAATTCCACACACACCTACCCGGTCTGTGCCGGTTGACTAAGAAATCGAAGAGTAGTACTATGGTACACTTGATTTTGATGCAGGGCGCAAGTAGCAATCTACGTATGGAGGAGTTCTAGCGCTGTTACCCGCTGCTTCAGATTGTTGATTTCGTTGGTGGTCGTCTCGATGAACTGTGCAAGCATCTCTCGGAAGTTACTGTCAAGAGTCGTCGAAGATGCTGGTGAGTCGGTGCCCGAGTGTTCCAAAACTTCGAGAAGGGCCTGGGCCAACCATTCACGACGTGCTGCGGCGTCTTGAGGGGACTGTGCCGACGACGACGCACGAGGAGACGCTGCTTGTTCGGGAACATCTTGCTGTCGATCGCTCATGGTAAATGGACGCAAGAGGCAGCTGTCTAAACTGGATCAAAAACAAACGGCTGCAATTCCGAAACCACAGTCAAAACAACAAACGTTGGTCATAACAAACACTACTGAACAGATGAGCCGTAGATTTCGTAAACTCTTTACGGCACATCCGGCTGCGTGATGGCTAACTGTGTAGCCGGCAGTGCTGATTGCTGCTGCGTTGAGAAGTGCGTGAGAACCTCCTGTACAAGACCTCTAAGCGTGGTCTGGGTTTCCTGTATCTTATTGCAAAGATCTGTCACTGTATTGGCAATCTCTGTCATTTCAGCTGAAAACTGGGCTTGCTGTTGAGCAAGCTCTCTGATTTGAGACTGCAACGAGTCAAGCTGACTCTGCTGAATACGCTCAGTTGAAGTGATCTGCTCAAACTGATGTCGGCAGTCTGCTCGAAGAGACTGCAACTCGCCTTGAGTGTACTGTATCCAGCGCTGAAGAGGCAAAAGCGGATCCAGTGCCGACCCGAGAATATCGGCACGTTGCATGGCAAGTCGAAACAAAAGCCACAAGACACTTGAGCAAAAGCTACAAACAGACTTGTACACGTATAAGCAACAGGCAACAGGCAGAAACAGACAGTTTTTCTTTTGTCAGTCTCTTTACAGGTATGGATCTTCGCGCACGTCGCTAATATGAGGCGTAAATCCATAGCTTCGGAGAGAAGCTAAATCGGCTTCAGAGAGTCTCCAAGCGGAACGAATGTGAAACGCAATGAGGATTGTTCGGGTTCCTTGCCAGGGTAAGGTAGCGTGTCGTAACCTAGGATCAAAAGCAAGGAAAGGTAGTTGAACTGGTACAGCAATTCCCGGTACATCATTAAGGGTAATGGTGCCTTGTGGATGCTCAATCCAAAGGTGTCCATCTTCAAAGACAGACAAAGGAATGATATGGTTGTTGAATAAGGCATGATTGTGAGAATCACGATGCATACGAGCAACACAGTTGCGATTGATGGACACCGATGAAAAAATGAGATTCGGGACTTGTGTCCGAGCGACACAAACTAGTAACCGGGTGAGCCAGGGATAAACCCTCAACGCAGAATGAAGACCAGCATGAGGACCATGTATGTAAGCGCCGGAGAGAAGAGATGTAGAAGGCACCGAACCAGAGGCGATGTCATCCGGTTGAAAGATGGACCGATCCGAAAGCACTGACGATGGTAGCGTATCCAGTACACGATCGAAATCCGCAAAAGTAACGCGATCTTGTAGGAGTACTTCTCTGGCAACGAGGTCAGTCGAGTTGGTCGGCTCAGGTAGGGTCAGCTGCGTTGACAAAAGATTCCGTATTGAAGAAACATCAAAGAAGCTGCTTGCTTCAAGATCCACCTCGCTAGAAATGTCGAGGATGGTGTTGTGCGTGGTTGCAGTTCCCATAGATGCCGACGGAGGGCTGAATGCTGTAGGCTCCGGAATTACGGCATTAGGATACCAAGGAAGTCGCAACACTCTGCCATCAGGTAAGCGCAGATCTAGCGACATGATGCTGAACCAAAGACTACGAAACAGCAAAGGCAACAGCAAAGGCAGCACAAGAGGAGCACACACTAGATTTTGCTAGCGAAGTAACGCTGGGTCGAAGCCCGCCTTCAAAAACAACTGTGTGAGAAGTCTAAGCTGATCTACAAGATCTTCAGGAGGCCAAACATGACGAAGGATGCTCAGTTTCTTCGAAGTGAAAGCAGCAATCTTTTGATGTAGGGGTCCTGCACTTTGTGGAAGTCTGATTTTCCAGGGCTCGTCTCTAATCAGTAGGTGGAGTCTGGATTCAACAGAGATGAAGTCAAAGCCTAGGAATTCCTGGTCGTCGTCGTTAGAGATGACTTGCTCAAGCTCAACTGGCGACTCGTAAAACATATCCGAGAATAAGTGCTGCAAGGCTGAATAATGCGAGTGATCGGCACTACAGATAAGCAACCTATTGTCCACATACCGCACGCAATAGAAATGCGGCACTCGCCGAAAGACATGCTGATGCTCCTCCATGTAACGTTGTTCTAATAGCGATACGGTAAGGTTCGCAAGCATAGGAGAGATCTGATTGCCTATAGTTGCTCCCCGCTGTTGTCGAAAAACTTTGCCCATAACTGTGAAAACGCTGCATTCACAACTAAGACGACAGATCGCCACAACGTCTTGTAGATACACCAAATACGTCTTCTGGGCGCCTTTGCGTGGACGTCCTTTCCATACCCGTAGCTTGGAATCTTGCAAATCCAATCGAACTGAGAACACATCCTGGGTAATGTCAGCACGATGTTTGCGAACATAGCGCTGAACCACTTCACCAACACTGTCCAGTATTCGTTGTACAGGTATGGACGTAAAGAAACCAATAAGGTCTTGATTATGAACCTCAGCAGAAAAATCATCAGGTAGCTGTTGCATAAAGGCTGTCAGCTGTCCTAACATTTGCGGCAATGTTGCGAGTCCAAACGACAAGGGACATACATCTCGAATGAGTAGGTCCAAGACAATAGATGTGGCTCGAAACAAGCGAGCATACACAAAGAAGCTGTAGCTGATAATGGGGCGAGCCACGCGATACTGCTTCTTGCGCTTGAATAAAAGATACGCAACGGGAAGACTGCTGGTACGAAGATTGATTCCCCATTTGTACTTGTTGAGAAAAGATCTCTTGGTTGACTCTTGAAGGAAGACGCTGGCTTGGGATACATACATGTTCAGCTGCTCATAGACCTGTGTATCGCCAAAGGTGGACTTGTACACGGTCCAGGCAAAGTACGGACAAAAGATATGTGTATGTGTGATGGCATGATCTCGACCATGGACAAAGAATCCGTCAAGAATGTTGCGAAGGTAAAGAACATCTTTATACTTCAACGCAGCAAAAGACTCTTGAAGATGTTGAGACCATTTTTGCTCAACAAAATCTGCCCACATCTGAAAGGTGACATCGAACAAGCCATAATGATTGCACCACTGTTGAACTGCTTTCCATGTATCCTGTAGATAACTGGCTTTCTTGGGGTAGATTTGTGAATCGGCAGAGTACTGCAGGTAGCGCTTCAAACGTGCAGAAACATTGAGTAACGACGCGGGGCTCGCTATATGACCATCCACTGTCTCCAGGTCTGGGTGTTCAAGCTTCCACCGTCTGCAAGAACAAATAGGAGGTTGGTCCCAAGTCCAGGATGAAGCAGTTGCAAGGTTGTTGTATAATACAGAACGAAAAGAACAGTGCTTTCCTGCTACAACCGTCTTGCTGGGTAGATGAAATGGAATCAGGTAGTCTTTATACCGCAAGGTGTTGCGACGGATCCAATCTTTAACATGGGCAGCATACGTAGAATGCGCCAAAAGTGGCAAACATAAAGGCTTGCAACAGCGGGGGATAGGCAGGTTACGAAACCGTAAACACCTCTTCAGGATAGCACGAACTGCAGTACGTGGGGGATCATCAAGTAATGCTGTCATACGAAAAAGAGCAAAACAATGAAGATCGCTGACCTGAGCACTCCGCAATACGCGCTCAGCGTTGTAGCACTGCATGCCTCCCTGAGATAAAGATACCAGAAAAGACCAGCCCTCATTATGGGAAAGGCATTGAGTCTTGTAGAGTCGAAAAATGCCAAGGGTACGTAGTCGACGACGCACACGAAGCCAAAGCCTACGACCTGGAGCTGAATAAGTTGTAGTTCCCAGTTGTGGCACAGAACGGCGCGTAGCCGACGTAGGATTCAGCTTGGCAATCCACGGCATGTTCAGTTGTGGTTTCCATACATGAATCAGCATACATTCCGCAGTGCGAACATCGGTTTTAGAGTTAAAAGCACTAAAAGGAACAATAAGACTAGAAAAGAAATCCGAATGAGTATGAAAATAATGTACCATAACTTCGGTGTTGGTGAACTTGCCCTCTTGTAATAGGCGAAGTTTGCGAATTCGAGCATCTTGTCGTGAATGGACGGAAATAGTGGTAGAACCCACATAGACTTTCTGGGGGTCCAGCAACACACCTAGCATGTCCCATTGTCTTTTGTGCAGCGCAGGGATGACGATGATGTAGGTGGCGAACGGTTCTTCAAAAAGCCTGGCGAGTTGAAGCAGTGTGGTGCCCACAAAACGACTGGTTCGTCTTTTCCAGGTGGCCATGCTAATGGTAGAGGATGAGGAATGCTGTATTGCATGTAGCCAAATGAAGGCACTAAGTACCCGAAGGGGCCTTCGAAGGCTGAAAAGCTCAGTAAAGCATTGTACAGCATGAAGAAGGGCCATTAGAGCAGCAAGATAAATGCGAGAATGAAGCCAGTCAAAGGGCATACTGCATGAGCCAATGGGGCCTAGTCAGTCAGCTACACAAGTGGCTGCGATAAGAACTTGATAAATCTCGGGCTCTTTGATCTTGGTTGCCCACTGTACCGGCAATCCGATCTGAGCACACTTGTCACGAAGCCGTTGCACAACCATAGGATCCAGCTGTGCATGAAGCTGCTGAGATAGCTCCAAGGCTTTCTCAATGGTTTGGGCCTTTTCCGGGCCCACTTTGGACTTAACATTCTTCAGCCACTTGGAGATGTTCGACTTGGCCACCCCTTGAGTAGGAATTTCATGGAAAACTCGGGAATTGATAATGGCATCAGGATCCAAAGCCTTATCCACAAGCTCTTGCGTAGGATCTGCCACTGGGGCTTGAATCGGCAATGCATTGATTGCAGCAGTTTTACTGCACAATCGCATGCGCTTGGCAGGAGGCTGACTCATGGCTGCAGGGTTAGAAGTAGAATTCTTAGCCTTTTCAGCTTCCAATTGGGCCTGAAGGTCTGCAATTCGCTGACTCTGATCTGCAAAAGACGATGAACCCGAAGCACTTCCAGCAAAAGGACGAAGCGTATCCATGATGTGATTGGACAACGCAAGAGTTCTAGCTGCCTTTACCTCGTCCGAGCTCATAGAGCTCTTGATGGAGACTTTGTCTGGATTCTGTCTACAGTATTCAGCAGAAACCTCATCGAGGTCCCATCGGCTTTCTCTCACAGAACTGAGAAACTGTGACGTGAGTACGGACTCGCTAACACGACGTGCGATGACGACTGAAACATATTGTCCATGGCTTAACGCGCGGAGATGGTTGTTTCTCCATCCCTTCCATAATAAGTCAGTGACACGCAAATCAGCAAGCTCACGGCCTGCCAGGCGATATTTTGTTGCCCAGCTTGTAGCCGCTACGCGTCTCAACATGGTCTTACCATAGATCTCCTTGGTGTCTAGATGAGTTTTGTCTGGCTTAAACTCATCCGGCAACCCTTCAACAAAGGGCACTCCAGTTGGGGATCCGTAGTCCCACTGTCGTTGCTCACTCCATTCACTCTTCCTCTTCTCAGGAGTTTGCCATCCCGAAGAGCTCCAGCTGTTGTTGTTGGAAGAATGCGAATTGGATGCCCATGACGTTGATTGCCAAGTTTTCCACGACATGCTAAGCAACGACGCGCAGTTGAAAAGGGAAGACTGGGGCCCGATGCTTGAGATCACTGCAAAACACAACAAGAAAAAGGACAAGGAAGGAAACAAAAGCATTTTGGATTCTGGCAAACCTGCTTACGAGATATACAAGAAACTACTCCGGAGGCTCAAAGGTCTTTTCTGGCTCTCAGGACATAAGAACAATCCACTCAATCTTGGCAAGATCTACTCGAATTGCCCAACGTTTGTCGGTAGCTTTGCTACGCACTAAGCCAGCGCGAGTGGCTAAGTTCAGCTCTACCCAGGTGGAAGACCAAGGGTACCTGGTGTGGCCACCGACTATGCATCCACTCAGCATCACTCCAGACTGTTGCTTCGCATGGTTGAAAAGAGCTGAACACTGCAAGACGATCTCCTCAACGGTCTGTTGTTGGTCCGTATGCTTCAACAACGAAAAGAAAGCGGAGACCGGGTAGTCCAGCGGTAAGCCCATACGGTCAGTTGCACTGGGCAATATAACTCCTGTTTTGAGTATGCCCAATAGTCCCTGCGGACTCGTCATGTGGTAAAACTGATAATATGTTTCACCTGTAGCACGTTGGGTGTTAGGGCCAGGGAAGTTTCTGGTACGTAGTGCCCAGATAACTCTGCCGCTTGCAGTCGTAAAAGAGCGGCCGGATGAAACGAGGCTAGCAGGTTGGTACCCCAACGTATGCATAACACGAGATAAAGTATCCACCACTTTGTCACGATGTTCATGAACTTGGCCATACGTTGAAAGTAACTCATGTAGCCAGCGGGGCCATCGTGTCAACTCACTCTCCGTAAACTGCTGCATGCGCTCAAACTCTTGCTGAGTAAACTGCTTGCGTTGATCCATAGTACGAAGCTTTGCAAACTCGAAAGGATAAAAGAGGCCTTTGGGAACCTGTGTAGCTGGGACTTGTCCCAATGCCGGCCAATCGTAGTTCAGCGGTATCATACTGGCAAGCCGAATGGAATAGGACAAGTCGTCCTCATCTGGATTTTGCGCCGGATAGGATTTGGGCGCTCCCTTCTTGTTGTTTATAGTGTCATCCAGTACCCAAGACGACGACGCAGTACTCAAAGAGCTAGGCGGTGGTATACTAACATTCAAAGCTCTCTGCAGAAAACCTGTGATATTGCCAGCTGAAGAATGAAAAGGCGAAGACGTCGGTGCAATCACTCGAGGCATATGTCCAGTACTACCGCAGAATGTGGTGTTTGTGGTGGTGGCAATGGTTGGTGTTGGTGGTGGTGGTGGTGGCGGTGGTGGTGGAGGTGGTGGAAACGATGGAGGTGGCAATGGAGATGTAAGACTTGTGAAGTCGATGGTGGGTGGATGACTGGTGTGGTGAAGTGGCGGCTGAGGGCTATCTGCTCGTAGATCTCCCGGTGGTAAATCTTGTAATGCCAGAGCTCTGCATTCTGGGGTCCCGGGGTGCGAAAATTTGCACCAATCCACTGAGAAGGCGGGTAGCTCTGCTGAAAGTTGTACGCTTCACGTGAAGGCCGTTGAACAGACTCTGAACATCTTTCTACAGCCTTGGGACCAATCCAGCGTCCCGGTGGCTCCTCAAAGGACCTGCTTCGATGACGTCTACTCCGTGAACGGCGTTCACGGCGTCTCGGTTGATCAGACAAAGATCGAAGATGTTCCGTGGTACGAACATTGTGACCAGCAGCTGCCGACTCGTAAAAATGAAAGTTGAACACAGGAGCCATGGCACTCAGCACTAAAAACCAAATGATAGTATATGTGTAACGCATGAAACAGTGCAGCAGTGAGGTAAATGTTGATGAAACCATGAGGTAAGTGGTGATGGGACTAGGTCTAGGTAGATGAAAACATAACCTTGTTGACGAGCCCATGCTTCACAGACGGAAAAGCTGTGTGCAATGAGGCAATCAAAGCACGTGTCTCCCAAGAAAAGCTTGCGTTCGAGCTATATATTTTTTGTCGTTGTGGCAAAGCTACTCTGATCCCTGCAGGCTGAGAGCGATTAGCTAAAACTCAGCAAAGACGAATTAGCTGCAACATACTCTACGGAGTGCGACTGCGTTTGCGCTTGCGAACTGGTGAAGCATTCTCACTTGCAGAAGGACTCACAGGAGTCTCAGTAGAAGTTGTTGTTTGGGAACAGGCACGGTCTTGCAGCCAAGCCAATGTTACTGGAAACCATTCCCAGTACCAAACTTCGTTGTTCTCAGTCTTCTTCCAACACCAACGCCAAACCACGGATGATGCCGGCGGAGTACGACTTGTATCGCGAGCAGACGGCATATTGACGCACTACAGAGCTAAATTGGATAACGCAGCTGCGGACACAACATGGATCCGCTGCCTTCACAATGGGATCCCCATGGGATCACTACAATCTAGCTCTTTGGATGTCTTCAGCGTATGACTCAGGAGGTCTTCAGAATGGTCTTCAGAAGGTGTGTTCAAAAGAACACAATCTAGATGTACAACTACGATATCATCTTGAATGTTTGCAGCGGTCAAAAGTCACCCAGCAAACCATCTTTTGCGTCGTCTAAAAACACATAGAGGACGCATTAATAAGAACATCACCAACTAAAGCGCTCAATAGATATAACATCGGCGACATCATCCTACATGTGTGTCAGAGTTTTTCGGGCGACCTGATCCCGAATCTTGACACACCGCCTCTGCAGTAGTTACATTACCAGGCCGCACAGGTTCGGGACTGTGGGAATTCGTAGAGGTGGACTTCAGATTAATCCGTAGACAGCTAGGAGCGCAATCATTCTCAGGAGGCATTCATCTTGCGCATACGATGTTCATCTGCCAGTGTACTTCATATGTTTTCTGCGTCTGGATGTTTTCATCATCTGGGAGCGTTCACATCTCATCGTTCGGTAATCTTTAGCGTTAGATGTAGACTGAAGTCCACTATTCAGAAAGAAGACAGGGACTCAGGGATTATTCATCATGCCCCCCGCAGACCGACGGGTCCGGCAGCGCTTTGGCAGAATTACTACCGGGAATCACACACATACCCAGTCTGAGCTGGTTGTCTCGAATCGTCATCTTTCTCTTCACGCTTCGAATTGTGCACTCTTTCTGTACCGCTTCGACAAAGGTGGTCTTCAGAGCTTCAAGATTACTGGAATGTCTTCCGATGCTCTACAACTTCTTCTACCAGCCAACTACATAGGACGAAGTACTCACAAAGCAAGTAGAACAGAAAGTAGAAGTGGGTTACACAAGTCTGTATGTAGTCTCAAGACTACATGCTCACACAGATGTCTTCTTTTTGGACATCACTGCAGGTACGTCAGTCCAGCGTCCCAGACTGATTTCAGTGCCTAGTCAGAGCCTCTTCGTTGGGCAATCACTCTGACTGGGCAGATTGCCCCCCTGCATTCAACATTACTCGCTATCTCCGATGGTCTTCAAAGATGAAAAGTCTTCAGAAAGTCTCTTCCTTAGAAACAGGAATTCCACACACACACACACACTCCCGCTTGCAATAGCCGTACAGACACCAAACCATGCAGACAGTCAGACGCAAACATAGGGGGAGAGTGATTCTTCTCGCTAGGGCTCGCTGACGCGAAGCAGGCTCGGGTTGTTGTGCGTGGCTAGCACGGCGAGTCGTTCGCTTCGGAGAGACCTGGCTCCGCTAGCCGACAGTAGCGTTAGGGGTGTAAGGTGCTGAGTTACTGTAGAAAGAGTGTACTGAGTGTACTGTAATTGCAGGTTGTCAGCATGATGATTTACATTGCTGTGATACATGTGTCTCCAACGTTCATGAGCCAGGCAGAGTCCTGCAAGGCGTCTACAAGGGTTCAAGGAGGGCTTTAAGCGGACTTGGCCTTCTAAGGTTTGGGGTTGCTGTAAGGCTCGAAGCATAAGTATTGCTAGGTGTCGCCATGTTAATTACACCTCCCTCTACAAATGCACCCGCTTCTTGGCAAACACTGCAGTCAAGGATGTGGGCCTAGGTACGTACACTGGTAGGTACATAATTGTATGATTGTTCCTGTCCATCAAAGACTTGATCAATATGGAGAAACATGCCTAATTACACATGCACATACACATACACACACAGATCTAGCCCATTGAATCTGCATAGACCAAAAAAACCTACAACCCTAAAGCCCTTAACTCTCAATCCAAACGCCAAAACCCTCGAACCCTTGAGCCCCTACTATATTATAGTACCCTTATAGATCCCTTATATAGACCCCTTTAGGGATCCCTTTAAACGGAACCCAGGAACCGTGAAGACCCCAAGTCCCTCCCTCTCCGGGAGCCGCAAAGGCCACGTCCCCGCGCCTGGCGAGCGCAGGCAGCGCCTGCTCGCCCGTGCGAGCCTTCTCCTCAGCTGCTGTGATTATTGTTCTTAGTGTTGTTATTATTATTATTGTAGTTACTATTGTCATTATTGTTATTGTTGTGGTTATTGTTGCGGTTATTCTTGTTATTGTTATTATTATTGTTATTATTATTATGAGTTTATAGTAAACCCCAGAAAGTTGGAACATGAGTTCAGGATGATTAGTGCTAGGATTGCCTCTACTTTACCTTAAGGGAATGAGGATAATGATGTTCCAACTTTCTGGCTTCTACTGTATGATTTTGGGGGTTCTGCTGATGGTTCAAGACTCAGGCCTGGGTCCAGGGAGTAGGCCCAGGCGTTCAAAGGTTGAGTTCAAGAAGGGTTGTCACTGAGCGCAAGTCGGATTGAAGGCGGAGCCTGCTAAAGCCGACCTCAGTCGCTTAAGGCATCCAAGCGTCCCAAAGAAGCTGCGGTTGGCTCTTGGTAGCTTCGCAGAGGTGGTGGCGGGCTGTGACGGTACCAGCCAGACGCGTGAGGTTGTTTTCCGAGCGCGCTAGCCGACCGGAGATGCCTCCTGAGCGCAAGGTCCCAGATTGGCACTGAGATTCAAGGTGCAAGAACATGCGAAGGGATGTGTATACACAGATACACGCCCTACATCACAAATACACCATAGGTCATAGATAACAGACGTTTATGAACTGCTATACTGTATGCCAGGGCAAGCTCCGGATCTGGGAAGACAGGAAAGTAGATTCAGCTCTCACGGAGCTGCAGAAGCGCAGTTAGACTGGCCTAACCCCCAAACTCCTCTCTCTCTTAACCCGAAAACCCCTAAACCCCTGAAGCCCTAACCTCGCCCTGTGCCCCCCTGCCTGTCTTGGCCAAGCGGGGGGTGGAGCTCCGGGGCTCCGTCGGGCCATCATCCGAGAACGGCTGGCTGGCCGACTTCCCAAGCTTGGGCGGCAGGGCCCTCACGGTCCCTGCCAGGGAGAAGGGCATAGGGGGCTGGATTCGGCAAAGAGGCTCCTCAGATCTAGTCAGGACAGCCTTGCCAGATTCTTTAGGATGTGTGTGTATATGTGTATATACATACATATAAATATATATACAATTACACATATGCATATACGAATGTGTATATATATATATTACAAAAATGTCTGTATGTAACAGTCAGCCTAGCCCCACATCCGGCCTACGGCATTGAGCACCTCGGGAAGCTCTCGGAATTGATACCTCGGCTGTGCTTAAAACGGGTTAGGTTTCGTAGGAAACCCGGACCGGTTTAGGGGTTTTGATTCTGAGTTCCAGGGAGCCGCGCAAGAGAACGAGACCCCTTAAGTCTATTTCCATGCACAAGATGGAGCCCTAATCCCAACAACCCGAAACCCTAAACCCTAAACCGTTCTTGCAGCAGGCCTCGTTGTCCAGCAAACCCTAAACCGTAAACCCTAAACCGAAACCCCTAAACCCTGAACCTGACCCCAACAACCTGAAACCTGACTCGCTGAGAAGCTTGATTGTCTTCCGCTCGTCGTTGCTGAGGTGGTGGGCGGAGTCGACCAGGTGATGCCTGGGCTCAACATTTGAAGTACTGTAATCTTCAGAATCTCTCTGTTGACGATTAATAATAGAAACATATATGACCACAATCATAATTAGTGTAGTACTAAAGGTAAACGCGACAATCGTAATAATAATACGGATAAAGATAGGGATCTACAGTAAATGGATTGGTTTCCTTGTTATAACTTAAGAATTACGTTCCTGAACGAGAACCCAGAAGCGGATCGCAGCCCAGGAAGTCCTGTGGAGTTGCAAAGGGCTCGGGTGAGGAGTTTCGGGCTTAGGGTGATTGTGGTCATTAGGCGCATAAGGGCAATTGGGATTAGGACTTCAGTAAGGTGTATAGGGTTTAGGGTCTAGGACTTAGGGTTTCGGGATTAGGACCTTGGTGAGGTGTAGGGTTTAGGACGTTCGGTTTAGGGTTTTTCGGCCCGTCCTTACATCTCTGGCCACTCAGCTCAGCTTGATCCTCCAGCGCTAGAGCCCGAACAGCCTGGCACAGCATTGCGGCCAGGGAGATAGGTCTAAGTTTAAGACTGAAACCCTGAAGTCCGGAAACCCTGAATGAATCCTAAACCCCATGGCCTAAACACAAACCCGAAACCGTATCAGGGTTCCAGGATGAAAGGATTAAGGTTTGGCGTTTATAGGTTATAGGTTTCAGTGACTTTATTTTAGCTCTTAGGCAACCTATATCTCTAGTACGATCAGGTTCAAAGAATCAAAAAAGGATTCCCTCAACCTCAACCCCAAAAAAACAAAAAGCCCGAAAGCCTAGTCCCGAAAAAGCATGTACCTGAGTGGGGCTCTTTGGGCTTTAGGGTTTAGGATTTAGGCTTTAGGCTTGGATTTTGCAGCAAGTCTTGGGATCTTCTTGGCAGGTAGGGCAAGCGAAAAAAAAAATCTGCAAGTTTGAGGATTGGGGGACAGGTTTGGCTTCAGTACTCACAGCTGGGACCTGCCTGGCCAGGATTCGGGTACGATACAGCACATTGGAGAAAGAGGCTCGTCAGCGCTAATCGCTAACCCAAGACGCCGTTTGGAACTACTAGTACTACTACTACTCCTACTACTACTACTACTACTACTACTACTACTACTACTACTACTACTACTACTGCTACTGCTACTTACTACTACTACTACTACTACTACTACTACTACTACTACTACTACTACTACTACTACTACTACTACTACTACTACTACTACTACTACTACTACTACTACTACTACTACTACTACTACTACTACTACTACTACTACTACTACTACTACTACTACTACTACTATGAAGCAGCCCGAGTTTCTACGAGCACTCACCTGCTCCTCTGGGGCAGAGCCCTTCTCAGAGAACACAGTCAGGACCAGAACCACAAAGCAAGGAAGGAAGGTAGTTTAGTCGCCATGGGTTCAGGCTGAACACCAATGGCACATCGCCTATCTTATATACAACCCTAAACCCTAAAAAACCCTAAACCGGTGCAACGAACGCGATTGGCCAGCCTCACAGTAAGGCGAGTGAATACTCGCCCCTCCCAAACCATCGCTGAAGGTAATCGGCGAAACTCACACCCAAGCCGATGCAGCAACCCTGAAAGTTCCTGAACTACCGGCTACAGCGCCGAAACCCGCAACAAACTGTATGCTAAACCCCTCCCAACCCTCAAGCTGGAATACTAGTTTAACTCAGCATCAAAAAAAATTACACCTTTTTTTGAACCCAGGCTCTGTGCTAACCTTAAAACCTAAACCCAGACCCTGAAAGCCCTGTTCCAACCTTCAAGTTGCCGAACTCCGCAGCACGGAGGTAGGCCTCTCGCTTTGCTCTTTCAACGGTTTTACTCTGGAGGAGCTAGGTCGAAGATGGAGGGCTTAACGTAGGGGCCTGAAGAAGTACCTGTACCAGTGTGGGGGTTCCCAATTATGCATATGGTATAATGGGCCCCAAAAACCCCATTCTAACTGTTATATTATAAGGTCCCGATATTCGGGTTTAGGCGTTAGGATTTCAAGGTTGAAAGTTTAAAGTTCATTTTCGTGCCGGAAGTGCTCCTGCTAGACCATCAACTCACTGCTGCTCATTTCGGCATCAACAGCCTGCTCGAGAAACCCTCCGAGCCCTTGAGGTCATTACGATTACTATGACTGTTACGATTACCATTACTATAGTTATTTCATTACCGTTTCTATTGCTAATGCTACCGGTAGCTAATGGATGCATCGGAAAATGGATCTTTGGGGCAGCTGTCTGGCAGGATAGCAAGCTTATGATCGGACGGCTCGGTAACCAGAAGATCTGCTCCGTGTTTAGGGTTTCGACGCTCACACTCGCACAGGCAGGCAAGGCTCCACATAGTTTAGGGTTTAGGGTTTTAGGGTTTAGGGTTTAGGGATGTTTCTTAGGGTTTAGGGTTACATGTCTTCGGGACACCTCCACACAAGAACCCCACTGCATGCCTAGCAACACCTGCTAAGTCTTCGAACTCGAAAATCTCCAGAGTCCAAAGCAACCCGAAGCTGAGCGCAGCCTGTGTCGCCAGTTTGTTTTTCCTGTTGAAAGAAACGGAGAAGGATGTACACTTGGAGGATCATGGGACTTAGTAAGAAAGGTTACAAGTACCTTAATTAATTAGGCGTATAAGTATAGTTACCCTAATTATAACCCTACTTACTAAGTCCCATGATCCTTTAAGCATGCTTTGGGGCCTGTAGGCCTTCTTCAAGCTGTCACTCTTTTAACTGCAATATTCCCTGTCGTTGGCGTTTGTTGCTGCGTCAGTCTGGTCATGCTTGTCCAGGTGGTAGGCGTGTGGGCATACGCGCCACAACCACAGAATTATACGGCATCGGACGATTCCATCCAGCACACATGCTAACATTTGTAAATATAGTGTGTGTGGTACTGTAAGTATAGACTTGCCATGCTGTGTATCTGTATACTCACACATACATTATACAAACATCATCTACAACAACTCTATGTATGTCTCCATATGCATGCATACAGATACATACATACATGCTCGAATGCGTCGGGCGTCTATCGGCCTCGCGGCAGATCGTCTGAGGCAGTTTGCATGAAGGGTTGCCGGTTCGAGCTCAAGAAACCCGATGTGAAGGTCCTAACTAAGGCTTTCCTGCCGGTCGCCAGGCTAGCACAGGACTATTCCTGCTCTGAAGGGTTTCTGGTAATAAAACAAAGGTTTCGGCCCTCACTCCCGGACGAACCACACGAGGCTGGGGGAGCCAGTCTCACAGTGACACACAAGGGGGCGTACGGGTTTTAAGTTAATCTCGCCCATGCAGGCGTCTTAGGAGTGGGGGGTGCAGAGTTTCTAAATTTGGGCGTAGGGTTTCGGCGCGCATACAAAAGGAGATTGAAAAGCATGATGAGCAGTTAGTGTCCGGCGTCCAATCTCAAACATTGGCAAGCGCCCATGCATAGAAACCTGGTCGGCGAAACTCCCAGCTATGGATCATACTTTTTGCCACCAGGCTAATGTGGTCTTGATCCCCACATTTGACTCAGCTCGACGCGCACGACATAGCGCCACTTGCTATGACACCGTGAATCTTGAATCCACTCCCAGCAGCGTGGTTAATGGCCGAAACGTATTTGCCTTTACGCCTTAGTATCGAGATTCTGCAAGCCAACAACCGTTGATCCAAAACCTTGAACCCGCGGATCCCCAGACCTTAAACTCTGCACCTTGACCCCTACATCTTACACCGCCAGCCCTGAACCCATCCTGACGCGTACGAATCACTTCAGCACAGGCAAAAACCCGGTCCTTGCATTGAACGGCGCCTGGGATTCTGGCTACAGGCCGGGGGAAGAAATCACAGCTTGCACGGCCCCTGATCGGTGTTGAGGTAGAAGCGGTAGTTGTTGTCATGGTAGTTTCAGCGGTGGTTGTACTAGTCGTAGTAGTCGTCGTCTAGTAGCAGCAGTAGTCGGAGTAGTAGCAACAGTAATAGTAGAAATGCTAGCAAAAGTCATCATAATCCTAGTAGTAGTAGTAGTAGTAGTAGTAGTAGTAGTAGTAGTAGTAGTAGTAGTAGTAGTAGTAGTAGTAGTAGTAGTAGTAGTAGTAGGAGTAGTAGCGGTAGTAGTGGTAGTAGTAGTAGTAGTAGTAGTAGTAGTAGTAGTAGTACGGTTGATGATACAAATCCTGCATGACCCATAATAAGGAATAGACCATAATTCCCATAGTTACGGGACCTTAAGGTAATGCAGGATTTATACCATCAACCGTAGTAGGAGTAGTAGCGGTAGTAGTGGTAGTAGTAGTAGTAGCAGCAGCAGCAGCAGCAGCAGTCGTCTTGTGCATGGAACTAATACACTGACTCATGACACAACTTGTTCTAAGAAACCTGCTCTCTTTTGCGAACGGCATAGCTTGATACCCAAGCGCGGACGGCACGACAGCGTGTTGCAAAGGTAGGCATATCTGCAGTGGCAAGTATGCCGTAACGTCGCGTGTCCGCAGCCCGAAAGCCCTAAGCCTTGCATGCGTCCCACCGAAGAGACCCTAGATGTGGCATCCCCTGAACCGGAGGGAATACAGAAAGACCTGGCATCCCTCAGACGCAACTCGTAAACTCCTGGACAGAGCCCAGGCTGCCAAGATGCATAAAGGCTCCTTCGGAGTCCGATGCGCTCTTGCTGTGGTGTTAGAGGATCCGCGTGCATGCCTCCAAGGGGTGACGGGAAGGGTATACACTCGCACTCTCTACCCAGAACAAAGCACTCAAACTGACCTGAAACTCGAAACCCTAACCTCAACAGGAAACCGTAGACCAGTGAAGCGCAAACTTGCAGAACTAGCTGGTCTCTGGTGCTCCCTCTCTCCTCTCTGCGTGAGCCTGGGATGACGGCATAGGCATAGAGGCCACGGATTTGCACAGCCAAAATGGCTGAGACTCGAACAAACAAGTGGACACGATGGACGGAATTGCGGACAAAGCTTCGGAGAGCCTGCCGCCAACAATTGTAATCGAGAATCGCTGTATCGCTGCAACACAAGCATATCTGGGGGCAGAGCATGCTACTGATCTGGTCAGGCATCACCCACTTGACACCGTTGTTGGAAGACACCTGCCGAAAACAAGTCATGCCGAAGTGGGGTCCTGCCTGCATCCAACACTGAGCCCCACAAGGCCTCATGCCCAAGCCCCTGCTGAAACTCGAAATCGGTGCTTAACCAATGTCTGCAAGCCCTGCCTTCACAGTGCCTGCCGGCACCCGGTATCCTTCTGCTGAGGTGTCCGACCTCTGCGACACCCGACTGTCGCACTGAGAAAAGTCCAAAATCGAAAACTTCAGCTTTATGCATTCCGAAGGATTGTTAAAACAACTTGCTGGCTTTGGGACTTGTCAGAAAGGCCTGCAGTCAAGCCGGCCCGCACGTGAATGGCAACTTGTAAGTTTGGGCTGGAATTTTTGGCCTCTCTCTCTCTCTCTCCCGGAATTTTTGGCCTCTCTCTCTCTCTCTGCCGTTGCATCCAGAGGGCAGCAGAGCAGGCATTTTGGCTTCAATCAGCAGGTTTTGTCGCATGCGACACAGCTTTGCGATCCCAAGTCTCCTTACATGTTTCAGTGCCGGCATAGATCTTGAAGCAGAGCTGGTGATGTCTCAGCTTCGGAAACTTCTGTGCCTTGCTATACGATCATTAACTGCTTCTCGGTTTCAAAATCTTGGGTTTGAGACTTTGTGGGCTTTTAAGATGTTCAGTGGTTTCGGGCTTAGGGAGTACAGCTTCGGGCAGTATAGGGTTGAGGGCAAAGGATTAAGCAAAACATGCTGCAACGCTGGGTGCCGGTGCGCATACGCTGCAAGGACCACGCCGGGCAGCCACGCCTTCTGCTAGAAGCCGGGAAAGAGTTGGGGCTTTCCTTGTCTACAGCCAGGTGCAAGCCTGCACGATCCCCTCCAGCTTACAGGAGTTTCCGAAAATTCGGGGTACTTCAAACAAGGATCCTACTATTTCGGATACTATATTAGGTTCCCCTATTTTCGGAAACCCCCATAACGCCCTAGGGCCCTAGGCTGGATTCGTGAGCAACCCGAGAATCCCCCCATGGCAGCCGACGCAGGATCGCTGATGCCACTGCAACCGTCACCCATATCGCGAGTCCGTAGCAAGAATCCGTTTTCCTTGCTCTTGCCCTTAAAACGCAGTCAACTAGCAGTCACCAGTAGTCACAATAGCAGTACACTAGGCGTAGTCGTTGTCGCTGCCGATGCTGCCCGTCGTTAGAAGACTGCATACATACCAGCGGCAGGCCTTCTTCGAATCGCTCCAGACTTCCAACACCTGGCCCTCGCGAAAGGCAGCCGGCGCCCTGGTCTTGGGCGGCTTAAGGGGGTTAGGGCTTCGGGGAGTTTAGGAGGTTTAGGGTTTAGAGTTCTATTTGTCTTTGGCTTAGGGATAAGATTCCGACTCTCATGCTCGCCCAAGATAGGCAGGGCCTCACAGCAACTGGATCCAATTAGCTACGAAGAACCTCGGACAAACCTCATCTCAAAACACCTATATAAAACTCCGACATGCGAACTTTCTCAAGGCAGGCAAGGCTTCAAGCAAAGTCGCTTGCGATCTAGGGCTTGGGGTTAGTACCCGACTCGTCTACTCTTTGCAGGTCTGTTTTGCCCCGGACTTGCGCGCGGTAGTGTGGGTTTTGAGAAGCAAATGGCCAGAACCACCCGACATCTCAACCCCTAAACCCTAAACCCTTAAAGTACCCCTATAGATCCCTTAAAAGGGACCCCTGTACCCCTACTTACTAAGTCCCGTGATCCTCCAAGAAGACCGGAAGCGGAACCCCTGAGCCTGACCCTAAATGTCTTGCACCTGTCTGTCAGGAGGGCAGCACCCAGCCCCATAATGTAGGGGCCTTAATCATTAGAACAGGGTTTTGGGGCCCATTATACTATACTGATAGTAAGGAACTCCAAAGTCGTATTGGGCCCCTATAGTAGCTGCACACTGCGAGGGCCTTTGGGCTTTGGGTTCACGGCGAGTTCGGATTCCATGTTGAAGCTGCAATGAAGTCACAGTGTTGACATGAAAGTTTCCGAAAATAGGGGACCCGAATATAGTAGCCTACTAGCCTAACGAGTAGGATCCTTATTATAAGGACTTTCGGAAACTCCCACACTGTTGTGGGGAATGCGCGGTGCCTACACATTCAATGCGACGAGTGTACCGGCAATGGTTCTACCAGCAATACAAAGAAAACCAGTGACCAGCACGAATGATAAATACGAGTCCTTTACCAGGAATCACTGAGTAATAACAACAGCGACGACGACATGACAACATGTAGCATCGCTATGACTACTACTGCTACTTGCTTGTTGCCATCGCTAACTCTACTCTCCTTCTCGCTCTTGTACGGAATCAGAGGCATTTATACCCCAAGTCGTTCCAACCTCATTCCCGGATTCCCTGTTGATATCAATCTTATGAGTATTCTTGTTATGACAATAGTTACTAGTACTATGAGTATTTTGATTTGAAGTACTATATCCAAGCTTGAGGCTCTGGCGTTGGACTGGCCGGGGCCTGGATGGAGCCCAAGAGCGTGCCGTGCTCCGGCAAGACCTTTGGCAAGGGAAGTGGTTTAGGGAACTCATTGGGTTAGGGTTCCGGGGAAAGCTTTGGGGTTCATGGCCCTTTCTTTCAAGTCATGGCGAGTTGATAATTTTCGAACTATTTCCAGTGCTTACCCGCACTGCTACAGGTCACACCTTCATGCCCGAACGTCCCGCAACACGT
This sequence comes from Symbiodinium sp. CCMP2592, assembly GCA_905221615.1. NCBI lineage: Eukaryota > Dinophyceae > Suessiales > Symbiodiniaceae > Symbiodinium > Symbiodinium sp. CCMP2592. The sequence continues at coordinate 746,813 of CAJNDT010005936.1, forward strand.
AGACATGGGAGTTTCCGAAAATGAGGGGACCCCAATAATATGATACCCGAAATAGTAGGATCCTCAGTATCGGGGCCCAAAAATAAGGCACCCCTATTTGTCGGACACCCTAAACCCTTATGGAGCCCTTTAAAGGAACCCTTCTAGTACCCTTATAGTAAGCCTTTGAAGGAAGCCTTGTTTGTAGGGACCCCAAAATAAGGTACCCCTTGGGTACGGCCCCCATACAGTAACAGTCTATAATAGGACTACTATTAAGGACTTTATATATCTACATTACGAATATTATTCAACGGATACTGAGTGGGGGCCGTACCCAAGGTACCCCTACTTGGAGGATCATGGGACTTAGTAAGTAAGGTTATAAGTACCCTAATTGGGGTTATAAGTATAGTTACCCTAATTATAACCCTAGTTACTAAGTCCCATGATCCTTTAAGTATGTTTCGGAAATACCCCACATCTCACTGAGATTCGGGCGGAAGCCTGCTGCTCGGGAACGGAGCCTGGGTGCTTCTTCAAGGTCTCAGGCTCAGCTTTAGGGTATCTTGGGCTTAGGGTTTAGGGTTTAGGGCTTCGACTCACACACTCGCACAAGGCAGGCATGGCTTAGGGTTTAGGATTTAGGGTTAAGGGTCTAGGGTTTAGAGAATAGTTTTTGGTGTTTCGACGCTCACACTCGCACAGGCAGGCAAGGCTCCACATAGTCCACCGTATCTCCACACATGCCCACCGTCTCAGGGGTACCCGCAACAGACAATAAACGAATAACTGCATCAAACCAACCAGGCACAGTCATACCCCCGACGACAGGTCAGGCACAGGTCTGGGCCAAGGCTTCTTCTTCTCCGGAGGAGGGACCCGACGACGCAACGGAGTCTGCCACGATAGGCGGTGTAGACAGATCCGCTGGCAGTGGTGGAGTGATGGGTGCCTCATCGCCTCTAACACGAGCCGATTCGGGCGGGGGCGTATTCGCGCGAGGCACCGCTCCACCCGCCACGATCAAGGCAAGGATGATCACCGCGCGCACCATCCTGCGAAGTGGAGGAATGAGATGCGAGAGCGAGAATCAAAGGTAGCTTGAGCCGATCGCTTGAGCCAAAATGGCTACGGGGGCTCGGGGTTTAGGGGCTTCAGAGAGAATCAGAAAGGCTGGGAAAGCCTGAAAACTTATGGATGTCCCCGGCTCCTTTTGGGTTCATAAGTCTATTCCCCTCTCACATGGCTAGGAGCGATTCATGAGTTTAGGGGAAAAGGTAAGGGGTGCGTGGCTTCCTCGATCGGCTTCGAACTTTGCCCCCCAGACCCTTTTACAACTCCCCTAAACCCTAAAACCGAAACTCAACGCTGGCCACCTGTTGTGAGTGGGCATCGCTGAAGCCTCTCGCAATGCAAGGCGAAAGACCAATCCTGCCTCCCCACCGCGCCCTTTCTTGCCCTTCCCTGCTGTACCTGCCCTGCCCAGTGCCCAGTGAGATTTTGTGGTCATAAGGCAGAGAGATGTTGACCGAGAGGGACATCTAAGTCTAAGCCCTAAAAACGGAAGGTTTGGGTGGCTAGGCCGCCGACTGATCAGGCCTCAACATCCAATCGAATGCCTCGATCAAGCTTTTGACGCATGACTTCAAAAGCCGTACGCAGTTTGACGGCAAACTGAAAAACGTCAAGCTAGGGGACCATCAAACCCGGAAGCCTAGACTAGACCTTATAAACACTAAACCGTAAACCCTCTAAACCCCACGAGCGCTTCACGCAGAAAGCCCTAAAACCGTAGTACAAATCACCGACACCTTGTGGAGACCTTCTCAAACCCTTACAGGATCCTTCTAGTATAGAACCCTAAGCCTTATCGCTTATAGAACCCTTGCAGAACCTCTGTAGTTTAAGGCCTTCAACTCCCTTGGGCATCCGGCTGAGCGGATGTCCAGAGGCCACCATCCGACTAGGAGACGGCAGAAAGCTGTCCTGTCATTATGTAGGGCTTATAAGGCTTTTTTGGTTAGGGTTTAAGATTTTGTTTGACACTCATTCTCGGACAAAGCCTGGCAAGGTCTGCAGCGATACTGGTTTAGGATTTAGGGTATAGGGTTTAGGGTGTAGAGTTTAGGGTTTAAGGTTTCGGCGCTCACACAAGGGCACAATCCAGTCGAGGCATGTAGCTCGAGGTCTGACGAGTGAAACCACAACGACGGGGTTAACCGACCAAAACCTACATTTTTGTAGGGTCCCTATAAATCCCTTATTAGGGTTTATAATAAGAACCTACAAAAGAGTAGGTTATGGTAGTTTAAGGTGTTTTTTTAAGTGCAACGGGGGGGTTTAAAGCTCTCGGGTTTAGGGGCGGGGGTCTGAGCGGGATATATAACCCAGTTCCCGGCTACCCTACCACATTTACCCGTTGCCCTGAAGCATCCTAGGATGTTCCGTAGGATTTCGGGTCTGTGGGACTTAGTAAGTAAGGTTATAAGTACCTTACTTGGGGTTATAAGTCTAGTTACACTCGTTATAACCCTAGTTACTAAGTCCCATGATCCTTTAAGTAGGTGGGCTTTAAGTTTAGTTTCAAGGCGCTCACTCGCACACTCCAGGCGACTGTAATCTAGAGTATATCGAGGTTAGTCGGTCAGACCGGCCCGGGTGTATCCCTGAACCCTAAGGAACCCACCTTTTTAGGGATCCCTAATATGATTTCTTTATATAAGTCCTTACAAAGGTAGGTTACGTGGGGTTAAGGTCCCCATAAGCCGTATTGTTTACCGTCTGTGTCGATTTGTTTGTGCCCGGCACCACCTTCCTCTCCATCGCGCGGCAAAGACTGCAGCCATAGCATGGGGATGACATGGACATCATCGATGTGAGGTTGCGATGGGTCTATGGAGCTTCCTGACGGTCGTCATCGAGTCCACCGTTGCCTTGGCGGAGAACATCGCAAAAGCTAGACATGATCCTACAAATCTCATGTGCAACCTGGCGCGAAGCTAGATTTGCAACACTACCTATACCGATTCTCCTGACTGCATAACACTACTGCGAATCACTGTGTCTCATTAGGCCTTTCTGTACACTGCTCGCATCACAAACTGAGATGCCATGTCTGCTGGGTTCCAGGCAGACGCTGGCACTATACTGCAGTTGCTCTCTTCGGATAAGCAATCTTATGCTTAGGACCCTGCAATTGGGGAATGATACAGCCAAGATGTGCATACTGCAATCTAGGGTTTGGGTACATCCGACCCACCGCGGTCCGTCGATGTATAGCCGGATTGCGCCGCCGCCGGGTGAGGGACGAACCTTTCGGAGGACCCGGTGAAGATGTGCATCGTGCTTCCAGGGTTCTTCGCCGCGGCTTGGAAATCTAGGGTGGCGGGCGGAGGGCCTGTCACTAAGGACCTTCGACTGTCGCAGGACACAGGAAAGAAGTCACGTAATGGTAGCCAAGGCATGTACGGTCCAGGATGATTGAGGAGGCAATCTATCAATCAATCTATCTGCATCTATCTGTCCATATGCGTGTGTATAATACATAGTATATATATATATATATATATATATATATATACAGATGTGTGTGTTCATTCGTTTGTTGATTTGTTCAGTTGTTTACCTACATATTTCCGTATCTAATGCATGCACACACACACACACACACGAACATACATACATACATACATACATACATACATACATACATACATACATACATACATACATACATACATACATACATGCATGCATGCATGCATGCATGCATGCATACATACATACATACATACATACATACATACACACATACACACATACATACATACATACATACATACATACATACATACATACATACATACATAATACACACACATACACGCATTCTTACAACCAACAGCAGCAAAAGAGTATCTCGACTGTGATATTGGTGTTAAGTGCTATGAGATTAGGGTTCCGACTCACACACTCGCACAAGGCAGGCATGGCTTCAGGCGGTTTAGGGTTAAAGCAGAATGTCTGGGCCGGCAGAACCAATGACGGCCCCTTATACAAACATAACGCCCCACAACCCCCCCGCCCCCTCTCCCCTTCCCCCAAACCCCCCCCCCCCCCCCCCCCACCCCCACCCCGTCACAAAGAAAGCAAATCTCCCACGAGTTCCTGAAGCTAAAACCTCAACTCCAGCCTCAGCCCACTACTCTGAACCCCTATGTCCCAACGCAAACCCTGAACGCTCAAACGCCTTGAAGCGGCAACCCTACCCTTATAGATCCCCTTAAAGGTACCCTTATAGATCCCTTTAAAGGTACCCTTATAGATCCCCTTAAAGGTAAACTCAGGAGAGGACTCCCCGCTCTGCATGCCTCAGCAATTGCACACAAAGCCGCGCTTTAGGGTTTCGACGCTCACACTCGGACACGCTTTAGGGTTTAGGGTTTCATAGGGTTTTGGGGTTTAGGGGTCTAGGGTTTAGGGGTTTATAGGGTTTAAGGGTTTAGGGGTCTGGAGTTTAGGGTAGTGTTTGCCATGTTGTGATTCGGGAATCGCTCTTGCAAGGCAGATGAAGTCTCAAGGTCACATGGTCGGATTTCAACCGACTACGGGATCATGCCTAACCGAGGAGGAGAAATCCCGGGCTCAGGGTTTATGGTTTAAACCCTCACGCCTCATCGCACAGCTTTTGTATTCCTGTCTCCTTGCGCTCTGGTCAGACATCTCCTGAGCTCGTTCTCTTTGGAGTGACAGGTCCGCCTAAACCGCAGTTTAAGGCTTAATGAAGCATGTCCCAACTGCCAGCTTGAACCTCTTGACCCCCTTGAGCGCTCATTCTTCCTGTCACCTGCTAGTGCGCCCGGGCTTGTCAGCAGAGATGCTCGCATGCTGCACTATCTGCATGCTGCAGAAGGACCTAGCTGGTGAGGGTGATATCGCCGCCTGCGCTGGCCGGTCGGCTAACTATGCCAATCTTGCTACTCCTCTTAAAAGGCACCAGATTCTTCTGGCTTCAAGTCCTACAGCTATTCAAAGGTCAGCACTCTGGTTGCAGTTGCGTTTGCAGATGCAGCTGATCCGGCAGTCATAGCAGTTGCAGTTGCTGCTGCAACCAGGACGACGAAGAGGACAACGACAATGCGGACACGCATGTACTTCTGGACGAGGAAGGCGATGATGATGGCAGCGTCTACTAATTTGTCGCTTTGCTTTTGTTAGTGATTGTTGCTCTCGCACCTCAGACAGCTGAAGCCCAGGGGGCGTGGCATGTCGCCAGATTCAGATGGTCTTCCAATCCTTCAGACTCCGGTGCAAAAGTCGCAGGTTGGCTGCTTTGAAGTCGTTTGCTGTAGGGCTTTAGGCAGGGGTTAGAGGGTTGTGTGCCACCCTCCAAGCTGAACTAGTCGCACCGCAAGGAACTCGCTCGAAATCGAGACTGCAAGAAGGGATCTAAGGCTTCAGGGTTGAGGGATAAGGGGAAGGTCACAGGTTTGAACACATACCCTTCGGGCCCAAACAGCCCGGACTCTGTCAGAAGCATCGGACGAGATTGGCGGAAACTGGCTACCTAGTGCATCCTCGACGGGTATTGACGATCGAATTGTTGGCAGCTTTCCACCTCGATCAGCAAACCTCGACGTAAGGATTCTTGGGTATCTGCATCTTTGTCGGCAGCTATCTGGCAAGCTGGTGCCCCGAAAGTACCTTAACTTAATTGTGCGGTGACGATTGCCGCCCTCTATACTAGCCATTTCTTGTCTTTGGCTTTCCTGCTATAAGAGTCATCTGGCAACCAGCCTGAGCTTTGTCATAATCTGTGTCAGTTTCCGCTCTACGACTACTTGTAACACATTGTAGTGTGCCACACTGGCAACAAGGTCTGCTTGTATGAGCATTAAGAATGCTGCGGTGGTGGCTTGCTGCTATGATTTCTTCCACTGCTGCTCCCATTGCGCTTCCTGCGCTTGCTACAAGCCGACCGCACAATCGTTCAACATGCCCCTAGGCTCTAAACCTAAAAGCCTTGAGCCTGATCCGATTGACTCAAATCTGTCCTCAACGTTTCCAAAAACATTCGTAGTGACGCACGCAAACGCCTCAGTCGATTTTAGAATCGGCTCTTGCTACAACTTCCACGACCCAAAACACACCCCATAAGAATCTTGAGCCGGAACTGGAAGCCCCTCACTGGCCCCCTCAACCCGACAAGGAGAATAGGAGCCGCATCGCTGTGCGCAAGTTCCACAAAAAAGAGGGAAGCCCCAAGAATATCAGAACCCTCATTGTAAGGACTTCCGACTGTTGAAACTGCCAGCTAAGGACCTCTGACTGTTGAAACTGCCAGCTGCCAAACCCTGAATCCTAAACCCTATGCTAACCCTTAAACCCTGAACCCCTGAATCCCTTTTTTAAGCAGGGACTGCAATGAAACCCCTAAACCCCGTGGCTACGTTCTTACCACTTGGGAAAGGGAAAGCTTTGCGCTGCTGGGTGAAACATCTCCGGGCTCCTTAAGCTTCGGCTGGGGCTTAGAGAGCAGGGTTTACCCTAAACCCTAAACACGGTTTACCTGGACCCTAAGGATGTAGGTTAGGGTTCCTTGAAGTTAGTTGTTATGATTTCCTTATATGAGTCGTGAAAAGAGGTCGGTTAGTTGGGGTTAAGGTAGGGTATAGAGCTTGATGTTTAGTGCGAGGAGCTCGCTCGTCGCCTCTTCCAAGGTACGCTTCCTCGAAACGTGTTTTGTTCAAAGGGCCTTGAAAATTTCAGTAGGGTCTGAGGGTATGTTATACAATAACTGTATTAGGGACAAGGGAATAATAATGTACAGAAATGTTGCCGACTGATTCGGCCTCCACATTGCTGAAAGGCCTCTCGTCTGCGAGACGGCAGGGCTCGTTCTACGGTTTATCTCATCAAGTTTATTTCATTAAAACCGCTGCACCTCCGAGGTCCCTTACATCAGTTCGAGCAACTGCAGTCAAATTCGTCTCAAACCTTGGGGCTTCTGGGACCCTCTGATAAAACCCAACCCCCAAGACCCTAGGACCTAAGTCCTAAACGGCAAACCATAGGCAAAATCTTAGGCAGGCATTCAAAAAGCCGCATTGGGCTTTCACCAGTCTTTCTGAAAGTCTGCTGTTATCTCTTGGGCTGACTTAAGGGTTTGTTTAGGGTGCAGAGCCGAGGGTTTCACCAAACCTAGTTTGTCGTTCTGTCTTCCAGGCCAGAATTTACGAAAACACTTGCCGCCAGGGCATACAAGACTCAGTGACTCAGCTCAAAGCCCTTATCCTCATCCCTACATTGCTCTTACGTCTTTTCGGACGCGGGGGCGGGACTGAGGTTGAAGCCGTGCCAGCTTTTGTAGCCCGAGATCGGGGGGCACACGAATCTAAAAACGCCTCCCCTGCGCTGGAACATCTTGTGCAACCCAGAGACTCCAAAATTCCGCTCACTTTCCGGGGTTTACGGCTTGATCGTAAGGGATCATTAAGCAGGAACCATCGTCCGAAACATGATTGCAACAGCACTAACTATCATAGTAATAGCGGCGCCAACAATCAGCAACAACATATTGTCGTTGTCATTGGTGTTATTGTTATTGTTGCCACTATTACTGTTATTGTTGTGATTGCTAATATCACCATTCTGTTTACTACTGGTGTCATGTGTTACTACTGTCATTTATATTACTTGTTATTGGGGCTATGACTGTCATTATGTGTATTACGTTTATTTGTGTTCGTACTATTTTTATGAATATGATAACGGCTACGGCTGTGGTGTGATTATGATGTGGCTGTTGTAATGTCCATGATCTTGTTTGCCTGGCAATGTGATCCTGATTATCGCTGTTGTTATTCTGACGGTGATTACAACTTTGAGCGTTAGCCTTACGAGTGTAGTTGTTAAAGTCAGTGCAGTTTTGACTATGGCTAATATTGAGGTTACTATTGTCAATATTACTATTGTTACTCGTATTACTAGTACTACTAGTATTACTAGCACTACTAGTTACTAGTGTTACTAGTGTTACCTGTTGGTCTATACATGTCGTCATGATTCGTCTGGATGCTGCGATGATCATCCATATTATTGCTATTTTCATGATGTTCGTGTTGTTCATACCACTAGTACGACCAACAAGAATGACAAGTAGTACACGATCCTGGAGTCTCAGAGCTTTCAGGCTACTCTTGAAACCCCCCTGCAGCTTTGCTCAAACAGGCCCTCTTAGGCCTCAAGCACAGAGATTGTGTTTGGGCAAAAGAACATGAAGATCCCAACTTCTAAATCTCAATTTATTGCTTTTTGGGGGCACAGAGATTCGGCCAGGCCGGTTTCAAGAGCTCGACCGCTTTCTAGGGAAGCCCTGGCTTTCCCTGGCTCATCTTCGCATGGGACCCACGCAGAAAGGTGATGACTCCAAACCCAAGCCCCGAACCCCTAAGCCCAAAGCTTTTCCCCTAAACCTCCCTAATTACCCTGTAGGGATCTAAGGACTCATATATTAAGGCTTTTGGGCCCAAAGACCATACTATATGATATGTAAGGCTTTTGGGCTATTTTGATCCCTAGGGCTACAGTTTAGGGTTTAGGGTTTAGGGAACCCTAACTTCGAAACCCTAAACCTGCAACCCATCAGGGGAGCATCTCCTTCCTGCACACAGGGCACCTGAGCAGCAGACGTGGTGGGTTCCTAGATACTCTAGACTAGACTCCACGTTTTAGGGGTTTGGGTTTCGACACGCACGCTCGCTCACGCAGGCACGGCTTCGAGGTCTCACTGCTACCGTTACTGGGTTTAGGGGCTTAGGGAAGTTTACGGCAGGAATGGGCGACAACCGTAAGCAACTTGACAACCATGCTGGGCTCGAGGGTTTAAGGTTCAGGGTTGAGGGTTTGGAACCCTCAAGGTCCGTCTCCGAAGAACCTGAACCGAATGCCGAACGATTTAGCATAGGGTTTGCAACGGGCTTGGGATTAGGGTTCAGAATACCAAGTTCCTTGAGCCAGAAACCCCACATCCAGTGAATCCAGTCGCTCTACAAAACAAACGTCGATCCTGAACTTCCGATTAAAGCAACCACGCAAATGCTCCTATGAGATGGGGGCCTTAATAACTAGAATCGGGTTTGGGGACCATTATACTATACTTGTAATAAAGAACCCCCAAAAATAGTATTAATTGGTAATTATCCATAGTAGAAGCCTCCACAAAACGACTAGGGCGTGACTATGACTAGGGTTCTAATGCGCTGGGCTACACTGCTGCGAGTCTTTCAACCCACTGAACCACAGCGCTACGGTGCAAGAAGGAACCGCTGCTCTTGTTGAGCCATGATAATAGTACTAAGAACAGCAATACCAAATTCAATAACAATAACAGAAGTAGTAATACTACTGGTGATTGCAATTGTAACCATGAACATCATCATCATCACGAAAAGCACGGTGTCTGAAGCAGAGGAGACTAAATAATCTTTCAAGCCTGCCGGTAACGTCTGAGGCTGCAGACTGAGCCGGCTTCAGCGGGACTACGGTGACACCTCGTTGAGGGTTTCCCTGTTTCTGATGAAAATTCTAACAGGGTTCGGTGGTGCTTGAAACTGTCGGAAAAAGCTTGAAGGTGCTTCCTACACGGCTGTTACAGCGTTTTGAAGGAGCGCTGGGTGGCTGAAGTGCAACTTTTGTACTGGGACGAAGCCTTGCCCAAAGGCCCAAAGGGGGCTCAGGACGCTGAGCTTCAAAGCTTTGTATGGAGCTCCTGGCATTTCGGACTACGGGCTTTTACAACAAACGTGATACTGCACAGGGTTTAGGCTTCAAGCGGTTCAAGAGAGTCCGGGCTTTGTTAGAAGCATCTGTTTAGAGTTACTACCGGCGCGTGCAACTCGATGTAAGGCTTGCCTCAGGACTTGAGTTTGAGGGTGCGCCGTCTCATCCGTGCGGATAGTATAGGGGCCTTACTCATTAGAACAGGGCTCGGGGCTAAACCTGCTAGAACTATAACAAGGAACCTCCAAAATAGTATAGGTAATTATGAAGGCCCCTGTGTTGTGTCTTTGGAGGGCAGAAAAGCTTTCTGGCTTGGGGGTTTGAGTCCAATCCCTACTTGTCAGGTATCATGGGGAACTAAAGGTTAACGGTTAACCTTTTTGGTTATATAGGGATGATATAGGGGCTATACTACCCAAAAACGTTACAGCGCGACGTGGAATAAGCTGCGTCCCCAGCAAAAGGCGTGAGACTAAGCCCCAAACCCTAAACGGTCCTAAACTTGAGCCCTCAACGGTAGACCCTAAGCCCCAGATGCTGCATGATACTACCCTAGGGATCGGGCCCAAAAGCCTTAATATATGAGTCCTTAGATCCCTAAACCTATAGATCCCTTCAAAGGACCCCATATCAATCCCTTTAAAGGACCCTATATGAGCCCTTTTAACCCTAGGGCTACAGCAGCCATTCAGTTGATGATATAATTCCTGCATTACCTTCTTAAGGACCCTGAACTACGGGAATTATGGTATATTCCTTATTATGGGTAATGCAGGATTTATATCATCCTAAACCCTAAACCCCCTATAGATCCCTTAAAGGAATCTGTTGAAGGTGTTCACCCTGGGTGGCCATACCCTGCAGCGAAGCTCACGCAGAATGTTTTCTATGGCTGGGCGCAGAGGCGACTCACGATCTCAACGAAGCAACAAGAGAACCGACAAACCAACAAACGACCTGTACAGCTTTACAAGTTGTTGGTTACAGTACACATGGCTCAAGAGGCTTTCCTACGCAGCCTTCCCCTAAGCCAAAGGATACAGGAAACACACATGTACAAGCCTACCTGAAGGAAACTATACAAGTGCCGGCAATCCCTTCAAGCAGACTACACACCTGTCTAACCTGATACCTGGGCATGCAGTGAGAAGCATTTCAACACTCCTCCTTGCTAGAGCCGACAGGCAACTAGCACACGCTGCACTATTTACAGCATGCCCGTTCCTGGGACCTCTAGCCTTGAACCTTGGCTTGCCTTTAGAGACCTGTGCGGTGGCGGTCTCTGCAAACACGGCACAAGTTGCGGGTAGTTAAGGGTGTATTACGCCTTAAACCCCAACAATTAGAATCTAGATGAACACAATCCCCGTGCGCAGTGAAGTAAAAGGGACCTTGGGGAAGTTCATACTGCGTGCGGATTTCGATCCTGGCAGGCATCGGATCTGGTGGGACTCCTGTGACTGGTTGGAAAGCAGGCTCACGATCCGTTTGAGTAGACTGCTCACGCACTGCAGGGCGGCGACGAGACTGTGTGGCCTTGGGCCGTGGTGCAGCAGGCAACTCGTGGGAGGACTGCGAAGGCACAGGTGCCCTCTCGTTGTGAGCTGTGGACTCACCTGCTGGTGGTCTGGAAGACACGTCCTCAAGACTCATGCCCTGCAGTTGGGCAGCAAGCTCATCCTCAACAGCTCTCTGCATACGCCTCAAACGACGGGCTCGACGAGACGACGCATGCGAACCAGCCCACCACGCATCAAGCCGATCCCACAATCTCTTCAACCACTCCCACACAACAAGGACACAAACCAATGCCATGCCAAGAACGAAGTACAGCTCCAGGGATCCATCAAGCTGCAAGCCAGGATACTCGGATTCACGGCTTGAGCTTCGTGCAGGTTGGATTTGAAGCAAACACAACAAGGCACTCAACGCGACTGGGTCGACAGCTGCTGACGAGCTCGGCCTGACCTCTCGGTCGGCTGTATCACCCGCAAAGTCACGCATGCCCCATAACCTGACAAGCTCTTCAATCCTTGCAGACGGAAGAGGTTTGGTCAGTAGATCTGCAAGCTGTTCCACACCCGGGCAGAAGGCAAGCCTCAGCTTCCCAGAGCGAGTCTGCTCACGAAGGTACTCAGCTCTTACCCGTAGGTGTCGCGTTCTCCATGATCCATGACCATCAGAAATCGCAAGTGACGCTTGGGAATCAACGTGCAAAACCCTTTCTTCGGCAACGTCAAAACCAACCGTGTGAAGCAACGCCTCAATTGATTCAAGCGCGATTGCACACTCAATCGAAGCAGTGAGTTCACTTTCAGCAGTAGAAAGTGTCACAAAAGCTTGACGCGCCGACCTCCAAGCAACTGGACATCCATGCACACACACGCACCAGCCTCCATGTGAGCGAAGGCCTTCTGGCGAGAAGCTTGCGTCACTCCAACCGTGAAGTTGGGTTCCGTCCGCCTCAAACACCAGCGACGCTGTCTTGGTTCGCTGCAAGTAAGCCAAGGCACGGTCAGCAATGCGTAGAGCACGACAAGGCGCCTTCGTAGACAAACTAGCAAGCAAGCTGGCAGTGAACGCCAGGTCCGGGCGAGTACGTTGAGACAACCACAGCAGTTCACCAGTCACCTGTTGCGCGCGGTGAACGGCCTCCCCGTCAGGGGGGCTGGAGTCTCCTTCGCCAACTTCAAACGACGCTAGCTCCCGAGGACAAGGGATTCTACCCCTCACGTGGCAAGGTACCTCATGAAGCCGCAAGACTTCTTCTGCGTACGACTGCTGTGAGAGAACAAACCCACGAGGAATGACAATGATGTCCACGCCAAGGAACTTGATCGGCTGCTCTGGGGTAGCTACCACAAACGGTGTTGTGGCCCACTTTTCTTGCAGAGCCTTTGCCAAACTTTGAAGGACACCTAGCGACCCACACAACAAGAAGTCATCAACGTACACCAACAATGCGCCCTCAACGCGACCACCTTCAACCCTGACGACTTTCCACCAGTTCGGGTCTAGGGTCGAAGGCTCAAGCCGGTAGGTCACGCCGTCAAGGTCCCACACCAACGCTGCCAAACAAGCATCTCGATACTGTCCCCACAAGCGCGGGGCCTCTCGAAGGCCGTAAACCGCGTGGGATAGTATCCACAGCTCATGTGCAACTGCAAGACCAAGCTTGACCAACAAGCGGGGCGGGGTCAACGCAAAGATGGGGAAACCTTCAAGACAAGGAATAGGCGTTTTGAGGAACGCGCTGGTGATATCCAACACTCCCAACAACCAACCAAAGAAGCTTGCCAGGGCAATCACTGTTCTCAAGCTCTCAGCCTGAGCACCTCCAGCATACACATCCAAGCCTGTATTTGGCGCCACATTTCCGCAAGCAACAAGTCTCGCTTTCCGACGGTACAAACTTTGGCCTTGCGACGAAGCCTTTGGAGCGCCCTGAAGGGCCTCTGTACTGTTGTCGGGCTGAGTGAGCGCAAGCTTTCCAGTGTCACCAACAGCTGCTGCCCCTTGGTCGGGCGGTTTCACTGTGAACACAAACTTGGAAGGTACCACCTGCAGTCGAGGATCACTCAAGTACTCGGCCTGCCTGGGGTCTGAAGGGCGCAGTCTGAGCACCGCATGCTCAATGGCCTTTACTTCTTTCTCAATGGACGGAATCCAAGGGATTGGATTGAGTGCGACTTCTGCGGGGTCTACAGTGTGAACGATTTGCAGAGGTGAGCTTAGATTGCTTAGAAGGTGTTCTATGTTCTTCGTGAACGTCGGTTCGGCTTTGCACAGGCGGTAGGGGATTACGGGTCTACCTTCGCTTACGAAACCCTCCTCCTCTAACGAGCTCCGCGAACCACTTTCTACAACCTTAAGCACCCTCAAACTGCAGTTGCTGGCGTTTGCGGCATCGCTCATGGGCTCCTGCGGAACATACATGTCCCAAGACACAGTAACCGGCCAGGCCTCATCAATCTCAACGGGTCTTTGGTTCTGCTCTGGTCCGGCCTCCTCTTTAGAGGGGCTGCATACAGGGGCAACTGGCCGATACGAACACGACCAGTTCACAGCGAAGTCTACAAACCCATCTGCAACTGGAAAGACCTCTTGCCAACCACCACCTTTGTTGACGGGTTGGCTCTCCGGGAAGCTAGGGTGTTGATGGATAGGGATCTCATGAGCCTCAGTGGCCTCCTCCTCCTCCTGTACTTGAGACAGACGCGGGGCCTGGAGATAGGCGGAGTCTGGGAGAGGAAATCCCAAATCTGCTAAGCCGTCAAGGTCATCTTTTTCGGCCTTTCCAAGCACGTCGGAAGTGTAGCCTATAACAACGACGCGGGTGCCCTTGAAGGGAGTTACGAAATGATGCCGCTTAGGATCAAACTCGAAAACTTCATCCTCTTCAAGTCTGTGCACCACACCGTGACGCTTGCGACCTCGTGCATCAGTGTGCTCTACAATAGACCCCCTAACAACATCCCCACTACCTAACTCAACCCAAAGATCGCCCCCACGCTTAGGAAGACACACTGGTAGGATGAGATTTGTAGTTCCCGGAAGGTTGGAAGAATCAGTGTGAATGTCCTTTTGACACGAGTTGGACAAACACACCGACGTGAAGGTAGCATCAGGTGCGTGATGCTGCAACAGGCGCGCGCACAGTGAGGCAAGCCACGGCTTACTCCAAGTCGATCGCATACAGCCTACTATCCCTCCCCTACGGAACATTCCAGCTTGATACTGCTCTTCGGGGTAGGCTTGGCAAACCTGCATGAGGAGATTCTTGGCAGCCTCAGGATCCCATTCCTGCAGCAAAGTCTTTGCGCCAGCTTCAAGCTCAGACCACGTCCATGAGCCGAGCTGGGCAGCTCTCAGCTCTGCTTCTGGCGGGGACTTTCCTACAACGCGACGCCTTACAGGGACAGACTCGCCCTCAAACTGCTCAGGGCACTCAGGAGGCTCAACAACCTTAGTTCTCACGTGCAGCGACTGTGTGAACCCATTGCCTTTGCCATCATCCCTGTACACCAAATGACCTTCATTAACCGTTGGAGATAAACCCGCATACCGACCTGAAATCCACCGTTCGGCAATCTCGCCCTTAGCAGCTGCAACAGACGTGTAGGCCTTCACGCGCACCAGGCACTTAGCACCAAAAGGCGCTGCAAGCTTCGTGGCCATACCTAGTACCTCAGACCTCTGCTGTGCTGCAGCAGCTCGCATTGCACATGCCCACAGGGGCGGCGGGAAATCAGCAGCTCGCAGTAGAGTTCGTGCCCGAGTCTTAAGCCACCTGATGGTGCGCTCTGCTGAGCCGTTTTGGGCTGGCGCATCACCCTCAGTTGTGGTGACCCTCACGAGCTGATTTGCAAACCACTTGCGAGTGGCCTTATTCATGAACTCACGCGACCTATCGGTATGCAAACGCAAGACTGGAAGATTGAGTGCCCGCAAGTAGAGGTAAATTTCTTGAAGGGCTTCAAGGACGGAAGGCGACTTATTGTCAAACAGCGGAACGCAGAACATGAGCCTGTCAGACTGCACTGGCTCTTTGAGATCTGAGTACTCAAACTCCCAATCCCCTTCTTGAGGACCGCGATTCGGGAGTGCCTCCTCCTCGTCGTCAGCTTCCTCCTCCTGAGCCTCTTTTCCATCTTCCTCCTCCTCTGCTTCTTGGCTCTCGGCCTCCTCTTTAGAGGGGCTGTAACTGTCGTCCGGAGCATGTGGTGGAGGCGGAAGAGGTGGGGCATCATCTTCACTAAGATTCTCTAAGATATCCCTCGCTTCTTCTTCAGTTAGCCCTGTACCTGCACCCTCAAGGAAATCGTCCAGCGGCTCCTCCTTGGAGAGATCTACTTCATCTAAGGGGTCTGGAATTTCGGGCATGCCGTGCAAACGAGGAAAGCGATACGAAGCAGCTAGAAAATACTTGAACTTCTTCGGCGCCTTTGACCTACCTTCCGGGTCAACAGCTGGCACCTTCAGAGGTCCACAGACATCCGCAGACAGAGTGAACTGCGAGGGGTGGGTCACACCAACGTGGCGGCGTCCTGAGGCGGCAGTTCTGATGCACACACTACAGTCCTTCCGAAACGGTTGGTGATTATTCTTCACATGATCCCTCCAAGCCTGTTCGTCTGCCTTTGTTTTAGCAATGCGGAACCACCTAGACCAGTTTTGGATGCTCATGCTCACGGCTTGGGCAAAACCAGGGGCCCATCGAGCTGACTCATGGGACTTGCGATGCAAATGAGGCATGCCACTGCTCTCACTCTCAGGCTCTGCAGCGGCTGCCTGCACAGTGACACCACGCAAACCCTTGTCAAGGCTTAGGGTCTCTAGGTACTGCAAATCACCATAGTTCGTGCCTAAGGTCGTAGGCCTACTTATCACATGCTCTAAATCCCCCTTGTAGACATGAACTTCAAACAACCCTGCTTCATCGGCATAGGAATTCCAAAGTCCAGTATTCCAAAAACTAGGGACCTGACCAAACAAGGCATGCGAAGGAGGCACGTAGCGATCAATAAGCATCGGGTGCTCAAGCAGAAAGCCAACCTCAAGCCTAGTAACTCCAGCTGGCGGCCTAACCTTGCGACCTGCCGTCGCCACAGCATGCAACCAAATCTGTCGGCAAAGCAAAGCCGTTTCACGATCAACCTTCGACCGTTGTGCTGCTGACAAATCTGGAAGGCCATATAAGTCCAATGGCCCGCGCACAGGTGGGACAACGCTACTCCCATGAGCATGTGTGTCAAACGTACCACGCGGTGGAGCACCAAGAAGATGCGACACTTTGCCATGCACGGCACCCCAAACTAGAGCGCGCCAAGCAGGAGTGCGTAGCACATCTTGGTCTGAGCCTCTGGTAATGTCCAATTCCAGAACAGCCACATTCTTGGACTCAAGGTGCGAAAAGGGTTTAGGGCCTGGGGCTCCAGCGTACAGATGAACAATCCACTCTGGGGCATTGAGCAATGCACGACGGCGACGCCGATTGAGATGCGTCAAACCCTTTAGGAGCTCCCATCCTGAAACCTGAGCAACATCCTCAACAAGTCCCTGCAAAGCTGCTTGGGGAACATCTGCCAAGAAAGGCGCGGCCTGCAACGCTAGTTGGGCTGAATTGGTAGATCCAAGGCTCACATAGTCCTGCATGTGATCCCACCAGCTCTTTGACATCAAGGCTTTGACAGCTCGGATGCGAGAGGTACCTTCGGCCACATTCGCCTCCAGAGACTTCAAGTCCTCTAGCCGCTTTTCTTCTAGCTTGCTGATTAGCACCAAGGCTTCTGATTCCATGATCTCTGGACACCCACCTTTAACCCTCAAGCGAAAGGCACGACCCGAAGGAGCAATCAAACGGCATCGCGAGGCAGTCCAATCCAAACGATACCCCAGCTGCTGGATGACAGAACCCAGCGGCACGATGGTTTGGGCACTAGATGTGGGAGGCAACAGAAGAGTACCAGCAGCAGACAAACGCATAGCCGAAGTCTCCTTTCCAGCCAGTGACACGACAACGGGTTGCGCACTAGCCCATTCAGCTTCGGAACTTGCAGCGCGAAGGGCATGAGTGGCCCCACTGTCTACCAAAGCCAAAAAACTAGGACTACCATCTACTTCCAAAACCTGCCCAGGCTCAATGGCTGTGAGATGGATGGTCTTAATGCTCGCTTTAGGCTCCTCCTGTGCTGCAGGTTTGTCTTCAATCGCCGGAGGCTGCGCGGGAGCGGCTGGGGTGGATGCAGGAGGAAATGCTTCGGAAGAACTGGCAGCTGCAAACATCATGCGCATAAACGCTGTGAAGTCCTCCGCTCGGCCTGGGCTCGCGCCCGGCTGGATTGCAGTAGACGCCTGATCAGCCGTTGTAGGCCTGTGGCCTGCAGCATTGTTGGTGTCTCCTCCACCTGGCTGTCCTTTCCCCTTTGGGCTTCCTCCAGCTACCGGGCAGTCCTTTTGGCGGTGTGCCTCAGAGCCACATGCTAAGCACTTTTTGCTGCGCTCCTGACGAGAAAGTCCTGACATGTCGTGGCTAAACGTGCACTTAGGACCCCGCCTACACCCCGAAGTACCCATGAAAAACTTGCAGGGCTTTGAAGCCTGCGGCTGCCCACTGGCCTTTGGAGATGTTCCCGGACTGGGCGTGCCTACAGCTCGAACCTTAGGGGCACTCACACCTGTGGCCTTAGAGACTGCAAGGGCTTCCATCTCTGCAAGCAAGTGCTTGTGGTACTCCAGGACTGCAGACGAAGTTGGTTGAGCATCCATTTTTAACATGGAACGAAGCATAAACGTTCGAAACTTCGCTTCTTCATGCTGCGCCAAAACTTGGCTAGTGATGGTAGTGAGGCTCTTGGACAAAATGGTCGAGTCCGGAGGTGACATGTTGCAACTTTCACAGCGATTGTACCAACGAATCCACTCACGCAAAGACTTCACGGCTGAGGAGGGATCAGATGCTGGAGTGGGCTGCATGAGATTCTTCTGAATAACCTCCTTTTCTGAACCTCCACCTGGTTGGTACGTGGTGTGCAAACGGAAAAGGATGGAAGGAGCTGATTGATTGCATTTGCGGGCCACAATGTCTGCTTTGATAGACTCTGGAACTGCCGCCATAAGCATACTACAGATCCTAAAGTTGACACGCGCCCATCGCCCTTGAAGCAACTCAGCCGGTACAACTGGCTCAACCTTTAGCCTATCCAAGGGTGATGACGAAATCCAAACCCCATAGGCCGTATCAACCACACCCAAAACCTGACGCCACCACTCTGCTGCTGTGTCCGAAACATCACCGACCAAACCCCCAATCACGACTAACCAATCTTGGTACAGAAGAGACCCTTCATCCGAAGTGAGCTCTGCCAAAGCTGGGAAACTCGAGATGCCTGGCTTAACAGCTTCAGGGTTGGTGGGAGAATTGCCGCCATCGCGTTCGGCACGAGATCCCTTGAGCATCTCTGACATGGCATCTTGAAGTTGATGCATCCCAGCAATCAGTATCTCACGATCTGTGGGTCCTGATGCACTCGCGGCTCCTGCTGGCAGTGTGCCTCTGGGTTCTGCTTGTGGCCTCTGCGGTGCAGGGCTGGAAGACCGCGCACCGGAACCAAGGAGCCCTGAGAACAAACCAGCGAAGCCCTGAGGCTCGGGAGCGGAAGGAGGCGGAGGAGGAGGCGGTGAGGATGAAGAAGGGGCAAATCCAACCCCAGTGTTGGCGACAGGATGCGAACCGAACCCACTATCACCAAACCCACTAAAGCCAACCTCCCTAGTACCCACCTGCTGCAACGCCGTAGCCTCAACTTCACCAGCCTGCTGAGACCGAATCCTCGAGAGTTCGGCCTCAGCACGACCAGCTCTCTCTTGCTCAGCTCGCAGTTGCTGCTTCAACCCATCAAGCTGTCGCGCGACTTCTGCCTGAATCGCATCATGCGGAATAGATGAGGACTCGGTGTGCGGAGGCCTGTCCGGAGACCCGGACCCGTAGAGCAAGGGAGCTCTTTGCTCCATGGCAGCAAGCTGCTGCGCGTTGGCACCAGTGAACAACGGCATCGGCACTTGACACTCATCTTGCAGGACGCGGCCTCCTCTCTCGAGGGGCTGTAGTGGTCGCGACGGCCTTGGAGGAGAAGTCAGTGGACTGGGAGCCCACCCTTGCGGCAGTGGCTGTACGTTCGCCGCGCCACCAAACAGAGACTGCACTCTTCCTAGCAACTGACTAGCAAAAGCCTGAGCCCCAGTCTGCATGACCGCTGACGCCCCGTACGCCGTTGATCTGGGCGTTTCAAAGCCCTCAGCACTACTTCCAGGATTCGCTGCAGATGGGTTGTACCCTGAGACGCCTGCGGCAACATTGATCTGAGCGCTAGCCATTCCACTTTCGGTGGCCACACTGAAACCCTGAGTCACTGCAGTTGCATCTCCATGCACCCCACTCGCATCAGCGACCTCCGTGGTAGATACTGCTTCATACGTAACGCCAGCTGTGCCCAAGCCTCCAACCTGGCCTAGTGTTCCATCGCCTCCTGTCCTACCGACTGCTGAAACTCTCGGTTGACCGGCTGTTCCAACAGTTTCTTGTGGCAGCTGAGGGGATAGCACTGGACCAGCTGTGGAAGTCGATGGCCCCGACGACGCATCCATCATAGTTTGCTGGATTCCATCCCCAATAGGCTGCGCAAGCCCAGAGGGCGATGGCACTCCAACTCCGTTCACTGTAGTCTGCGGTGCATCCCCGCCTCCCCGCACTCCAGGCAGAGAGGCCGGAGAAGCCACCGCTCCGGTTGCTTCTGGCCCAGGCGTTGGGCTCATCACCTGTTGAAGGTGTTCACCCTGGGTGGCCATACCCTGCAGCGAAGCTCACGCAGAATGTTTTCTATGGCTGGGCGCAGAGGCGACTCACGATCTCAACGAAGCAACAAGAGAACCGACAAACCAACAAACGACCTGTACAGCTTTACAAGTTGTTGGTTACAGTACACATGGCTCAAGAGGCTTTCCTACGCAGCCTTCCCCTTGAGCCAAAGGATACAGGAAACACACATGTACAAGCCTACCTGAAGGAAACTATACAAGTGCCGGCAATCCCTTCAAGCAGACTACACACCTGTCTAACCTGATACCTGGGCATGCAGTGAGAAGCATTTCAACAGAATCCCTTAAAGGTACCCTTATAGATCCCTGTAAAGGAACCCTAGGATTTATATCAACCGTTGCTACTGTTTGAGTGGAATGCACGAAAATCCATCTGAGGCGACGGCAGCCCGAGGACTGCGGTGCCCTGAGTGCTTTGGGCGTTTGGGCTTTGGGGGTTTAGGGGTTTAGGGCTTTAGGGGTTTTGGGGGTTTGGGGGTTTAGGGGTTTAGGGTTTTGGGGTTTACGAGTTCACGGGCTTAGAGGTTAGGTTAGGGTTTAGAGGTTTAGGCGTTTAGGGGTTCTGAGCGTATCCAGAGTTTTTTCTCCCTCCTACCTTAGGCTTTGGGGGTTCAGTGCCTCAGTGCTCAGAGTTGAGGGTCTTCAACATGCGCTCGAATGAGAGATGCCGCACCAATTTCTCGTTGATGCTATGCAATCCGGACATTCAAATTGCTCTACCTGCCAAAGCCAGAAATTTCGCATTGACTTCCGAAGGAAGAAAAGTCAGCTGCAGCCTCATTGCATTCAGCGTTTAGTCTTAATCCGCTATTGGTTCTCGAAGTGCAATCAAGCCTCATTGGAGGTGCCATTGGCGTGGTGCCCGACATCGTGTGTGTCTGGTGGTTGAGGTAGGCTGTCACGCAGGTCTTGTGCAGCAGGTGTCCACAAGGCATGCGGCAGATGTCCTGGCGGTGCGGGATTACCGAGCATGCACCACAGAATCACGAGTTGCGATGCCCAGAAGGAGGGCAGCTGATACTCCTAAGAGCAGAACTTACCTTTGGTTAGTAGGGAATGGAGGAGTGGGCTACCATTAAACCTACCATTCTGCCATTCCCTACTAACCAAAGGTAAGAAAAGCCCCCCTATATTATAGTACCCTTATAGTATCCCTTACAGACCCCTTTCTAAGCCCTAAGCAGAGCTCCTCCTCCCTGTCTTCATCAAGCTCGGCCAAGCATATTGCACAAATCTCCCCCTTCTCGGCCGACGTGGAGTCAACTCTTCTGATCTCGCCTCCATCATCACACTGTGCAGTATGAATAGAAATAGTAACAATAGTCGAAATAAAACCGTAACAAGAATAGTAACAGTAGCGATAGGAAAGTAGTCAGTACGTAAAATGCACACCCGCGGGAGCCACTTCTCTGCCGGGCTGCTTGAGATCACATTGAGGTTGTTGCTCTTGCCATCTTCCCTCCAAGCGAAGGCGACCGTGATCCTGAGCTGCTGAAACCTGCGTCCTTCCCGTCAATGGAGTCATCGCCGTCTTAAGCCCAATGCAAAAACCCACAGAGAGGGAAAACCAACCAACACGTGGTGGCATAATTCTATGCGGACCCGAACTTGTTGAACTGTGGCTGTCGAATAACCAGGCGGTGACACTGAGAATTAGAGCTTGCAACATGCAAGGATTATTTCACTTGCAAGTAATGGTGCTGGCACCGCTGTCATGACCCTCCCTTACTCTACGGACTGCAGAATCTTGTCATTCATACTGCTCTGGCCGCCCTGAACCCCTCCAGCTTCCTAGTGGAGGCTCGCCTTTTAAATCACATAGTAGGGAGTGCAGAACCCGAAAGTTGCTAAGGACTAGGTAAGAAAACCTGAACCCGAAACCCTAAACCCCTAAACTCTGAATCCCTAGGCCCTAAACCCTAGAACCTAAACCCCAAAACCTAAACCCCTCTTCCAGCCGAGGCATCCTGCTCAAATCTTGCCCGGACGGTCCGATCACGGTACCGAGGATGTTGGCGCGGACGACCACCTTGCCGCCCACACCTTTGGGCTTCAGGCAGTCAAGCAAGTTGTTCAGGGTCTGTAATAGAGTCTGTAAGGGCTAGGTACTACAAGGGCTGCCATAAGGCTACTGTGAGAGCTAAACGGAAGGGAACGAAAAGGCTTCTGCTCTCTTTGCTTTCCTCAGCCTGAGAAGAGGGCGACACAGGCCACAACAACTTGGAGTTTGCGTCGATATAGTTCCGTGAAGGACTCCCCGAGTACTCGTACTATCATGCTGGCCACCAGCTGACATCTCACCCACCACATGGCCGGTAAATCCCTTGAAGGGGCCCTCTTAACCACATTGCCATACGAGACCCGGCAATTAAGTAATGAGTACTCACGGCTCCATCTCGCCGACACGGAAAAATCTGTCCCCCGAATCACTCGTTTCGATGATGCCGGGCTGCGCAAATCCCGCGTTGCCGCGACGGCATCGCCTGGACAGAGCAATAATGACGACGTGATGGCAGCCGATGCACAAGCTTAAAGACCAAAGAAAGGCTTCACCACCTTACAAAAGCTGAAAGACTCCAGAAAAGCTTGAAGACCCTACAAAAGCTTAAAAACCCCTGAACCCCTGTTCGCGTCTTGACATCCTCAACCTTCAATCCTAGCCCTAAGCCCCTAAAGCCCCAAACCCCAAACCCTAAACCTTCAAAGCCCCGAAACCCTAAACCACTGAATCCATTAAAGCCCCTAACCCTAAACCCTTGAAACCTTAAACCCCTGAAACCCTAAACCCCAAACCCTCAATCCTAACCCTAAACTCCCCCTGAACCCGAAATTCCCCCAAACCCAACCCTAAATTCCCTGAACCCGAAATTCCCCCCAAAAGGGCCTCGGTAGTAGCCGCCAGCAAGGGCCGGCCCAGGATCTTCCGTGTCATCTTCCTGGTGTCTCTTTTCCCCGAAAGAAAGGGATGTGCAGTGGTGGTTCAGGGTCCTTTTGCGGTGGTGGTGGATGGATTTTGGGGTTGAGGGGTTTAAAGGTTTAAGGGGTTTTCGGGGTTTAGGGGTTTTTGGGGTTTAGGGTTTTTGGTGTTTAGCGCTTTAGGGGTGTAGCGTTCTGGGGTTTGAGGACTCGGGGTTCAGGGGTTGAGGGTGGTTTTTAGGGGTTTTAGGGTTAGGGGTTTAAGGGTTTAGAGTTTGAGGTTGAGGGTTTCAGGGGTTTGGGGCGTAGGGACTAGACATCATTACTCATTGCGGCTTCCTGGGAGATCCAAGAGGGTGGAAAAGCGAAAGAAGGGTGGGGTCCCGAGCTGAAGGCTTGGGGCTCAGGGCCTAGCGTTTGTAGGGCTTAGGGTGCAGAAGGTGGGTTGTGCTTTGGGTTCTGGACCATTGGGTGTAGGATGTCTCTTCCTTTTTGCAGTTCTATGGCAACGAAATGATGGAAGGGGCGGGCGGAGAGGAAGGAGGAGAAGGAGCAAAGCTGCCTTTAGCAGAAGCGTTCGAAGCTCGTAGTTGTGGGGTTTACGCTCGCATGCCCGGACAAGCCTTATGAGAGTATTGCATGCAAGGGCTTCAGTCGTTCAGGCTTCAGGTTTAGGGCATTGGGGCCTTTTTTGGTACACTTTGGGGGGTTTAGGGTTTAGGTTTCCAGACCTTCTGAAGGTGCTGCCTGGCCTTGTCTGGCTGAAGTGCGTCGTCCACGTCCTCTGCCACAGCACTGAGGACTTTCAAATCCTCCGGCTCGACGTGGAGGACCTGAGACAATAACATTGATGTCATTAATGCCGCAGTAATGCAGTCAGAGCAATAGCACCAGTCGTCCTCATCGCAACATCATAAGATATAACAAAGCACAGTAGTAAAACTTTTGAAAGTAATCGCAAAAATAACAAGAACAAAAAGGACCCAAAACCCTAAACCCCACAACCCTCAACCCCAAACCCTCAACAACTACACTCCCTAAATCCCATAACACCGACCCCAATAAGAAGCGTAAGAGCTCAAGGGAGCCCTGGGGCCTTCGAAGAGCAGGGATTTGGGTTCTTCCGGCCTTAAGGGGTGCTTTGCCTCGGCCCAAAAAGTGTTTTTTTGACACTCACACTCGGACAAGCCTGGCAAGGTCTGCAAAATTAGATTCAACATAACTACATCCAAAAAGTGTTTAGGGTTTAGGGGGATAGGGGTTTGGGGTCTAGGGTTTAGAGGTTTCGGCGCTCACACTCGGACAATCCAGGCGAGGCATGTGGTTCGAGGTCTGACAGTGTGAAACGAAAATGGATCAGCCAAAGACGATTTACGGATTTAGGGTTTAGGGTTTTAGGGTTCAGGGCTTAGGGGTTTAGGCTCTAACACCTTAAATCCTAAACCCCGCTGGTTAAGACAGAGGCTGCAGCTGGGGGATTGGAGGCTGGGCCTTGTGACTCCATGGCATAGCTCTACACCCCTCGAACCCTGAACCCCAACCAAAAACCCTGAAGCCCTGAAAGTACAGCTGACCATAGTATGGCAATAAACTATAATAGTCTAGTCTAGTCTAGTGCATAGTAGAGTGTATAGTATGTGGTACGGTATAAGCATCGCATTGCGTAGCATAGTACGAGTATAGTATAATAGTGTCGTAGAATGTAGTTTCGCATCGTTTAGTATAGTTTAGGACAGTAAAGTTTAGCAAAGTTTAGTAAAGCCCTGAACCCAATCCTGAGGAATTCGAGGCGAAGCCGCAACGTCCTCGCCTCCCTCCTTGTCGCCGCTGCTCTCTTGCGAGCTGAAGCGAACCGCCACGCGGCTTGATTGCGAGCAAGAGGGACCAACGACTACACCCTGGGCACCTGAGAACAGAGGAAGACTGTGATGTAAAAGGGCTTTAGGGATTTAGGGCTTTCGGGATTTCCGGTTCAGGGCTGTGGGTGGCAAGAGGTTGGGTAGAGGCTGAGGGTCAAGGCTCAAGTTTGAGCCTTTGACTGTGGAAATCAACCGCTCGCCCTTCTCGCAACCCGGAAGCAGACAAGGCTGTTCTTGTTTGCGCCTTGAAGGGCCCAGCCTAAAGAAGTACCAATGCTATTTTAGGGGCTCCTTATTATAAATATGGTATGATGTAACTGTACCCTGAACTAAATATTAGGGCCCAGGATCTTTCTTCATAAGCTTGGTCAACAGATCGGCTCTAAGGCATAAGGTTCAGTGCTCTTGCGGTCTTACCATTCAAACATATGCATGATTCTTCAGCGCACTATGGTTTGGGGTTTAGTGCTTTAACGCTTGAGGCATAAGGGTTTGGGTTTTAAGTTTGGGTTTCGGGCTGGGGGTTTCTTACTTTCGGGCAATCCGGAAGAGTCTCCTAGCAGACACAAAATCAATGAGGCTTTCTTTAGCTCTTTTAGGATTATCTGGGCTTATGGTGAAACCCTAAACCAGGGTGCATGGCAAGAGACTCGAGAGAGCCCTAAACTCCTTGGAAACATCCAACTCAAGCAAGGACATTGCGAGAAGTAGTGGCGCAATACGAGTCATAACGAGCATATACGAGTATTGCATACCGCTAGGTACTGACTTGTCACTTAATCGTTGAGTAGTGCGTACTAAAGTGGTTCCGGCAAGAACCGGAACGCCAGACATCATGCTAAGTGGCAACACTGAACAGTGAAGCATTCCCTCATCCCATCCCGCCTTTGGGCACCACAAGTAGTTGGCGCAAAGCTGCGACTCGGTCACCAGGAACTAAGCCACCCGTGCACGGCATGTGCTGGATTTCTGCTGGAACCACGTTCCTCAGCGCCAGTCAGGGTTGCAAATCGGACACTCCAAGCGAGGCAGATACAATGCGCTAGCAAGCGGGTCTTCGACCAAACATTTATCAACCCCGTGTGGCCCTCCCAGCCGCTCTTGAAGTTGAAATCTCGTTTCATGCTTTTGCATTCCACGACGTGGCGGGTAGCTCTGCGCAGCTGAAAAGATTCGTGGGATGTCTAGGGTAATGTATGGAGCCTGAATAATTAGATTAGACAGGGGTTTGCGGTCGGTTATGTACAACTACAATCAGCGGCCCTAGGGACTAATCTTGGCAGTTGTTCTCAGAGGGTGCATGAGGGCCCCGGGCAACGGGGACCCCCTCAATCTTCCAACTTTAGAAGAAACTAGCTCATGGATGATATTGAGTGCCGACAGACCCCCATTGGGGACAAGTGTGTCCCTATCGGTGCCTATTACAGACTATCGGGAGCCACTGGGAGAGAAGGGGCTCTGCTGGGAGCCAATGGACGCCGTTGATGAATTCGGCACGTCACTGTTGTAGTTGCATCTAATGACACCGGTGTTGTACCTTCTTGGTTGCCAGTGTTTCTGTGCGTTCCTCTTCGCCAGCAGGTTGAAACAGGTCTTGCGCAAACGGAGGTTGTTTCCGGTGACTAAATGACTGCGGCCGAGAACGTACCCCCTACTCCGCACTTATGTAGGTCACAAGGGATCTTCAAGAAACACTCTTGAGTGAGCCCTTCAGTAACCCGTGCCGTGTTTTTCTAATCGTAAACTTTTACGAAGTCGTAGTAGCACAGTGACACCATGTCAAACTCTCGCGGCAACCCTCTTCCCAACCATTATATAGGAAAGCCCTTACTAAGTAACCCTGAGCCGAGGTTCAGATTGTTGCTGCGTCCATCCTCCCGACGAGCAAAAGCGACAGTGACTCGGCCGGCCGGATCGGTCGAGCTCTGCCCCACAACCGTCCCAAGCACGTTCTGCTTTACCTCAGAAAAACGAAGAGCGTCGGAACCGTCAGAATCATACTGAACTGTAAGAACCGAGAAAAAACTACCCGACTTCTGGGTCTTGGAGAACTGAGTTACTACGACGATGCCCTTGACTCGCAGGTCCTTGGCAGCTAGTACAGTCTCTCCGCGTCGAAAGCCTCCGGCTATCATAAGCCGCACATCGTCGGAATGTGCCTCTCGCTCAGGCGGTGTGCCCGTGGGTGATGCGGAATCCCAACGGACAACTATTCTGGCCAAGGGTTCATCGATGGCAGGCCCAACAACAGTACCCACAGATCCTGTCGGAACAGGCGCGAAGCCATCATAGCTGATGGGACGCACCGCCTGAACGCGAGCCCCAACCTCCAAGCCACCCGCAAGATACAGTTTGATCTCGTTGACAACACAGTTCAAGCGGTTGCGGCTGCCATCTTCTCTGTGGCTAAAGGAAACCGTAACACGGTGCTGCGAGTCCGATGTGCTCGGTCCCACCACAGTTCCAAGCACTCCTTCCCGCACCACCACTTGCCCACCTACCCGGAGGTCCCTCGTCGCAACGATGGCGTTGCCACGGCGGAAATTGCCGGGAATGTTGGTCTCGATGTCCACTGGATCGCAGGCGACCTCCTCCTGACAGCAGTCGGGGGGAAGTGCACGGCAGCAAAAAGCAGCAGAAACCAGAGCACAAGCTATAGCAGTAGCAGTACCGGCAGCAAGGGCAGTTGCAGTTGCATCGGCGGTAAGTGGGTAGCATGGGCATCAGCAGCGAGAGGCAAAAAAGCCACGGCAGGGGCCCCAAGAACAAGGCACAAGGCCTGAACTCTAGAAAGTCTGCAGTGACCCCTAAACCCTGAACCCACTGCAAACCCCAAACCCCCACACCCCAAGCCCTTGCTGTGCAAACCCCAAACCCTAACCCTCAACACTAATTTAAACGGTTTAGGGTTTAGGGTTGAGGGTTTAGGGTGTAAGGTTTAGGGTTTAGGGTGTAGGGTTTAGGGTTTAGGGTTTTGCAGCCAGGGGGCGACATGCTCATGGCCATGGAGCGCAAAGCGCACCAGCAGGCGCTGGAACTGTGAGTCGCGTGCCGGGCCCACGACGACGCCTGAAGTCCCTGCAGGGATCACCTGTGCAGCATATGGGGTTTTATGTAGGATCTATACGGGTACTATTATAATGTCAGACCTGATTAGGATAGGGAGTGTGGCCTGGAAAATGAATATACTCATACTCATGCCCAGAATGAATTACTATTACTAATACTCATGCAAGACCAATACTAGCACTGATACCAAGAAGTCGAGCTTAACAGAATGGCTTCGGGTTTCCTGTTGAGAACATGATGTCAAGCTCTCGAGTTCACAGGCGCTGCAGGGAGGCCAGGCATAACGGATGAGCTTCACTGGAGATGGGAAGGCGATGAACTGATGAACTTCAGTTGCGATGGTTTCAATCCTCGACTCCTAGAAAGACCGCTTAAAAGGACTGCCGTTGAGTTGGCTAAATGTTGAACCTGGCCGAGTCGCCACCCTGCTCGGCGCATCTAAGGCTTTGTTGCAGCGGACTCGGGTCCCAGCCAGGTAACCTCCCGCCAGCGTGTGCCTGAACGAGGGTGAGGGTGTAATGTAGGGGTCTTAATAAGTAGAATACCATTATACTATAATTATGATCAGAAACTCCCAGAATAGTATTGGCAAACATCTAGGTCCCCATAATCGAGACTGCCCCCCACCCCCCCGCAACTGCTCCACCAGCACGTGTCGCCCTGGCTCTGCCAAAACTTTCCGATGCCCCGAAAACTAACGTACTCATTCTAAAAACACAATCGCGGTTGGCAGCATAACGGAAACAAATGTACCATGATATGCACTGTGACATATACTGTCATCGAACATCGACAACCACGTCCACTGGACTTCTGGAAGACAAACCCCCCAAGCCTCGTCTCTGGAAGGCTCTAAATCCCAAGACTCTTCAGCCTTAGGGGTTGAACCTCAGGGCCCAAACTCAAAGCCTAAAAGTCTTGACCCAAAGCTCCAAATATCCATCTATAAGAGCAAATGCACAGAAGCCTAAGCCCCAAGCTCTCCCCCGGAACAGGCCTGAGCTCATCTGGCAGACAGTTGAGGCGGTTGTCGCTTTGGTCTTCCCGCTGCTCGAACTGTACGCAGATTCGCCCCGAGGACGAAGCCGGTCCAACCACATATCCACTACCTTCCATACTTAAAGGATCATGGGACTTAGTAACTAGGGTTATAATTAGGGTAGCTATACTTATAACCCCACTTAAGGTACTTATAAGCTTACTTACTAAGTCCCATGATCCTCCAAGTAAGGCCCCTTTTTCTTCGTTAGGGTTTAGCATGTTTAGGGCTTAGGATGTGGAGGACCCGTTCTAAGATAAGGAAGGAATACAATGCTTTGCTACTCAGATGTTCGTATTGCTCTTCCAGGGTTCTAGCAGGTTTACAACGGCTCCATTTCCAAGCAGAAGGATCCCGTTCCGAGGAGCACGATTACAAGTGAAGGAACATGCTGTGAAGGCCTGGGCTAGCCCACGACAGCATGAAACTCAAGACTCAACGAATGCGTTTCAATTGCGGCGTTACCCTTACCCGTTAAAGGAGCCGCATGTGTCTGTATTTGCGTGCCACACGGATGCACAGATCCCGATACCCGGATACATACATACATACGAACAAAATACATACACTACACACACATATGTGCATGTACAGGTATATACACAGATACAGAAACAGATACAAATACATCAAATATGGATACATATACACACAGTTTTACATACATACATACATATGTCACACATACACATACACATGTAGTTCTATTGGATACTCACTCTGTAAGAACATCAAGCTCTGCACACGCACGCACAGACACATGTCTGCATATGCTATACACTACTGGATACACATACTAAAACCCGTACAACAGAATTTGGAGGAACTTTACGCTTCAGAAGCCGCGCCTCCTTGTCGAACTACTACTTTGCCGCGGACACGGAGGTCGCGTGCTGCGACCACGGTGTCACCACAAACAAAGCCACAGACGTCGGAAGAGGTGACCTCAGATACATCCTGAATCCTTTAAGGATACATCCTACAGCCCAACTCTACACCCGAAGCCCTAAACCACTCAAAAGACCAAACTCGAAATCATTCAATCCAAACCCTGAAAATCTCCCCGGTGTAGGCTCTAGAAGCAAACATTAAGCCGGAAACCCATGCCACCCTGCTTCCAAACCCAAAGATCTCACACACCGAGGAGCATCTGCGGTTTCTGAATTGACTACAGTGGTTGAGTCGGCTGGGACTGCCTTCGGAGGCATTGCCCTGGGCAGTGCCCTCTTCCTATGGTGTGCTTCATCGATTCCTTGAGCCACAGCACAGAAATATCACACACCGGTGTTGAAGTGTGTCCAGATGCCTTCGCACACACGTCCACACATGTGCATGAATTCACATGGGCCTTCTATACATCAAGTCTAGGCACGGATGTACATGGGTACATACGTACCAGATCAGTGGACAAGTATACGTGCGTGCGAGTCGGTACATACAGTACGTATACACGCACATGTGCAGGGTCACGCAGCTGGACCTGTATGCATGTTGGCATGTTCCGGAACATGCCAGCATGTGCACACATCGAGTTGCCAGGGGAGTCTCAATGCTCTTACTGGCCCAGGAGCAGGCGACCACATAAAGCAAAGAGCTCACAGATAGGTCGGCCATAATTTTCAAGGGTAGATATAGGATCCCCATATTCATGGCCCCTAGATTTGGAAGTTTCCGAAAATTAGAGGTACCCTATTTTAGGGTCTTGTAATAAGGATCCTACTATTTGGGGTATTATACAAGGGTCCTCTATTTTCGGAAACTCCCGTATTGCCGCAAGCTTATACTTTAACGAAGGTCCTCAAGCGAAGTTGATGAAGAGTTGCGTCCACCAGCGTAAGAATCCTACTGTTTGGGTGTCATGTCTGATGGGATCGAATCTGGGAGGCAGGCTCAAGCCACTCGTCGGTGGACCTGGACTCACCCGGCGCACATCACACTCCGAAGTGGAGAGGCCCTATCACTGAGGCTGGTCCGCGACCCAAACGAAACTGGTGCCACAATAAACTGACGTATCGAAGACTGCAGGAGTAGAGTCAACCCTAAACCCTAAACCGTTAAGTAGAGAAGCCTCGAATCACCAGTCAAGTTTTGGAAACCGCTGACAGCCGCGAAACCTTTCTTCAAGTCTCAAGCATGAACGGGGGCCCCTGCGTGCGCCGGCAGTGGGGCTGCGGCTGAGTTCCACGGAGCCAACCTCGAGAGAAGCCAAACTTCTGCTTGAAGTGATCTCATGATTCTTCAGTTTCGAAAGCGCATAACACCTGCTCGTAGAAGCAGCCTTGGCAATGCTGCTACTGGACCCTTAAACTCTCAACCCAGCGTTTCTGAAGCCACAGCAAAGCAGGCTCCCCGACGCAATCCTGGAACTTAGTCTTAGATCTACTTCCCGGAACTCTGACGCCAAAGTTCAGGCTTCGGACTGCTTCGGATGAGAGGAGCTGTCCTACTCTATACTGTGACTATCAGGGTTGCAGGATCCAACTACTACGACACTTGCTGCTGCTGCTGCTGCTACTACTACTACTTCTACTACTACTACTACTACTACTTCTACTACTACTACTACTACCACTACCACTACCACTACCACTACCACTACCACTACAACTACCACTACCACTACTACTACTACTACTACTACTACTACTACTACTACTACTACTACTACTACTACTACTACTACTACTACTACTACTACTACTACTACTACTACTACTACTACTACTACTACTACTACTACTACTACTAGTACGACCACTACGACAAATAATGATGATACGAACGACTGTGCTACAGCTTCTTCTTGTGCTGCACCGGCCTCCCAGTCATTCTCCTACTCACCCCCCACTCCCACCACGACTACGGCTGCTGATAGGGAAAAACTCTAGCTGAGCAGGGACAAGGTGTTGCCCGGGAATAGACCCTAAACTCTTCCCCAATGCGACCCAACCTTCAAGCGTAGCATCGCGGCGTTTTAGCTCCAAACCCAAGACCGACACCCAAACTGTAGGATTATTACGCTGGTGGACACAACTCTTCATCAACTTCGCTTGAGGACCTTCGTTAAAGTATAAGCTTGCGGCAATACGGGAGTTTCCGAAAATAAGGGACCCCAATATAGCACCCTAAATAGTAGGATCCTTGTTATAAAGGACTCCCAAAATGAGGTACCCCTTCTCTTCGGAAACTTCTACTGGCATACTTCTTGATATGGGAACAGAAAGCTTTGTCTGGCAGCCGTAGTGAGGTGGAGTCGCTCCCCAAACCACCAACCCAAACGACGTGCCTCCGGTGGTAAACGCTCAAGCCCTTAGCAGTGCTAAGGCTTGGGTTCATTCGGGCTGGGGCTTTACGGTTCAGAGATTTGGGCTCCGAGATCGGAGTTTTAAGGCTTTGAGATTTACAGCTTATTGGGCTTTTAGGTTTCCGGATTCAGGGCTCATTGGGGTGTGGGCTTTGGGTTGAAATCGAAAGTTTGAGGTCTCTAGGTTTGAGTTCGAAGGCCTGCATTTTGCCGCGATGGCTCGGTGGACTCATGGGGGTTTGCTGCATTGGAGGCGCATGCTTCAGGAGTTTACTAGGTGATAAGGGTGGTCTCGTTCGGGTTAGAAGGGTTAGGGCGTCGGGTTCTTGGAGCATTGAGTTACTTGTAGCCCGCAGTAAGGGTTCAGGACCTCAGACACACAGAGACAAAATCCAGAGGACGTGACGGCCACAAAATCAGAGTCTCAAATCTACCGCGCAGAGCCTAGTTTCAGAGTTCAGGCGTTAAGTTTGTATGGTTCAGGTTTAGGGTGTAGGGTTGAGGGTTCTCCGGTTTAGGCTACGGCTAAGGTTTGGGGAGGTCCTATCACTATGGGTTGCTCCGAGCAGCAGTCCTTTTAAGGGGTCTTTCTAGGAGTCGAGGATTGAAACCATGGCAAACTCATGTCGAAGGAGCTCAGACATCTTTAAAGAAACGTTTGGAATCGTCTGAGGTGCGCTCCAAAGCTCAGTCCAGACCTCAGTTGAGAATGAGCTTCGGCTTTTGGCGTGCGTGGTTTCAGCATGGATGACTCGTCAGGTCCAAGAATATCTCTAGAAATGTCAATGTTTTTTGTACGAACCCATCTCTCTCTTTCTCTCTCCCAGGCACTGGCTGTGCTTTCCGAAACGAATCCCCAAACCCTAAATCCGAAACCCGAATCCAAAGTATTACGTCACATCCCAAATCTCTAAACCCTAACTCCCGAAGATCCCTTGAGAATTGGGGTGCCCACACAGAACTCGGTGGAGCCGCCTCCACAGCGCTCACTGCGAGAGCATCCTCGCAGAGCAAGGTTTGGTGCTGCGGTTTTTGTGGCTCGGTTCGGGCTTGAGGCCCTCAAGTTGAGGGCGTTCTGTTTAGGGTCTAGCGCCTCTATTGCTCAGGGTTGAGGGTTTAGGGCTACTGTTCAGGGAGTTTAGGGTTTAAGGTTTAGGGCCTATTGTTCAGGGTTTAGGGTTTAGGGTTACAGTTACTGCTTAGGGAGTTTAGGGTTCAAGGGCATTTTGACTCCAGGGTTTGGGGTTCATTAAGGTTTTGGGGCTTTTCTCTTGCCTCCTGCATTGCTGAGTGGCTTTGTGGCTTTAGGGCGTTGGGTTCCGAGTCTACGTCTCACAACTAGGACCAGACTCGACATCACAGATGAGGCCTCTTGGTTTGGGGCTACTTATTATGAGAGATAAGCACAGCTACATCCAACAGGGAAAAGGGTGTAGGCCTCAACTCTTGTTATGGTGGCCCTTCCGCGGCAAGCCGGAACTGAAACTCTAACAATGCAAAGATCGTAGCATCCGCCTAAGGACTAGCCCTACCACCTAAACGAGAAACATAAAAATCCAAATCCGAAGTCCCTCCGCCCCTTACACCATGAAGATACCCCGCCACCCGGCGGTCACTCCTCCCTGTCCATTCCCAATGCTGTTGTAACCCTAATATACCCTGAACCCTAAACCCCTATAAGCCCATCCGAACATGGACGGTCCTTCCCGCCATGGGCGGGAGAGCCTCCTCCTGGCGACTGTCAGACTGAACTACTGGCCATTGGCTATTCCTTCGGACTCAGATTTCAAAGGAGTTCACGAAGATCGCAATATGAAAGTAGGAATTTTCCTAATACTAAAAAATATGTGTATATATATATATACATATATGATATACATACTAAAAAATATGTTTTTTTGTATATATATATCTTTGTATATGATAGCACATCAAGGGCCTCCGTGTCGCTGGAAAAACACCTCACAGGCCCAGCTACGTCACAGAGGCGCAGTTCCAAATCACCCAGGCCTTCTTCAGCTTTCGTTGTGGGCTTCCCAGACGCTGAACCCTTGAACCCTTCTTGAAGGTTCATGGGTAGTTATAATTAAGTAGGGTTATAAGTAGGGTAGCTATACTTCTAACCCAGATTGGGGGACTTATAACCCCACTTATAACTACACTAAACCCTAAATCCCTATAGAGCCCTTTATAGGGACCCTTAAAGGAGCCCCTATAACCCCACTTATAGCTACCCATGAACCTCCAAGTATGTACACCCTGGATCCTCTAACCCGGCCCTGAATCTGAAAACTGAAATTCTGAGGCCACGAGACGAGCCTCCGAGGTCGACGATGGACCACGGTTTAGGGTTTAGGGTTTAGGATGTCTCATTACTTACCTTTGGTTAGTAGGGAATGGAAGAATGGTAGTAATAGTAGATATAATTATAATTGTACCCCCTTCCTCCATTCCATACTAACCAAAGGTAAGAATAGAACCGACCTATGCCTGAACCGATACACATCCACGCGAAGATGTCTAAAAAAACATATATCCGTATGTGTCAGATGCAGGCATGCATGCTGCCATTGATGAAAGCAGGTGTGCATGCATGTAAGCATGCAGGCATGCATGCATGTATGTATGTATGTGGGTATGCGGCAATGTCATGCTGGATGCATGTGAAATGTGAATGTAAGCATGCATTCGCGCGTGTGTGTGTATGTATGTACATGTGAATGTACTTCATGCCTGTGAGTGCGTGCGCATGTATGCATGTACCTGTGAGTCTGGATTGCCCTGAAACCTCACGAGCCTGGCAACGTCGCCGTCGGTGGCAGGCCTACCACGCCAAGCTTTCTTGGAGCTTCGCTGCCAGAAGTCTGAGCTCTTGGGCTAACGGCTTCGGACTCTCATGTCCCGACTCTCCGCTAGGGCCCTCTAGCTGAGGACTCCAACCTGCAAGCTGCTGGTTTGTACCCTAACTTACTCTGATCTACGCATATCTCAGCATCCGAATTTCCATCGGGCTGGGAATGGCTTTTTTCCGAAACATAGTACCAGAAGCGAGAGGGTTCATCATTCAATGGGGAAAAGGAGGGACCCTCCTCAATGGGGACCTACCCTATAATTGGGCTATATAATGGGTATGTAATCGCTATATTAAGGGTATATACCTAGGGGTCCTTATTAAGGGTCCCTCCTTTTACCCTTTGAATCATTTCCTCGGGAAGGTCTCGGGTCACTGAAGGTAGAAGTTAGACAAATCTCGAAGACCAGCCCCTGATGCGAGGTCTCTTCGAGATTGTGGTCTCTCCTGGGCCCTTTTGGAGTCCCTGCTAGGCATACCTCACCCCCATAATTAGACCAATGCCCTGTTTGGCCGCTTGTCAGAAGGGCAGATAAGGGAGTTTCCGACAATAGAGGACACAGACAAGTAGTACAGCGAAAATACTGTATAAGAACCCACTGTTTAAGAACCTGAGCCCCTACCCAGGCGGAATTCACCAGATTCAAGTTGCTTCAATGTTGAGAACCTTGGCGTGCCCTAGGTTTTTGGGTCAGGCTCTTAGTTTTTGGGGTGCTTTCCCTCACCAAGGAAATTTAGAATTGAAAACTAAACTTTCCAGACCCCCATCGCCCAGCCCTCAGTCAAGGTATCAATCGCGGATAAGAACGTGGTTAAGAACCTGAGCCTACCCTAGCTGCTCGACCGGCAAAATCACATGTAATGGAAATTAAGAACCTTGGGGTGGGCTACTCTCGCCGAACGGGGTTCTTATACAAGGTTTTCACTGTAGGATCCGAAGAATAAGGACCCCAAAATAAGGTACCCTAAACCCTAAACCCTATAGAACCCTTAAAGGAATCCTTAAAGGAATCCTTAAAGGAATCCTTAAAGGAACCCTAGGACCCCAAAATACGGTACCCCTAAGTCCTAAATGTCGGAAACTCCCATATGTTTCGGCCGGCCTGCCGCGCTGCCAAAGACGTTCGACCTCAAAGCCGAAAGTAAGTTGATCTCAAGATCAGGGCTGGGGTGTACCTATAGTCTCCATTGTAGTTCCTTTTGTGGGTTAACCAATTTTATGGTTAGGATCCTATAGTGGAGCTGTTGGTTAGCCAAAACAAGGAACTACAATGGAGACTATAGGTAGGAACTCGGCGCTCACACTCGGACAATCCAGGCGAGGCATATGGTTCGGAGTCTGTTGAGTGAGACTGCACTAGGAGGCATCGTCACGACAGCATCAACAAATCTATATCAACACATAACGTAACTGTGCCCGAAGACGTGCCCTCCCCTCGAAATCCCAGTAGCTCAAATCAGCAAGTAACATGGGACCTCGAGGCTGAGAAAGCAAATGCAGATCGTATAGGTAGGGTTTAGGGTGTTTAGGGGTTTAGGGGTTAGGGGTTTACGGGATATTTTCTCTCCTGCTTAGCAGGGACGAAGCCCGCATTGCAGGGTAACTTCGAAGTGGGTTTAGGCTTTGGGCTTTAGGGCTGTCGGGGGTTAGGGGTCTAGCGTTTAGGGGTCTAGCGTTTAGGGTGGAGTTTAGGGCTTTAGGGCAAGTCTTGCATGTGGTTGGCGTGTGGCTGGCTTTGGGTTTAAACTTTTCTCATTACGGGATGGTAACACTGAGAACCACGTCCAAATAATGAAAGATACCACGAGGCCTGTCTGGGCTTGGGTTCAGAACTCAACCTCTAGCAGCAGCTCGATACGATGCCGCGCTTATGTCCACACATTCCGTGGCCTGTAGGCTGGGGGCTAGCCAAAATCGTCATGAACAGGTTTCGGGGTTTGGGGTTCAGGGCCAGTACCTCTGACGCACACCGAAATCTGTCCTTCGGCCTAGGGTGCAAAGAGGGCGAACTCTAAAGCCTAAGTAGTTTACAGGGTGTGGATAAACTTCAGCACCCTGAAACCCCGCTGGGGAGCACGCTGCCGGAACGACATGTTCTGCGTGTACTCATAGTCTGACCTGCAGATGAGCCAATGAACACGCCGTTCCGAGAGGTGGCAATGGCTCGGGGTTTCCTTGGAGGTTCGTGGGTAGTTATAAGTGGGGTTTTAAGTCCCCCAATATGGGTTATAAGTTAGAAGTATAGTTACCCTACTTATAACTACCCATGAACTTCCAAGTAAGAAGTAGGGGGCCAGGGTCGGATCTGAGAGATGGTCTTTTTGTCTTTCAGTGTCTCCACATGTCAACATGAATCCTACCTTTCAGAAGACTCTTTCAGAGGCTCAAGAAAACGATGGGGGGCATTGGACACTAAGTTCTTCGGTGTCCGAAACGTGCCAATAAGGAGCCGCTCCACAGCTGCGATTCGGAAAGAGCCAGGGAGTACGCCCTCCCAGATTTCAGCTCTTGTCAAGAGATGGCCCCGGGGCCAGTAAGCGGAAGGGCGGAAAATTGTGCTGGCGACAAGTGCTCCGCACTCGCACGCCTAAGTCGCCCTCTTCGCTTGCCTGTCCGGCGGTGGTGCTGCACAGCTGCGTATTCAGCCCGTGCTGCATCTCAGGTGACCTCGGGAAAAGAGCAAAGCGCCTCCGTCGCATTGCTGACCGCACGCCATGTGATGCAATTAAGTTCACCCTGCCCATGCAAGAACCTGGTCTGGCTGCCAAGCCAAAACCTTTGTTTCACCTCCTGCTCTCCGCTGTACCATATGAGTTGATACCATGTTCTGCTGTGAGCCTATCCGATCCACATGGAACGAACGACCACTGGGGCTAAGGCGATGAGGGTCTATGCGCCAGGCGCAGAAGCCCCCCAAGCTTTGGCGCCGCCCTGTGGAGCACAAACAGCGCACGGGGAAAAAAGGACACTACATGAGCTCATATGGAAGTTTCCAGAATAGGGGACCCTAATATAGCATCCTGAATAGTAGGATCCTTGTTATAAGGACCCCAAAATAAGGTACCCCTAAATGTCGGAAACGCCCATATTTCCCCAGCTTCCGAGAGGCTCAGGGGAGTTGTTTGAACCTTGGGGGGCGCCCTGGGGCTGCATGGTTCATCGTGTGGCCGCCCCGATTGCGAGCATCTCTGCATGGACTGCAACTTAGCGATCGGGACGGCTGATGATATAAATCCTGCATTACCTTAAGGACCCTAAACGATGGGAGTTCATTATGGGTAATGCAGGATGTATATCATCAACCGGAGGATGAGAACGAGGCTTGTGGCAGATAGCCCACGACGGGAACACAGGGAATAGAAAGGAGCCAAGCTAAGAATTCAGGTGAAACCTACAGCGCCAAGTCGTGATGAGCCTCAGGCTCGTCCCTCCGACACCGGGATCTGGAATCCCAAACCTATTGCAACAACAACCCGTAAACCCTGCACTATCCCCCCACCCCCAGAACCCCAACCCCGACTACGGCCCCAACACCCCTACTTGGAGGTTCCTGGGTAGTTATAAGTAGGGTAACTATACTTATAACCCATATTGGGGTACTTGTAACCCCACTCATAACTACCCATGAACCTCCAAGTACTGGGCCCTTGACCCCTGCGCCTGCGAGCGCTGGGCGCCGCGGGCAGCGACGGTCACGGGACTGTCGGCCCGGACTTGCTGAGCCTGGCAAAGGGTGCTTTCAAACATTACCTACCTCTCTCTCTCTCTCTCTCTCTCTCTCTCTCTGCCATGCCATCATCAAACATCACCTATTATTTAGTATTTTCTGAACATACATAGAGTATGCACATATATATATATATATATATGTGTACGAAAAATATAACTATACGACTTAGAAGGGCTATGTGAGAAATAGAAGACGGACAGTAACAGTGGTGATATGAATTGCCTTAAGAACGTGTACTCTCAGAAAATACTCATTACTCATGATGCAGCAGATGAGCACGATGATGCTGATGATGACAGCAGCGAGACAGAATGATTGGTGCCCCAAGAGTCGAGAACCTCGACTTGATTTGAAGTGTTAGTACATCCGGAGCCTCCTCCATCGCGCCAACCAGCTCACTCTGCTGCATGGACACCTCAACTTCCATGAAGATGCTGCACCCATTTCGGGATCCCGTCAAAGTACCCGTACGTGACAATCCCTGACGCAAAGCAATGATAGCCAAGACTTGGGACGATTTGGGCTCTCATCAGCATCCCAACATGACAACTTAAAGGATCATGGGACTTAGTAAGTAGGGTTACAAGTAGGTTATAATTAGGATAACCCCGTTTAGGGGACTTAGAACCCAGTTATAACCTACTTACTAAGTCCCATGATCCTCTAAGAACCCCTTCCATGTGCCAACCCTGCTGAGCGGGTCACTGGCGCTACTTGCCAGAATAGGTTGACGGATGCATCCCAGTCCTGCATGAGACATTGGATAGCACGCAGAATCATGGACTCCTCATAATGCCGCATAATAAAGATAATTAGTAAGAGCGAATTGTTGTAGCTCATGTACGCCTGTAGCTTCTGTATGCATCATGCTGCGCAGGCTTGTTGAGAAATGCCAAGCCTAGGTCTGCCTTGACGCTATTTGTTGTAGTCATGTGCTTCCACCATAAGTGGACCATAAGTGCAATACGTGCTGACCGTAGACGGTTGTTGCAGATCCGAGTCTCTAGCTTTACTGATATTTCCCTGATGCTGCGCAAGTCAGGTGAGTGAAGAAGAATGAGGAGATGGACCAGGAATGCAGAAGGTTCAGGAATGCTTCGGGAGTAGGACTATCAACCCCAAGACCTGAACCGCGAACACAAGACTGTAGCCGTAGCCGTCTAAACTCTACACAAACCCCAAGACTGGCCTTCAGGTCACACTGAACAGCCCCCTGCATAGCGTAGCGTAGCCAAAACCCTGCAGAGTGCATGACGCCAGCAATTTGTTCACCTGGGCCTGTCTGTCTCCGTCTGCAGTGCACCGTGCAGACAGAAAAGTGGTTTTACGCCAGCCGCCCCTAAAGCACAGCAGCCGCGTGTTGCTACAGATAAGACTCTCTTGCATCACGGTATCGCCTACATAACGCATGAGTACAGAAGTTGCTGGATCTAAACTCGCCACGGTTATGGTAAGCTGTCTTAACTGCCCGAACAGCCGTATCATTATCTTCGACATGTATGACTTGCGACGCTTCTGGCCGCAAACTCGGTCTGCTGCTATTGCCGGGCCTTTGCCGGAACTACTATAAAATATACTATACGGATATTATAATATACTATAAAAACTGTAAGGATACTATAAGGATACCTCCAGGCGTGCACCAGCTTGCTGTTGCTGTCCCTTGCCTGCTCTCCTACCTCAGGGGAGCCCTCGACTTTAGAAGATGGCTAGGAAGTTCGCGTGTGGCAAAGACTCTTTGGCTGGGATCGGTGCAGCCCACTTGCCATCATCACCTTCGCAACAGTATGTATCTATATATATATATATATTGATTGAAAGCGTAAACACACACTGCATATATAAATAAATATACACACTGAATAATGTCTGTGTGTATAAACATACTATATACATGTGTCATCGCCGTCTGCCACGTCTGTGTACTATACTTTCTTGCAGCATGATGTCTCACTTCCGTCTTTGTGTACATATTTAGCTGCTGACCGCGCGACGGTTGTTTCAGGACTCTTGCTGCAGAGTAGATAATTACTTATAAGATTATACTACATTGCAGGAATATATGCCTACATATACATATATGTGTACGTATGCCAGAGCAAAGAAGAAGGGTCCCAGGCCGCCAGCAATCGTAACATCACATACGCCTTAAACCGGCAACTCAATTAACAGTAGCCCCCATATACCATCTAAGCGTCTGTGCGCTGTGAGGAGCACCTCCCCAAAGCCATGCTCTATAAGCAGGCTCCGCGCTGCTGCAAAGGGAGCCTTGGGACCAGCTTTAGGGTTCCGGTTTGGGGCGCAGGGAGGCCAGTGGAGGAGAAGGCGTACTTAAGAGTCATGGGGATTCCGGGATTGCCATCGATTATTATTATTACGAATACTATTGTTACTATTAGTATTCTTATTATTACTATTCTTCTTCTTCTTCTCAGCGCGAGCCTCGCGCCGCTAAGTAGCCTCTGCATTGGCTTCAATGAACCTCTAAACCCCCGAAAATCATCAAAACTCCATGGGAGAAGTGGGCCCAAGAGGCGTGCGCAAGGCCATAGTTATCCACTTGGAGTATGGCAGACGCCCCAGGTCGTCCCTCCTGGTTTTGGAAAGTCGCAACATAGAAGGCATAGGGTTTGAGTTTGGTGTTTGGTTGTGGAACTCAGGACTTGTGTGCTAAGGGTTTAAGGATTTACGGCTCTAGAGCTGCTCTGCTACGCTCTCATACTCGGATTCACAGAGATCACAGAGGCTCAGGCCGACGACACCTAGCGCAGATGCATGACCCTGCCCTCGAACATCAACGACCGTCAGCTTGCTCCTGCTTCTGCTCCTGCTAACCGCCTGCACTCCCAACCCCAGGACCTGCTAAACGTGCACGTAC
The DNA here is from genome assembly GCA_905221615.1 of Symbiodinium sp. CCMP2592. Taxonomy (NCBI): domain Eukaryota; class Dinophyceae; order Suessiales; family Symbiodiniaceae; genus Symbiodinium; species Symbiodinium sp. CCMP2592. The sequence goes on from CAJNDT010005936.1 coordinate 788,599, forward strand.
CAAAGGGATTCAAGAGGCGGGCGTAAGGCTATGTGAAACTGGCGAGACAGCCGACAGGGATGCTTAGGTTCATGTCAGTGCACCCAGCACTTGACGACCACTCTCCAGCCACTGTCACCAAGATCCCTCAGCATCTTTCCCCAAGGTTCTATATAAACCCTAGTTTAAGCCCCACATCTCAAACCCCAAACGTGGACCCTAAAGATCAACCCAAGGCCTTAGCAGTTCACAGTTTCATGTTTGTTGGTGGGCTCTTCCTTGCGTCAGCCTCTTAACATCCCAAAGACCTTTACAGGCGGAACCGCTGGAAGGAGAGTTGAGGCTTCAAGTATTGGAAACAAAGTTCCCCTCCAACTAACTATACACGAATATCGGCTCAAAATACCCCGAGACTCGTGATAGGACAGCTTAGGGTCTATCTTTCCCACGAACTCTGCGAAACCCTCAGACAGGCTCGAATCCCGGACTTGGAGCTTCATTTTTTGGTGCTATGCGCATGGGAAGAACGGAATCCGAGCCTCACCGTGGTATGGCGCTTTCAGAAAATCAGGGCCCCTCCCTTCACAGTGAACTTCTTGCCGTGATACGTTTGAAGGGGGCCCCCACCCTGTAATAGTGACTATAAGGGTTATATTAGGGCCGTATTATATTCCTATTATACCACTATTACAGGGTGGGGGCCCCTTCTAAGTAATACGTGGGGTCCATGTGTCAGGGTTCGGGCTGTTCTGAAACTCCCCTTTGCATAAGCAGACATGGGCCCAAACCCATTTGGCAACTTTGACGATTCTGGTTTCTAGGGTGGCGCCGATGCCAGCTGGAAACGAGAACACACGCTGGAATCCACAATAAAAATAGCAATAATACTGATAGTAATAATAGTAATAATAGTAATGCTAGTAATAATGGCAATAGTAATAATAGTAGCAATAGCAATAGTAATAAGAGGAATAACTTCCAGCCTTGCGTGCCCGGACAAGCTCCGGCAGAAGCAGGGACACTGCATCCACGGTGCAGCCGTACTCGATGCCTTTGAGCTCCTGCTCTGGGTTTCGGCAAGTCTGAATGGCATCTTTGAAGCGATATGTGACACATGCGATTCGCGTGCCTAGTCTTTGTTTCAGTGTACTAGTGATGGTAACGGCATCCGTGCAGCAGCAGCAGCAGCAGCCGAAGCAACAACAGCAGCGTGATGTCTATGTTCTGCGGGAGAATACAGCGTGTCAAAGTAGACACTGCTTCGGTCACTGCATAATGCATTCTTGTTTGTTCAAAGCGACAGTACATGCTTGCTCAACCTTCCTTCCCTCACGTTCTCGCTTTAGCAATGATGCACCAGCATCTAAAACCGCAAGTATTCCAAAAACAGCTGACGCACTAGAACTATCATCTAGGTTTGTATATAAATAGATATGTATGTATATATGCATGTCTCTATACCTGTATACATGCACCTCATGCGTTGCAGAAACCTATCCCATCGGATGCATGCTAACGCCGGCGGAGTGCATTCACGTAGCAGGTACTCTGACTCATGTGTGCTTCGTGATCTCAACAGTTCCTACACAGTAGAAACCAGAAAGCTGGAACATCAGTGAAATCAGTCAAGCCTTTGAGTAAAGTACGATATAAGGAATACCAAGTGAAGACCATCAATCATTATCCTCTTGGAGTTTGCTGTAGACACACACACATACACGGATCAGGAGACACAGCACCAAAAGACAAGGCGAACAAAGATTGGGAGGTCATGCGGTTGTGTTTCTGCCCTGCCATGCAATGCCATTTTGATTGCATCAGTTTCCATCGTACGTAGCACGGCGTGGAACTGAATGGTGATTACGTTGCCAGGTCACTGCCGCCGTGCAGATTCTACCATCCTCGAAGCTGGCAGCGGCAGCAAAGGCCTTTTCTCGTCTGTCATGGTCATGTGGTTGTGTGTGTGTAGTAATCCCTCACCACACACACAGATATACATATATATATATATATATATATGTATATGTACATACATATATATATATATATACACACTTATATATATATATATATATATACGTATATGTATATATGTATAACATGTTTGCACATGTATACACACATATACATACCTTACATTCCATCACATTGCACTACATTACATTACAATACTTGTCCCACACCACATAGCATACAACAGTAGAACGGATGGGAATATAAGTACAAGCATGCATGCATGCATGCTGCATACATTACATGCATACACATACACACATATACATATGTATATATATATATAGTTATGTATAGATACAGTTACTGCATCTGCGCATGTACATACATGTCACCGCCATATCTACATGTAACTATTCATATGTGCGTGTGTGCGCGTGTGAATGTATGTCGGTCCCGCAGACTCCTGGTTTGCATGACTGCCACTGCCCCACAGAAGCTCACAACGTCAGGGACCACACATGCAAAACCCTCCGACAACAAGAAACCCCAACCTTAAGCCTACACTACACCTGCCACTGCAGGCGATATCGCAGATAACGTAACTCATCTCTCAGCCGAAACCTACTTGTACACCTCCCAAAAATCTTAAACTCGAATCATCTCTAATCCCCGAAGCCTCCAAACCCGTTGAGCCCCGAAATAAAGGATTTCACAACATGAACCCTCTATGGTGATCCTAACACCTACAATGAGCCAGTTGTTAAACAATCCTTTGTTTGGCCTGACCCTACCTTCATAAATAAGTATAAACCTCAACACCCAAAGTACGTCAAACCGCACAGTACTCTTAATAGATGCCTTGTAGCACCATCAAAACAACCCGCACAGTAACCCAGCAGTAAATGCTAAGTCATGGCGAAGGGCCAGGGGATAGATCGTAGTCTGCTTGCCCTGTGCGAGGGCTAAAGCTGCTGCGGCCTCGTTCCGGCGACACCCGAAACCCTAAACCCTACCTAGAGTCCTCATTGTAGTTCCTTTTTTTGGCTTAACCACTTATTTTATGAGGATCCTAGAAGGTAACCCCAAAAAGGAGCTACAATGGAGACTCTAGGTAAGCCCTAATCGCCCTTATCCTTTGGGCTTCAGGCTCTGTGTGTACTACTGGGGTTCCTCTACGGGGTCCCTTTAGTAGTAGTCGTAGTGGTATTCGTAATCATAGTAGTCGTCGTCTTCGTCGTGGAGGAGGAGGGGGAAGTAGCTGGGGGAGGGAAGGTGGGATGAAACGAATATCGCCAATCAGGAGAAAGCCACTACAGCAAAATCGCTGACTCCAAACAACCATCGCAAATGCCTCATACCCTAAACTCGAGGTTAAGAAATTTACAACCCGCAAAGCCCCCTTGTGCATCCAGGCCTATTGCGCCGGGTATGGATGAAGAAAGGCCACCCGTAACCTACCCCTCACCCCGGAACCCAACGAACCCCCAAACCCTAGACCTAAACCACCCCTAAACCCTAAACCCCTAAACCACCCCCGTTCGCCTGGTAGAGCTTCGTAAATCTCGGGTCCTCGGGTTCCTTGACCTCCTTTCCCATGGCGGCGGCTTTCTCCTTCGCCGCCTCCCCGAGAGCTGCCTGCCTGCCTGTCTATCTGTCTGCCTATCTTCAAAGGGGAAAAGGAGGGACCCTTAATGGGGACCCCTACCCTGTAATGGGGCTATATAATGGGTATATAATTAGGGTATATACCTAGGGGTCCTTATTAAGGGTCCCGCCTTTTACCCTTGGATGTCTATCTGTCTATCTGGGAGTTTCCGAACATAGGGGTACCATATTTGGGGGTCCTTAGAATAAGGATCCTACTATTTAGGGTATATACTAAATTGGGGTCCCCATTTTCGGAAACTCCCATCTGTCTATCTGCCCATCTGCATATCTGCCTATCTATGTCTCTATCTACTTCCGTATTCATTTATAATTTGCGGCTCATTGGTTGGAGCTCGGGGCCTTGAAGGTCATTCATAGTCAGAACAATGGCTGTAAAAATACATTACCCTAACCCTAAACCCTCAACCCTAAACCCTTTTCCCTAAATTAAATGGCCCTGGCCTCGTTGTCCAGGCGCCGGTACAAAGACGGCAGAGGCAGGAGCTCCTTAAGCGGCTGAATCTCCTCGGCGAGGTCTTTGAAGCGGGTGGTTTTTTCCCTCCTACGGAGCTTGGGGCAGAGTGTTCAGGTTCAGATTTAGGGGTTTCGACGCTCACACTCGCGCAAGGCAGGTTTAGGGGTTTAGGGTTTAGGATTGAGGGTTTAGGGGGTTTAGGCTGAAGGTTGAGGGTGTACGCTCTCGCAACTCGGACTCCAACAAACGGGGCCTCTGGGTTCATCAGTGCTTTGACTCGGCAGACTACGAGCCGACAACTACCTATAGTCTCCATTGTAGTTCCTTTTTGGGGGTTACCTTATAGGATCCTAAGTATATGTTTGGTTAAACCAAAAAAAAGAACTACAATGGAGACTATAGGTAGTTCTACACACAGGTTCAGGGTTTAGGGTTTACGTTTTGTGGTTTAGCCCACAGCAACCACTGCAGAAGAAAGGAAGCTGCAGCTGCGACACTCGCACAGCCACCATGAATGAGGGAAGAACCCCAAACCAGCTCAAGGTTCAAAGCTAACCCGGCAAAGCACCTCGAAACCCTAAGACACAAACCCTAAAGCCCCAAACCTAGACCACACACGTCTAATCCGAATTCCAAGCTCCAACACCCGAAAACTTAGAAACTAAAGCCCAAACGAACCCCAGGCCCTGAACCCGACATTCGAAACTTCAAGCTCTAGGCTGTAAAACTCCGCGCAATGAGTTCTACACCCTGGAGGATCTGCATTTCCGACAGATCTCCCATGAGCCCTTGGAGCCCGTGGCCACGACCTCGATGCCGGGATCGCACGTGGCCTCGGATCTTGGCTTTAAGAGCGTTCGAATAGGTTCTAGGATTTGCTGTTCAGGTGTGCGATATTTCCACTGGGCTTTTGTTACCAGGGGGTCAAGGGTTGAAGAGACTAAGGGCTGAATGTGGAGGGCTCGAGTAAGTTCTGCCTGGCGTTTTTGGGGGAGCTCTGTTGGTTTGGGAGGGACTTCGGCTGGTAAGGAACCCGAAGGTTGCGCCCAGCATCGCAAGTTCAGGGTTTACTTTATGGGCCTTGATAATTAGAAAAGGGTTTTGGGGCGCATTATACTCCAACAAGGAGCCCCAAAAATAGCATTGGCAACTATTAAGGCCCCTATAATATTTGCTGGAAGCTTTTAAGTTGTAAGGCCCTCTGGAGGTCTTGGGGCTGACGTGCCCCCGAACCGTAAAGTACACAAACTCTATGATATCAGCCCGATATAAGCCCCAGACAAAGCACTATAAACCCTACATAAAACCTATAAATGCCTGCAGCCTACATAAACCCGATGTAAACCTATCCGAAGCCTAATCTTTTGCGCCGAGTGACAGTCAGGAACTCTCTGCACAGCGGACCAGGGAAAATGGGATCCTCGCAGTCCTCACCCAGCTCGGGTTGGAAGCTTCGAGGTTTTGGGCTGTATAGATCCCTTAAAAGGAACCCTAAACCCTCTTATAGATCCCTTTATAGAACCCTCTATAGATCCCTTTCAAAAGGAACCCTAAGGTTCAGGGGTTTAAGTCAAAGGTTTAGGTTTTCGGCGCTCGCACTCGGACAATCCAAGCGAGGCATGTGGCTTACATAGGCTTTAGGGCCTTAGATTTTAGGCGTGGCATTGGATCCGGGGGTTGAGAGTCTAGTGCTCCCTCAACCCCACACGAACCCTCCCGTCAACTCTTGCGCCCGTGACCGCAATTTGCCGGCAGTCCGTGGCGCAGACCACCCGGACCACGCGGCTGCCTTTTTGAAGCTCTTCCTGCCCAGGTCAGCTGACAGTCCGGGCTGAAAAAATTTGGGGTTCATGTTTAGATTCCTATAAAGTAATCCCAGAAAGGAACTACTATGGGGCCTCTTGAAAGCCCCGAGAGACCCCGAAAGCCCCAACAAACCCGACCTTCACTCAATCGCACAGGGTTGTTGGCACCAGAAGTCAGACCAAGAACGCTATTGAGAGCCGAAAGCAGCTCCTCCCAACACAAAAACCTCTGAGTCCAACAGCCAGCAAAACAAGCAGCGGCAGATGCCAGAAGCTCGAGCCACTAAATCCGAAACCGTCTAAAGGCCGGAGCCCTGAAGCCTTTTTTTGCGCAGACTTATACATGCCCACCTGAACCCTCAACCCTAAAACCCTGCACATAAAACTCGTGTATAGCACTTCTGGAATCCTTATGGGAACCCCAGCAGTACCAGTACAGGACAGCTGAAACTCCTTCTGGAACTGGCAGAGGGCCACCCTTTCCGCACAGATGGCTCCACGAATATTCGCATCGTGCGGCTCGGCATTTACGGCCTATGCCAGGGCTGTTGTTTCGCGGGCGGGTCAGGGGCACTGGTTTTGAAGTTTGAGTAAGATAAGCTGGATCAAGATCTAGATCTGTACAGGTATAGGTATCGACCTGGATTTAAACCCGGACATAGATGCACATGCAGATGCAAATCAAGATGTAGATGGGGGGGTAGAGACTTGGACAGATAGATACCTACGTCAGAACCAGACCTGGAGTTAAATATTGCGAACACACTTCCATTTCTGCTGGACCGATATTTCGGCGACGGCTGCTACTTCTTCCAGCACTTTCATCGTACAAATAGCAATGACACTTGCTGTTCGCACGCTAACGAAGATGTTTGGCTCCGATCGATAGCAGCATTACCACGAGGCAGGCAGAAAAAAGAGCATTCAAAGTGGAAAAGGAGGGATCCTTGTATAATGGGGACCCCTACCTATAATAGGCTATATAATGGGTATATAATGGCTACATAAAGGTTCCATACCTAGGGCCCTAGGGGGTCCTCATTAAGGGTTCCTCCTTTTACCCTTTTGAAGCATTGAATTCGAAGCTTCGAGCCTGCTCAGTCAAGCTGTTCGGCTTGCTTTTGTGAGTTCTATGTGGGTGGTTGTCAAAATTAGGGTCCCCTTTTTGGGGTCCCTATTATAGTACGGCACCTATTATTTAGGGTACCCAACAAGGAGCCATGTTGGGTACGGCCCCCACTCAGTAATAGTTGAATAGTATTCATAATATAGATATATTAGGACCTTAAAAGCAGCCCTACTATAGACTCTTACTGTAAGGGGCCGTACCTAAGTTCTATCTGGGTGCTATGGCTTTGTGAGAGTTTTGCTTCGTTGTGCGGGTTCTGTAAGGCTGCCAAAAAAGTTCTATAAGAGTTGTATAAAGGTTGCTTTGCATTGAGGCTTTATAAGGGTGCCGTAAGAGCTCTGAGAGGGTTTGTGGTCCTTTAGAGTTCATGAGGGTTTTATAAGGTTCTATATATTATAAGATTTTATACGGAACTAGACGGGTTCTGTACGGCCAAGTCCTAAGCCAAATAAAGCGTCCTTGGGCTGACAGATACAACCAAAGTGGTTGCCAGGTTGGACAGGGTGCTCCTGCGATAGTGATTTCACGATGTAGGGATGTTACAGGACTGACGTTTCCACATACTGCAATGGGTGCCTGTTGCCGGCACATCCTGATGGTTTTTGTGGCAAGCCTCTGAGAGTATCATGCACCTACGTCTTGACTATCACACCCTGGTTGCAGCTCAAGTGCCCTCCTCGACTCCTCCACAGCCCCTCGCCGCTAAGCCCGCAAAAACTGCACCCTGAGCCCACGACTCCAAATCGTGTTGTCTACATCCTATATCCTAAACTAGCCTTTTGCACAGGCTTGTGTGAATCCAGCCTTGGTTTAGCCCTAACCCTGACACCCTGAACACTCAACTGCGAAACCCACCGTTTTCTTTGTGCCTCGAAGATGTCGCAGGAGCCGTCCGTACGCACAAACCGCAGAATGGCCGAGACTCGGAACTTGGACTGCCTGTTTGAGGACGCAGGTGCACTATGCTTCTCATTCGCCTTCTTACTGATAACGGTACACTACTTTGTACTATGTTGTAGTTTTAGCATGATGTAGGTTTAGTACAGCTGGGAGTGTAAGCTTATGTTACAATGCTATACTCTAGACTTCGATTATATCAACTAACATACCATATTACATAGTATAGCACAATTGCACAATATGATACTTATACCTACAGTCTCCATTGTAGTTCCTTTGTGGGGCTACCTTATAGGACCCTAATTCTATATTTGGTAAAACCAAAAAAAGGAACTACAATGGAGACTCTAGGTATTAGGTATATTCCCTTTTTGGGTACCCTAAATATTAGGTGCCGTATTATATAATAGGGACCCCCACAGGGACCCTGATTTTGATAACCACCCGTATGTCACAGGATTGCTACTACTTGGAGGATCATGGGATTTACTAAGTAAGGTTATAAGTACCTTAATTGGGGTGAGAAGTATAGTTACCCTAATTATTACCCTTGTTACTAAGTCCCATGATCCTTTAAGTACCCCTTTTATGGGCCTCGGGGCCGCATAGCGTTCCCGCAGAGCATGTGCCGCTTGCACATCCTGGGGATGGCGTTCTCTAAGGCCACGGGGCTCCCAGAGAGCCCAATAACCCCTTAACTAAGGAGTATGGCTTAAATCATACAGGGCTTATAGAGAGCCCACTACCCCTTCATGAAGGAATCTAGCTTAAATCGGAAGATGAAGCCCTATATAATTTAAGCCATATTCCTTAATTAAGGGGTATTGGGCTCTCTGGGCTTCTAGGGTGGTGATGAAGGCAGGCTCAGGGTTTAGTATTAGGGTTTAGGGTTTACGCTCTCGCAACGCGGACTAGCCAGACGAGGTCTCGGGTTCGAAGTTAAGGGTTCAGGATTTAGGCATTGGGGTTTAGGATCCGGGTGCCCTTATACATGGGGGTCCCTTATGTCAAGGGCTTACCCCACCTATCTTCATCCCACCTTTGGAGCCCTAGGAGCGGTTTTGGGGTAGGAGATGAGATAACTGACTCATATCAACCTCGAAGCTGTGTAAGGGACCGTGTCGGCGTGACAAATTAGGACAAGCAGACAACCAGGCATCCTTCTCAAGCTACATAAGCCTCCGTTGGCCACAAAGTGTAAAAGACCACTGCTCTCTGGTGGTCTGAATCTCATCTCACTTATGTCAGCCAACGCTTCCTTACACAGCTTTGTGACACAACCCCATTCTGATGGCTGCGATTCCGAAGGCGTAGCACTTCCATGCCCCGTCCCTAGCAAAACGAAGAAACCACTCGCCCACCGAAAAGGCCTCACAGAAAGTCGACATGGAAACTCCGCGTCTTGCACATATGGATACTGCTTCCACACATGATTCCACAGCCCGAAATCTCAGAGCCCCCTGCCCAAAAGCCAACAACCTACCCAAAACGTACACAGACGCGAAACATGAAAACCTTGGCCCCAAACCGAAAACACTAAACCGAAAGCCCTGCACGCAACACGAAAAGCCTAACCCCGAAACCTTATAGCCACAACCTGAACCTTAAACCCTAAACTCTAAACCCGAAACCTGAACATCCATCGGAGCATCCTCAGCTACGGAGACGCCAAAGTCTCTCTTCGGGGAGCGACTTCGGCTTGCCATCTTCCGCCAAAAAATCCCCGCTTGGGCCATTTGGCTCTCCAGCTTTGGGTTTCGGTGTTAGGGGTTTCGGGGGGGGGGTTAGGGGTTCAGGGCACTTGTTTGTTTAGGGTTTAGGGGTTAGGGGTTTAGTGGGGGTCAGGGGTTCAGCGGTTCTTTTTTTGCTTAGGGCTTAGGGTTTTGGATTGAAGGTTTAGACAGGCTGGCACTTTCTGGGCTTTCCGGGTGTTTATATGGGCGGTGGTAAGGTTCTTCTTGAAGGACTGCGCCTTGAGACGCTTTCAGAACTGTTGAGGGCCGCTTTCGGGTTAGGGGCTTAGGCTTTTAGGGCTTTAACTTTAGGTGTTGGTGTACTTAGAGGATCATGGGACTTTGCAAGTAGGTTATAACTGGGGTTATAAGTCCCCTAAGCGGGGTTATCCTATTATAACCTACTTATAACCCTACTTACTAAGTCCCATGATCCTTTAAGTATATTGTTCGTTGCAGGTCGGGTGAGCTTAGGGATGACGCTCCCCAGACGAGTGGAGGATGTATCGAGAAACGCCCATCGGCCCAGGCACGTCGCAAACCCTAATATAGGGGCCTTAATATACTATAATCACAATAAGGAATCCCCCAAAATAGTGTTGGTAACTATTATACTATAATTACAAGAAGGAATCCCCCAAAAAAGTGTTGGTAACTATTTAGGCCCCTATGTTAGGCCCTAGAAGAACCTCTGCGGAAAGATGGACTGAGAGTATCGGTTTGCAGCATCTGTGCGACGATGACCCGCACGGCCCCACCCTGAACCCTTTTGCATCCAGGCCTACTGCGACTGCCGGGTACGCCTGAAGAAAAGCAAGTGAGGGCCAGGCAAATCTGAACCGTAAAACTACACTAAACCCTTAAACCCCTAAGCCGGGCAAAGACCTAGAATTCGACAGTTGCACATTGAAGGCTCCTCAAGAATGGCCGCAGCGATCGAGCTACCAGTCAGGTCGTGGTGCCTGCATTGCGGAGTTGCGGGGCATGCAGTTGATTTTGGTTAGGTCGCTGTGATTGAACTGACTACATGGTACTGGCAATAATGCTTCTTACTGGCAGTACTATGTTTTGATGTGATATCCCTTACCGTTCGTATCACCAGAGGTGGCGCGCCGTTGCTAACTGTTGCAGTTGCTGCTGCCAGTGCTGTTGCTACAACATCGTTGGTTGACTTTCGATTTTGTCTTGCTCATTCTTGCCGGATTCCCGGAGTCGTGATGGAGCTCAGACTGAAGATTGAAGATTTCGAGGTTGAAGATTGAATGCTCCAAGGAAGCCCTTAAGTTCCACCTGTGGGAGCTATGCTCTTGGTTGTGGCTTGATCTTGCCGTCTTGAGCTTTGCTCCAGCTTACTTTGGGCAGCTCGTCACCTGTAGCGCCTCTAGGGTTATGAATGGGCTGGGGTTTAGGGTTTAGGGTTTAGGCTTTAGGGTATCGATGCTGTTGCTCTTCTGGTGCTGAGCTGGAGGAAGTGTGCACGGAGGAAGCCGGGCTCGGCTGGGTTGAACTGCGGTTCTCCAGGTGAGGCAAGTGAGGAGCTAGGTTCCTGAGTTGCCCCTAATAATAAGGGTACCCTTGTTCCAACTGTTTGGTTTCAGTATAGGGAACCCTAAAAGAGACCGGGCAAAAGGGGTACTACTCAGGAACCTATGGGAGTTTGGATTAGGGGGTCCCTTGGGGATATAGACCCTCTCAATAAGGTCCCTTTTAAGAGAGCCAGAAGTAGGGTTTAGAAGGGTCCCCTTTAAGGGGTCTCCCTACTGCGACCTAGGAACCTAGGGAGAGAGCCCGACCAGCCCGAAGAACGCCGGGAGAGACGCTCGCATAGAGGGTTTTTATAAACACCCTCTATGCGACCCTAAGCCCGAAAGCCTAAAGTATCCAAAACCGAAACCCTACTTAAAGGATCACGGGACTTAGTAACATAACCTGACTTACGAAGTCCCATGATCCTCCAAGTAAAGTCTCCAAAGCCCTAAAGGTTTCCGCGCATCCTGGCCTCTGGATCAGGCTCTTCAGCTGGTCGTGGCCTGCTCTGGCCGTGACGCGGAAGGCATTTCTTCGGTTGTCTGCATTCAGTTGCAGACCCTTCTCTTCAGGGTCGTAGATATACAGCAGCCCGCCGCTCATTCCAGCACCAACATTGCGGCCTACCGTTCCCAGAGCAACGATCACCCCATTGGTCATGTACTCACCCAGGTGATCGCCCGAGCCTTCTATAACAGCTTCGCAGCCAGCATTTCGTATGCCAAATCGCTCGCCCACGCGGCCGCTCAAGAAAACCTGACCACCCGTGGCGCCGTAGAGACAGGTGTTACCGGCAATGACATTCTGCTCCGATGAGAAGAAGCTATCCTGTGGCTTGGTAGCCACGATGGTACCTCCATTGATGCCTTTTCCCACATAGTCGTTACAATCTCCTTCGACTCTCAGGTGCACCCCTGAGGTGTTCCACACACCAAAGGACTGTCCTGCAGAACCCACGAAGCTGAGCTCAATCTCACCCTTGAAGCCATCGTCTCCGTATTTGGAGGCGATGGCGCCAGCTATTCTACCACCAACGGATCTGTTCACATTCTGGATGCTCATCGCTTTGCAAACGCTGCCGCTGTTGCTCTCAATGACTGCAGAAACTGCTGGATCAGAAAGAATCTCATCATCTAACACGGGCCCGTTGCTATGGGCTGCGCTTCCTCGGAGTTTCAGAAAAAGGCCCCAATCTTGAACCGAATACTCTAGGATTCTTGCCATAAGGACCCTTGACCAAGGCGCCTTGCACCCTAGACCCTATGGAAATGCTAAGATGAAGCCCTTAACCCTAAGACCCGGATCCCCATTCTGAAACCTTACAGAACCCTTAATCGAAACCTTGGAGGTTCTTTTGATACATTCCCTAACAGATACCCTTATAAAGCCCCCTTCTCTCCGAAACCCGGCCTCTTTTCGCTCCCACCCAGGCGAGACGGCTGGCTTCATCCGGCTGCTCGTCTGCGAAGAAGCCACCGAGGTCGATAGAGCTGGTCTTCACCTGTGTACTTGGAGGGGCAGGGACTTAGTAAGTAGGTTATAAGTAGAGTTATGAGTACCCTAAATGGATTTACTCCCATTTATAACCCTACCTATTAACGACTTACTAAGTCCCCTGCCCCTCCAACTAGTTGTCAAAGTTATGGCCCCCTTTTTGGGTACCCTGAATAATAAGAGCCGGATTATAGTAATGAGCTAAAAAGGGACCATAATTTTAACAACCACCCAGACCTGAAATGTTATAGGGTATAGGGAAGTATGGGTAGTGTTTGAACCCAGGACTTAGGGTTCTGGTTTAGGGGCCGAGGGACTCAGAGTTAGAGTTTTTCACGGCTTGGGGATTGATAGATTACAAGGTGTTTGTGGTTTATAGGGTTTTCATCTGACGAGCTCAGGTTTCTTTTAGGGTACTACATTACAAGGGGGTGAATCGGATAGTTTCGGGTTCAGCGTCGAGGGATTCTGGGGCATGAAGGGTTTATAGGGCCGTACCTGAAACTTCGCTACGGATCCTGCAGAACTTGCCACAGTAAGAAAGACAGGCTTTATTGTAGCTTTACGATCTGCTTAAACCACAAACTACGTGTCTATACCTAGACATATACATATATATATATATACACGGCTGTAAATATGCCGCTCCATTACGTCTATGAGCTTCGAAAAAAAGCTGGTGAAGAAGAGCCCAGACACCAGCTGCTTGGGGGTCCGTCGCTTTCTCTGCCCCGACGCCATGGCAGGCTGTGGAACGTTGGTCCGAACAGCATTCTCCTGGACTTCGAAGTAACCAGAGGGAAAAAGTATAGACTTTTATTTCATAATGGTTCCCTTTAAGGAACAGGTCCCAGAAAAAGTATTAAAGTGTGATACTCCAAAGTCCAGTCTCTGCCCGTGGTCTCAAGAGGTCCGAGCGGCCGATGACCTCATCCAGTGACCGGTAGCCCAAAGCTGCGATGATAGTTCGGACCTCTTCGGCCACAAAGAGCATGAAGTTCGCAACGTGGTCGGGCGTTCCGGGGAACTTCCTCCGTAGGTCTTCCCGCTGCGTTGCCACTCCCACGGGGCAGCGATTCATGTGGCAAACTCGCGCCATGATGCAGCCCTCTGCGATCATCGCCACGCTTCCGAAGCCGAATTCCTCAGCTCCCATCATGGCGGCCACGACGATGTCCCAACCAGTCTTGATGCCGCCATCCACACGCAGGGTGACCCTGTTCCGCAGGCCATTCTCAACCAGCACGCCCTGCACCTCTGACAGTCCCTGCTCCCAGGGCCCTCCTGCATGCATGATGCTGCCTCAGTCAGCCGCACGCGGGACTCGGGACCCCTACCCCACCCTGTTGTAGGGGCCTTAACAAGTAGAACAGGATTTGGGGGCCCTTATACTATAATTACAAAACAGAACCCCCAAAATAGTATAGGCAACACATTACTGTATTGAGGCCCCTTTATTACATGCCCTTCACCAGAACCCTGTAGTAAAAAATATCGTTTCCTTCTAATGGTAACTAAAATTAAATAAACCCTAAGCCCTAAACCCTTTATAGACCCAAGCCATAACCGGACTATGCTTGGAATCCCTTTGCGGGGCTACCTGAAGTGGAAATGCCTCTGAGGAACTGAGCGGAGAGGCACCAGTTCCACCTTGGCAAGCGCGTGCTCCTATATATATATATATATATATATATATATATACACACACATATACATACACTGTAGATATGTGTATATATACATATATAGATACTGTATATATATATATATATATACATATATATATATATATACATATATATATATATATATATACCTATATATAAATACATACATACATACATACATACATACATACATACATACGGTGTGTATATATAAATATATATATATATATATATACATGACATCCACATGGAATCAGAAGAATTTCACGGGGATGCATCCTGGGCATCGAGTTTGGGAGTCTAGGGGCTACCCTTCAGGGCTCAGGGTTCTCTTTTGAATCCACGGTTAAACCTTAATCCCTTTTTGCCACTGGACTCAAGTCTAACCCTAATCCCTAAACCCTAAACCCTAAGCCAATCTCTCAACAGAAACCCCAAATTCAGTGCGCAGGATCCTTATGATACCTTATTTCGTGGTCCTTATAATAAGAATCCTCTATTTAGGGTACCATATTAGGGCTCCCTGGTTTGGGAAACTCCCTTGTGGTGTCTCATGCCTCCTCTGACTGGGGCACCGCACCATCATGTCCCGAGATCTGGATGACATCCGCGTTCGCCTTTCAAGTCCCTGATAAGTTTTATGATATTAAGTGAACATAAGAGTAAGTTTTATGATATTGTTAAGTGAACACAAGAGTAGGCTTTATGATATTTTTAAATGAACATAAGAGGTCGTTCGCTAAGCAGAAGAGGGTCACTGAATTTACTCTAGTAGCGCCATATCGAGGAGTGTTAAGGAACCCTAAACGACTCCAGATCCGACTTTGAACGGTTAAACAAGAAGGCCGTATCAAAACGGAATGGGGCTTCGGGGTGCGTGCATACAACTTACAAGCCATTTTTCGGACCTAGAGGGACTACTACGAATCATTCCGACCCCTGACCATACGCCTGTCATACAAAGGGCACCTTTGCGACGCCGGCAGCGATGGTACCGATGCCGGAACTGGCGACTAACTTCACCTGAGCTTTCGGCTTGCGGTTTAGGGAGCTTGAGGTTGGATTTCATTTGGTATATGGGTGGTTGTCAAAAATAGGGGCCGTTTTTGGGTGCCCTAAATTTTAGGTGCTGTATTATAATAAGGATCCCAAAAGGGACCCTAATTTTGACAACCACCCAGAGGTGCGGGGGGAAAGGCAAAAGCCTGCTGTACGTCGTAAACCGTAGAACTGGAATTCGAGTTGTGTTGCGTGATAGCAAGAGGGCTAGCGTATGAGCTAGCAGAGACCTTGCCCACCTTGTCTGCGAGTAACACAGGCTACCAACAACCACCATAACCCCTCGTAGCCTCTGCAATCCCCACCAAAAACCATGACCATCAAGCCACAACAAATACTCCTCCATCTTCACAAGAAGTCACAACTACCAACTCGTGACCAGTACAGGAGCCACCAGCTACGCCCTTGGAAACCCCGATACGCTGTGATCGCGTCTGAACAAGAACAGGTCTGCGTTATAGAACTTGTCAAGTGTTTGGATTACTGCGTAAAATCGCAGTTCTTTCCTGTTCTGGTCTATCCTTCTTTCGCACAAGTCAATGACATGGATGTTAACACAAGTCACACCACGAATACTTTTAGGGTCCAACTAAACCTAGAAACCCTAAACCCAACATGTCAGAGTTTGACCCCTGAAGCCTGAAGCTCATGGATTGATGAAGACCTCATATGCCCAGTTGGGCATCATGATGCCGCCCTCGAATAACTGGACGAAATGATGGATCTCGACACAGAGGTGGCCATCATGGTCAGGTAGCAGCGAGGGGTGATTTTTGGGGAAGTATAGAATTACAGAACAGATGGCTACTTCTACGCAGGGGTGCTGGAAGGTATCACACTGGGCAAGAGTGTGCATCGGGTGTGTGTCCGTAGATGATTTCGACACCGACCGGCACGAGGCTGCTCACTGTCGAAGTCATACCAACACCGTCTTTCTATGATTGTCAATCGTGGCGTTGAGATTTAAAGGTCCTGGATTAAGTGGCTACACACCATGCTCTTCCATCGCCACAAATTATCAGCCCAGGATTGGGGACAGAATCGAGTTGATGCGAAGACCATCGCAGCCAAGGTCACGGATACCTTCGCATCGGGACTGACCTGAAAGCCGCATGGGAACTGCCAGGTCGCAGAAACAAAGGCGCGAGGGGCCAGGAAGCGCTTAGGGCTGAAACTCAACAGAGTTCCGGGTTGTCGTGTCTGAAACGGCCCTGGCAAATGCCGGCTCAAGAGAACGACAGTGAACGTTGAGGTGCATTTTACTGGTCTGTGACATGAACCTGCTTCGAAACATCGAGAGTATGTCTGTGTGCGTGCGCTAAAATAATAGTAACTAGATTAGTAGTAGTAGTCGTCGTCGTCGTCGTCGTCGTCGTGGTCGTCGCCGTCGTCGTGGTCGTAGTAGTAGTCGTAGCAGTAGTAGTAGTAGTAGTAGTAGTAGTAGTAGTAGTAGTAGTAGTAGTAGTAGTAGTAGTAGTAGTAGTAGTAGTAGTAGTAGTGTAGTAGTAGTCGTCGTCGTCGTCGTAGTAGTATTTAGTAGTAGTAGTAGTAGTAGTCGTCGTCGTCGTCGTAGTAGTAGTCGTAGTCGTAGTCGTAGTCGTAGTCGTAGTCGTAGTCGAGCTGCTAACAACTTGAAGCCTGCATTCGAGTTATGGCCTGGCCTGCACTCTGGGAAACCCTCATTTTGCTTTGCAGGGTATCTCGAAACGTCTCAGTTTTTGTCGGGGAAGGAAACGGCGATCAAGCGCATGAAGCATTCATGTAGCTAAGCAAAAGTCCCACTACCTTGCCGAGCTGCGTCGGGCCAAACCCAAACCTGATCACAATCTAAACGAATAGCCTTCACCCTCAACCCTCAACCAAGTCCTAAGTGAACCCTACACCCCTCAACCCCAGAACGCTGCAGCTTCTGCCCTCAGCCCAACCTGATGCAAGTCGAAGATCAGCTGGGCCAAATCCTCTCAAAGGTTTCTCTAGACACTTGGCTGAGACGCGACACGCGCAATAGGTTCAATACTTGGAGGATCATGGGACTTAGTAAGTAGGGTTATAGGTACCTTAATTGGGGTTATAAGTAGATAACTATAGTTAGCTTACTTATAACCCTACTTGCTAAGTCCTATGATCCTCTAAGTAGGGTTCTTTATCCAGGGTTCTCTACCGGGGATCACACTCAACCGTATCATGTTCAGGTTTACCCTACAGCCCCACAGTAGCAGCCCAAAAGTTGGAAACCCCATAGCTTCAATCCTTAAGAGGAATGTATAGGTTGTTATGGCTTTAGGTCTTCGGGTGGCCTAGGGCCTAGGGGGGGTGGCATGGTTAGAAAATGGACCTGGTATCCGCTAACTCTAAAACCCCAAATCTTCATGCAACTGCAGTGACTGCGCTCTGTGTTTCGGGTTGGATTCCATGATTGCTTGAGCTTCCATTGCTCTGGTGTGAACACGGCTAGCACGAGTATCGTTGCTTTATGGACTCTTACCGTGTCTAGTTGAGTCTAGTCGAAACGGCTGTCGTTGTTGGTGCGACGGTTGCTACACCTAGAAGGAACGAAATCAACAATCTCTGCCCATCAGGCGATTTTGGTGCAACCCATCAGCACTCTCTTTGAAGCCCCAGAGTATGCGGCTTTGGATCCCCAGAACAGAATCGACATGTGGTGACAAGAGGAGGCACACGTCTCGAGAGAGCACCAATCCTCGATGGAGTAGATGTCGTGATGTGGCGGAGGCGAGATCAACTCTACGCCTGGAACCTGACATCAGCCAGGATGCGCACTTGCCTATGTGGCGAAAGTGGCGGGCTGCCCAACACTGTCACCCACTGCTGCTGCTGTCGTTGTTACTTCCGTGGCTGACTTGCGACGATTGTGTTCCTACTGACGATGGTGGGGGTAGTGGTCGTAATGGTGGAATGGCGATGATGCTCATAATAATGAGGATCAGGATGAGGATTAGACTGCGGATGAGGATCATGACAGCTTTCTGTCATCAACGATTCTAGCCTAAGCCCAAATCTGTAAACCTTAACACCTGTTGTGAGAGGCACCATTTATCTATTCGGAGCCCAAGGATTCCAAGGATCAACCGAAACTAAACTGCTAGATCCTAAACCCGCAATCCTGAAGCTAGACCCCGAAACATCCTGAACACACACATAAACCTTGCCACTCTAGATTCTGGAGTGAGGGGCGCTGTTGCGGAGTCTGGCGATGTATTCGTCCACCTTCAGAAACCCCAAGAGCAGCCGGGGCTTGTGGTGCAGGGGTTATTAATCTGGGCATTGAAGTAACCAGGGAGAAAAACGTATAGACTTTTTCTCATAATTGCCTATAGTCTCCATTGTAGTTCCTTTTTGTTGGTTTAACCAAATATATAATTGGGGTCCTATAAGGTAACCCCAAAAAGGAACTACAATGGAGACTATAGGTGGTTCCCTTTAAGTAAAAGGTCGCCAAAAAGTATTAAAGTATGGGACCCCAAAGCCCAGTAATATTTCGGATTTAGACAGCTTTGGTGTTAGGACTGCCTAGGAACCTTAGGGATGAGGGGCTGCCGGAAGGCTCTCGATAGGCGTAACATTCTTGGTACTGCTGATGGACAAAATCCTGCATTACCCATTATAAGGAATATACCATAGTTCCCATAGCTTCGAGTCCTTAGGGTCATGCAGGATTTTGTCCATCAACAGTACTGTGGTTATGTTTGCTTGTTTGTTGCTACAACTCGCATTGCTATCGTTCTTCGGCTTATTGTGATTATTATTCTTTTCCTTTCTTGGCTGAGGCCTAAGGCTTCATCTCTTTCGGGGAGGGGGAGGCAGGGCGTTCGATGGAGTTGAAACATCGAAAGGTTGAGACATGTTCCTTCTTGGAGCCAGGCCTGCGGCTTTTAGGCCTTATGGTTTCAGCTTTTGTGGGTTGTTCTGTGACGGACTTGACGGCACAAGGGCCTGTGGTTTGGTGCTAAAGGCTCGTGGCTACAGGGCGCGGAAAGGCTTACCTCCATGTTCTCTAGGCGACCTATGAGGATAGGAAGGAGCCCTGGCGGGAGTCAAGGTACAAGGCTTTGGAAGCTTTTGGGGGTCTAGGGCATACTGCCACCTGCCTAGCTGACACAACGTGCCCGCCTTGGGGCCGGGGAGTTGCCCCCCTTCGCCTGGCTTGGCGCCTTGTGCAATCCTGGGGCTGCGCAAGCTTTAGGAAGCAGTTTGGCCCTCGGTTTTCGATTTGGGGTATGCGGTATGCGATTCTGTGGCATTTTTTACCATCCTATGCAAAGCATACAGTCTTAGCTTGGGTTGTTGAGGTTGGGTTGAGTTGTCTCTTAGAAAATCACAGATGACATTGACAACGACCTCACGGTGAGCCCCACGGGGCTTTCTCCGTTCTTGCAGCTTCTTCCGCCTGTCCTGGGACCTTTGAGCAGCAGAACAATCCCCAGCACGTCAAGATTTGAGTGTCGCCTGCTGCCGGATCTGCCGGGCCAAGGCGGACGAAACGGAGCTTTAACAATTGCACATCATCACACCATGCTTACATGCTACTGCCTGCCTTTGTTCCCTGCTGACATACTCCCGACACACTTGTTTGCTTTACGTAAGTCGTAAGTCTTCACGTGGGCGCTCACCGGTAGAAATTGCTACACATCTCTCGAAATCCGAAGTCTCTGCACGCTGCATTCTAAGCTGCTTGATCTCCAGCTGCTTCGCACCTCAGCTTTCAGTAGCCCGACAGCCCCGTCCCTGGTAACTTGCTATATGGGAGTTTCCGAAAATAGGGGACCCTAATATAGTACGTACCGCAGGGCCTTAAGGTTTAGGGTTTATGGTTCTGGGCTTGATCTTAGTCCGAAAACGGTGCGAGGCTATCTCCTCCGAAATGTGGGATCTTGGCGCGCACTATCTTGTCCCAGCCATCGTATGGTATGGAAACACTCGAATTCAGACATCAACTTCGTCTCGCCTCGTACAGCTAGTACATGAGTATACATCGTCATGCGCACATGCATGTCTTATCACACATGAACTCAGGCACAAACACACACACACACCATGGATGCAGCATAGATGCTTAAAGATAACTAAACAAGTATGCACGTATGTGTATATATATATATAGCGGTATAGTATTATTTTCATATACATTTGCATAAACATATATATATATATATGTTTTTATATAACCTATATGTGTATATACACCCACATATTCATACCTGGCTACCGCCTGCAGCAGACTGAGAGCAGCACTGCGCAAGTAGGCCGCAGTGACTCCGAAGCGACCCGAGGCCACCTTGTATGGGCTTAGGGTTTAAGGTTTAGGGTTTAGGGGTTTAGGGGTTTAGGGGTTAGGGTTTAGGGTTTAGGGTTCAAAATGATGGTCCGTTTTTGGGTCCCTAAAATAATGCGGCACCTAATATGTAGGGTACCCAAAGAAGGACCCTGATTTTGACAACTACCCATATAGGGTCCCGTAATCAGTAGACTAGGGTTATGGGTATTTTATACTACTCCTTGAATAATGATGAGGTGCTTGTAATTATGTAAGGCTTAGACGCTGCCCCCACCCTGCAATAGGGGTATAATAGGAATATAATAGGGTCCTAATATAATCCTCATAGTCACTATTACAGGGTCGGGGCAGCTTCTAATGCAGGCCCCTTCCTCGAACCCAGGGAATGTCAAAGGCAGGCTTCGGATTTTGGAAACACGAGCTTAGGGTAAAGGCTTCCAGGCGATTGAAGCTACTATTCTTACTAATATGGGGGCCTTATTAATAATTTCTATAGGGTTTTGGTGTATATTATGCTTCTAAGTATGATAAGGAATCCCCGAAATAGGATAGGTAATCATTCAGGCCCCTAAACTCTTTGTATTGCTTTTGAAGTGTCGGCCCTCAGTCTCACAGGTGTTTAGCTGCTGCAGTGATGATGTCTCAGCACGGTGAGGAACTAAGACGCAGCCTAGGGTTTAGGATTCAGGGTTTAGGGTTTAGGGTTGAGGGCTCCTTCTTGCTTTAGGATCTTAGGAAAGAAGAACCACGAGGGGAGAGGCTACCAACAGCTGCAGGTTCAGGCAAGTGGTCTCCAGAACGGAGTAGGGAAAAATGTAATTGCGCTTATCGGTCCATACGGAGAAAGATGCCTGCTTCGTCGCGGATGTCGCAGAATCCCCATTTTTCAAGCCTCAGTCGCGACGCGAAATGGGATGCTGGTCCAAGGATGCGTGCTTCTGCTCTGAGATGACGACCGCTGAGGTGAGAGAAGGTTGCCGAATTGCCTTCTTCGTCTACGTCCTCCCACAAGTTCCAGGCTATGCTTGTGGAATAGATAATTAGGCTGGTATGAATAGGATGTTGAGTAAGCAGACTATACCAAAATAATGTAGGAATGAAGCCAGTCCTCGATCGGATGAAATCGCACAGGATCCTCGCCGCCTTCGCCACTGTTGCTCATGCCTCCGATCCGGTTCATGCCCAAGGCGATGACCTCGTGCGCCTCCCGCGACAGAGCGCCCAAAGACATTCCACCGGTGACGAAGCGGTTGCAGATCGAGAGGGCATCCTCCCAGGTCTCTTTGACACCCAAGATCAGTAGACAGTTGAATCCGAAACCCGATCCTAAACCTGAGAGCCAAAACTGAGAAGAAGGGCTCCATTCCTAGACGGCAAAAGTTCTCAAACCCCACCTACGCCTAGATGAAAGAGTTGGCCGTGAAAAACCCAGCCAGGCCTTTTCTTCAGCTTGCTTGGCTTATCTTTCTGAGATGGAACCCAGCACGGCTATCACTGTTGCAAGGGTCACTGCAAGGATTACTATAGCTTCTATAAGAGTTACTATAAGGGCTGCTCTTAGGGTTACAATCATAAACCCAAGATAAATACGAAGTTACTGAGCCTCATGGACTATAGATCCCTTTATTCTAGACAGCTTTGAAGGAATCCTTATCTCCTTATCGAAACTCGTAAGGGCACGCTGGAACCCTTGTAGAAACCAGTATCGAACTATGGTAAGAGAGTAACCTTAAGCACACCCACCTCCACTTCTACCAGTGGCACCGGCTGGCGATCTGACGAGAAATCCAGCAGGTCTCGGATGGCGGTAACCGGCCGGCCATCCATGATCTGACGCCGATACCTGACTGTCCCCAAGGTCCAGGTCTTAGGGCTTAAGTGCTTCAACAAGGAGAACCCGAAAAAGGCATAAGGATACTTCAGGGAAACCTAGGTGCTCCTCGTAGGCCAAAGGCTCCTTGTTCCTAACAGCCCGATGCAAGGCGCGGGCCATGTCTGGATTGTTCATGTGAAACTCGCCTTTGTTTTTGATGTAGCGGTACCACCCCGCAAACTCCAGCTTCTCCGCAGTCTCCTCTAGCTCCGGGAAGGCCCTGCGGTGGAACATCATGGACTCGTTGGCGATATCTGTGAAGGACAGGGCGGGAGCTGTGCAGGGTGTGCCTGTAAAGGCCCTTTCGACCACCTTCTCCTCCAGCCCGATGCATTGGAAGATTTGAGCGCCCCGATAAGACTCCAACACGGAGATGCCCATCTTAGACATGATCTTCTTGAGCCCAGCATTGATGGCGCGCTTGTAGTTGGCCTGCACCTCTTCCACAGTCTGGCCATCGGCCTTTGCAGCACCCTTGTCTGTGGAATGCCAGCGACGGATATGTGCCAGCGCCAGGTAGGGGCAGACGGCGGAAGCGCCGTAGCCAATGAGGCAGGCAAAGTGGTGTGTGCTCCAACACTGCCCCGTGCTGACGACCAGGGATGCCTGAGTACGGAGCCCCTGTTGGATCCTGGGTTCATGAGATCACAAAGAAAGCATATGATCACATACTATACCCACTTGTGTTGCTTCTTGTCTAGGCTCTAAACGCTCAACGCCTAATCCTCAACCCGAATTCCAAAAAGTCATCTGAGGCAGGATCAAGGTCAAAAATAACCATGGGGCCATGGGGGCGGAAAAAACAAGGAGCCCATTAAACAAGGACCCAGGATCAGGTAATGGTGAACCGCTCCGACGGCCAGCAGTGGTGGGATGGCTAACATGGACCTCTCAAGCTCGATATCCGGGTCGCTGACATCGAAGGACATGAAATCCTCGACTCGGCAGTGTGGTGGAAACAAGCGAAGAGGATCCGAAGAAGGGGTGTGCACCAAAGAAGGAACGTGGGGCCCTTGCTAGTTACAATGGAGCTTTGGCATTATAGAGGCCTTGTGCATGGACTGTATATAGTTAAAGGGCATGGTTGTTCCTAATTGACTCTCACCCTGTAACCAGGGGGCAGAGTTGCGCGGCACGTCGGAGAGGATGATCAACTCGGCTCCGTTTCGAATGGCATTGGAGGCCTCGTAGCACAAGTCCGACAACGCCTGTCGCAGGACTCGAGTAAATGTCCGAATGGCCAACAGTCCCCACGGTTTAGGGTTTAGGGTTTCGGGTTTTGGGCTTTAGGATATAGGGTTTAGGGTTGACAGGTTTCAGACTGGCTGCTCCGGGTACTGTGCAAGTGGGAAGATGTCTTGATGCGGCCGCAGAGCTCTTACACACGACCATGCTGCATGGGCTAATAGGCTGGGTTTAGGGTTTTGGGTTTAGGACTTAGGGTTTATGGTTTAGGGTGGCAAAAGCTTCTGATGGCCACTACAGGGTGTTGACGGCTTCGGCAAAGCCAACAAGTTTTTGGAAACTGGAAACCGCTTCTCCCAAGTTCAGGGTTCACCCAAGGCCTGGGTTTGGGCCTCTAGGATCGTCATTGCAAGGACCCCTCAAGAAGGATATGAAAAAGAATGCAGTACCCCCCCCCCCCCCGTAATTAGGGCTGAAACCATGACATAGAAGCCGAAATCGCAGGATACACATTACAAGTACCCTAACCAAATCAGGTACCCCCGTTCTGCAGCCTAAACCCTACTTGGAGCTTCATGTCTACTTATATAGTTGCCGTCATCGGCCCTTAATATGGTTTGTCTCCTAACATGGTTTATAACTATAGCTTCCCTACGTACAAACACCGGTTTTAACTTACAACTACCCATGAAACCAAAAGTAACTCCCGGGTCAGCGCCTTCTCGAGGGCACCCGGGCCACGTTCGAAGTCGTAGCGGGTGCTGAGCTGCACAGTCAGCAGACCGCTGTTCTTGATGCCCTGGGTGTTCACGTGGAGTTTTCGATATGGGAGTTTCCGTACATACGGGACCCTAGTATAGTACCCTAAATAGTAGGATCCTTATTACAAGGACCCCGAAATAAGGTACCCTTTCGGAAACTCCCATATTCACAGTCGCACGAGGCAGGCAAGGCTCCACATAGTGCGGGTTCAGGATTTAGGGATGTAAGCTTTTAGGGTTCAGGGTTTAGGGCTTTAAGCTTTTGGGGTTCAGGGTTTAGGGCTTCAAGCTTTGAGGGTTCAGGGTTTAGAGCTTTAAGCTCTTAGGGTTCACGGTTTAGGGCTTTAAGCTTTCAGGGTTCAGGGTTTTGGGCTTATCGGGACAAGCCAGTTCCCATACGCAAACAAGAACTACAATTGGCTTTCCCCTGCGCGACCGAAGCTAAACAGTCGTGTCGTCGTGTCGGCGGCCACAGCAGTTATGATGACAGGCGTCGTCGTCTACCCATCTTCGCTGCCGTCATCTGGCATGCGAAGGAGATGGTACCACGCTGTGATTGCTGGCTCAGGTTCACCCGGCATTGGCGCAGCCGTACTCTGCAGGCATACTTGTGTACTAGATGTTGCACAAGCATGAATGAGGCAGTCAACATGTACGAGTATGCCGATTTCACAGAGGTTTGGCACGGTCTTAGTCTCGCGCGTCGTTGCATGCAGTCGCCATGGCATGCTACGCATCGTCGTTCTGTGTCACTGCGTCCGGTGCCATTGTCAAGTTGTATGTAGCACGATAGATTACGCGGCACTAGGAAATCATGCAACGCGCAAGAGGAATTGCAAACCGCATGCCAACTTGCTCTCGAGACTTCTCTGTCACCGTCTGCTGCCTCAAAATGCTCGGTGCCCCACATACAACTGTCTTTCATTCAGGAACGGCGAGTCCACCTCATCCGTGGAAGAGCTTGAGAAAGGATTGTGGCTCACTGGCTTTGGGTCTACGCCGAAACCGACTGTGCCGGCCTTTACCAATCGGTTGTTGGCCTTGTTCTGGAAATAGGTCGGCGTCTCTGCCATTAGGTTGCCTGGCAAACAAAAGCCGGTAAAGGTGCGGCATTCTCACGCGAATCTGACCTTGTCGGCCCAGGTAAACATCCGTCGACATCACGAGCGACTCGCGGTATGGGTCGATGGCCGGGTTGGTGACCTTGCGCATTTCCTAACCATTCATATTGGAGGAGCTAAGGAGCCAGGGGTGACGATAATCCCTACTTAATAAGGAGCTAAAGAGCCAAAAAAACCCAAAACCATTGGTTAGTTTTTCCCTGAACAAAAGCCCACGACAACCTCAGAGCCTCCCCTTTGGGAACGAGGGACCTCTCTCGCGGCTTTATACCGACTCCTTCGGATTCGTCGTCAGTACTTGGAGGTTCATGGGTAGTTATAAGTGGGGTCGTAAGTCCCTTAATATGGGTTATAAGTTATAAGTATAGTTACCCTACTTATAACCCTATAAGTCCCTTAATATGGGTTATAAGTATAGTTACCCCTACTTATATCTACCCATGAACCTCCAAGTAGACATCAAAACAACCCAGTCCCACTCCAAGCCTGTGCGAAGCGCTGGGTGAAGTAGTCGTAGAGGACATGGGCCTGGGTCACGCTTGCAGCACAGGAAAGCCGGAACCAAAAATCTCGCCAACAGCCCCGGGCTCTACAGGGGCCTCAAAACCTCGCAAGGGCTCTAGCGACCTTCCTAAAGCAACCACCGAAGAGGAGTAGCTAAAACTGACTAGGATGCTGATGTGATTTCACTACATTTACTCAACCGCATGAGGAAGCTTCACATCCTGGGCTCCTGGCTCTGTCAGACACCACCGCCAGCGGCTTATCCTCGGTCAGCTTCGCATCCAAACGCCGGATCAGTAGATTTCAGGGCTGCAGGAGATCACAAGGCCCCAGTGTTTCTTAAGTCTATCTATCTATGTTAATGTAGGAACCTGATTAAGAAACCTTGGGCCTTTATTAGGATTCCTTTTATGAATCCTACTATTTCGGGGTTATAGGCCCAGGGTTTCTTAATCAGCTTCCTACATTAGGGCTGCATGCCTGGGATCCAGACTTGTTCAGGTGGCCTCACTCGCCACGTTTGAACGGGCGTCAAGGAATAACAACCATTGCCAGAGTTGTACTGTACCTACCAGACATCCCGCGCTGGCTTCGCGAAGGCTGGAAGTGGGGGCTTTACTAATTAGAACAGCTTTTGGGGGTGCATTATACTACAATTCCAACAACGAGCCCCCAAAATAGGATAGGCAATTATTAAGGCCCCTAGATTAGGGCCTCGGGAGGCAGACCCTAAAACCCTAAACCCCTACTAAAACCCAAAACCCCAAAACCCTAAAACCCTAAGCCCCAAAACCCTGAACCCTCAGGGGCAAAAGGGTTTCTGCAGCCAAGGCTCGTTTCCCATGCAAAAGGTGGGCTCTTTTCCTGTTTGCGCCATGGCCTCCACCACCATCTCGACATCCTCCGGTCTGCTGGGTTCTTGTTAGGGGCTTTACTTTGAGCTACCATATTTTAAGGTATGATACCTTGAACTATAAACCGCAGGGCGCAAGCAAAACAGCCAACAGAAGCAAGTCAGCCAGATGAGACACCCTCACAGTCGAACAGCCTCGAAGCAGCTGTGGGAATGCCAATTATGAAGCTTCATATTCATCACACTAGCCACAAACGGCTCACGTCACGCAAAACTACCATGACAATGACCTCCACTATCGTAACACTACTCACCATGCTACAGCGATAACCCGTCCGCAGGCTCGCTTAGATCCAAACTCGCCCATAGCACCTCGATGGTGTAGCCCATGTCAAACTGCATGGTCATCAGGTTCTGCTCTATCGCCTAGGGCTACACTAGGCTTACCTTTGGTTAGTAGGGAATGGAGGAATGGGGTACTTATTAGACCTACTGGTACTAGCATTCTTCCATTCACTACTAACCAAAGGTAAGTAAGTCACAAGAGCCAGCAGGCACTCGCGCATTTAGGGCCTGAGTGGGTGGAGCCCTGGCCCTCTAATCATCTCGGACAGTCTGCATGCCACCACACCCTAAACCCTAAACCCTACCCTTTTACAGCAGGCCTCGTTGTCCAGCAGCCCGGTCCGAGCGAGACCCTAAACCCTAAACCCTAAACTATAAACTCTAAACCATAAACCTTTAAACTCTAAACCACCACACCAGAAACTTTAAACCCGGAACCTTAACCCATAAAATCCCCAAATCCCAACCCTAAAAACCTAAACCCATAAAGCCTTAACCCCACAAACAACCCCTCACACCCTAACTTCCAACAAGGCCCGTGCCCTTGGCACGGCAAGGTCGTGGTTCGCGGAGAGGAAGGGCTCTCGGCCCATTTCTTCGCGAAAGACCTGCTTTAAAGCTTGTAGGAGGGTTTTTTGGTGCAGGGTTTAAGGGTAATTATAGGGGTTTAGCGTTTGGGGCTTTTAGGATTTCGCCGCTCACACTCGGACACTAGGGCTTGGAGGTTCTAGGGTCTGCAGGGGAGTCGGAGGGTTTAGGCCTTGGGGGGATTAAGTTGGAGAAAGAGTTTCGGATGTAAAGGTGGTTAGGATTGGATTTGGGCAAGACGTTGAGCTTTAGGGGCTTCGATGGGTTCAGCGCTTGGGTCATTAAAGAAGGGCCGGCTCAGGATTTAGACGCATTTCAGGCAGGATGTCTGAAAGAGACTAGGCGGTGATGCCTGGCAGCCCTGGACAAAAGAGGCCTACAATGCTTCGTACTGTCCCCACGGAAACGATATCGAAAGAAGCAGCGGCTGCAAGCAAAGAAGCCCCATGTAAAATTCCGTGTCGGGCTTCAAATTCTTGATACACAATATACCATGACTCAGGGCTGAGGAGGTCTCACCAAGAAGGACAAGCCTTGACTGGCCACACGGGGGGCTAGGCTTCTTCTGTTTGTGACACGACAGAAGTCTCCGTCGGGTCACATGCAGCGACTGTTCCTCTTGGGGGCTTTTCCCACGATACAGCCAATCTCTGGGCTTCCATGCTTCGGGGGTGCAAAAAAGAAAAGCCAAGCCTTGTTCCAGTCGCCATAAGGCTTCTTGGCTGCCATCCTGGGTGCATGGCTGACAGAAGTTGTTGGCCTCTTGTCTTGCTAGCTGCTAGGGCCGCTTGACCAAACCTCCCATTTAAAAACGCTGCCACCGTAGCGTCTTCGTTTGACTGCAGGGCTTGGCGCCAGACTGTGGACGCTCGGAGGAATCAAAGCCCGCCATGTCACCACAATCAGCATCATCCTCACCAGTACTACACACCACCCTCATCATCATCTGGGTGTGATGACTCGTTCTTATATCAGCTAGGACGTAGCATCCAGTATCTAGAACTGGGCATCAGACTTACAGGCTTGATAGGTATGGCGATGACAGGGAGGAGGAGGAGGAGGAGGAGGAGGAGGAGGAGGATTCTGGCAATGAGTGCGCC
This sequence comes from Symbiodinium sp. CCMP2592, assembly GCA_905221615.1. NCBI lineage: Eukaryota > Dinophyceae > Suessiales > Symbiodiniaceae > Symbiodinium > Symbiodinium sp. CCMP2592. The sequence continues at coordinate 817,596 of CAJNDT010005936.1, forward strand.
TTGATGCTGGCTAGCAGCTAGCACGGTGGTGCCAGCACCAGCGTGGTTTCTAGATATCAAGACTCGCAAGGTTTGTGTTTCTGCTACTGCTGGCACCACCAGCTAGCTTGCCTACACAACTGCTAGTGCTGCAGCACTCATTCAATTACAGCTTGTAGCAGTAGTAACTACTTCACTACTTTTGTACCCGAAGGTAAAGAAAGCCAAGTCGCTTCTTCTTGATCTCGTCATTCTCTATGAGCTCGCCTGGGCGTGGGGCATCCAACAGATTCCAACAACTCATGCTGTTTGCGTCGCGGGCTTATGAAGTGCTAAGGGTACACCACTCAATGGCGAAGCCAAAGCCCTGAAACCTCAAACGCCACACTCAAAGCCCCCAAACCTATCCCACAAGTCCTACACTCTCAAATCGCTCGATCCCTAAGTTCTGGAGACCTCCCTAAACGACTAAACCCTAAACCCTACACCCTAAGAAGGACAACCTCTGGACCCCTAAACCCTAAACCTCAAACCCCCAAACCCCTAAACTTCAAGCAGCGGCCAGTGTGGAGGTCAATCGCCACCATCGCACCGGGACCGAGTCGGCCTTTTGACTTGAACATGGCCTGGGTTCCGGAAGGTTTAGGGGTTTAGGGTTTTAGGGTAGGGTTTAGGGTTTCGGGGTTTAGGGTTTAGGGGATTTAGGGCTTTAGGGGTTTAGGGCTTTAGGGTTTACAAGGGTTTCACACGGGCGGCCATAAAGGTCTGCATAAGGGCTCCATAAGAGCCTCAAAAAGAATCCAGAAGGGTTGCAAAAGGGTTCTACAAGTTTCAAAGGCTCCATGGTAGTTTCACTCACGAGGGTTTCCACAAAGTTTCGTAAGGGTTTCTTTCAGGGGGCCACCAGCCTTTTAGCAAGGGTTTGTAAGGTTCTGTGACTAGGGTCTACAGTGTCCAAGACCCTAAACCCTAAACCCTCAACCCGAAACCCGAAACCCTAAACCCGAAACCCTAAACCCTCAACCCTAAACCCTCAACCCTAAACCCTAAACCCCCTGGTGTTCAGCTGGGCTGCTGCTGGAAAAAGCTCGCTGTCCAGGATCCCGGTCTCGGAACTAACCACACAGGTCCCGTCCTCGGCGGCTTACTTGGAGGATCATGGGACTTAGTAAGATTCCTGAAACGGGCTCCTTAAAGGGATCTATAGGGGTTCCTTAAAAGGGATCTAGGGGGTTTAGGGTTAAGGGTCTACTTGGAGGATCATGGGACTTAGTAAGTAAGGTTATAAGTACCTTGATTGGGATTATAGCTACCCTTTTCAGACGTTGCACCCAGGGCCGTAAACCTCAAGTGAACTGCACAGATCCACTCGCTCAAAACACACCATGCGGAGCCTCTCCACACAACAGCGACCACGTCTTTCGATCGAAATTATCTTAGCTTCGGATCCTCAATCCTGATCATTTGCTGCACTGCCCTTTTTCTTCAGCCCTAGACAAGAGGTGGTGAGTCTTTAGAGCACTCGGCTTTGAGTTCAGGCTTCAGGACATGCAGGGTGCCTCTCAAAAAGTTGCACTTGCATACGGAAATTCTTCCGACCCTTGTAAAGACGCATACAAACCCTCTGGAAGGCGTAGAAAAACCCTACAACCCTGTCAGTAAAAACCATAAGGTGACCCGATTAGTAGTTGTTCCATACCCTATATTGCACCATTCAGCCCTTTGATCAAGGGCATGGTGCGTTGAGCTGGAAGTACCGCGCAGGCCTGAGGCCATTGCGGTCCAAGGTGGCACCTCAACGGCTGTTGCTGTACTTGGAGTTCTGGGTGGCTATAAGTAGGGTTATAAGTCTCCCTGCATGGCTTATAACTATAGCTACCCTATATACTTTTAAACCCCACTTGTAAGTACCAATGAACTCCAAGTAGGGGTTTCGACGCCTACTTTCCGAAAAGCCAAGTATGGTTCTTGGTGCATAGTCGGTTCGAGGTGAAACCTATGTCTTCAGCGGAGGTGATCATGTTCAGCTTCGGAATTTAACAGGGCTCGACTTCGGTCTGTGCACCTCCCGGGTGCCCTGATTCTCATCATCACGCATTCACTACCCTACTCGTGGCGGCATGTTATTCACTACTGGCTCTGCTTATCGTTTCAAGCATCGGCATTCTCCTCTTCTGCTTGCGGATACTCTCTGCAAGAGGAGCCGAAGCAACTGACGATATCTGCGGCATATAGGCTTGTAGAACGAGGGTGTGGGTTTTGCGGATGTGGGGTTTGGAAGTCTGGGGCTTAGGCTTCAGAGCTCCTTTGCTGCGCTAGGACTTGAGAGTTGAGGCTGCTCCGGTCTGTGGGGGTTTGTGCGGATCCTTTTAGGGTTTAGGGGTTTAGGGTTTAGGGATTTGGGTTTTGGGTGTTTAGGGGTTTAGGGTTTAGGGCCTTCTGCTTGCTCCCCCTCCAGCAACTGCTAGGCCCAACCTCCCAAAAAGTCTCCCATCGATGGGTTTAGTTGGAGGGCCAGGGAGTGTCAGAAGGAAAAGCACCAAGAATGCCAGAACATGTCGGAAAGTTCATGGTAAGGCTTCGATGAGCTTTGTGCAGGGTTGCGTCTGAATCCTGGAGTGCTAGGTCTCTTAATCTAAGCCCTCGCCCGTGACACCTGGGCTGCAGAAACCGCGATTCGCGGCACGCTACGGAAGAACAACTAGAACCTAGTCAGAACTTAGTCCACTTTCCCAACTCAGCACCCCAACATCCACCGCCCAAGCACCCATGTACTCTCCGTCGCAGAAGGCAACCAGGGCTGGGCCATCCCAGGCTTCCTGCAAGGCTCCCCAGTACCTGGGCTTCCCGGCTGAGAGCCTTTGTACCATGACCCACAAACATAACTTTTAAAGCTTAAAGTTTATAGTTCAGGGTCCGAATATCCCTATTCACATTCTATGCCAGGCCCCATGGAAGTAAGGAAAAAAACCCATTGCAGAGATCCCTAGGAAAGAAGCCATAATCCAACAACCACAACCGAATGTCCAAACCTGACAACCTTTTACGATCGGATGCTCGTAGAACTCCATGACCTTTTTGCTGGACTTCTCGTCGGCTGCCTTGTTCAGATGCTTGATTCCGAACCGGTTTAGGCTTTGGGGTTTAGGGTGTAGGGTTTATGGCTTCGGGTTTAGGATTTGGGGTTTGGTCCAAAGTATCTCCACTACACGTGCGGGTACATGTGCACAGCTCCAAGACAAGGGTTTAGGGCCTTGAAAATTGTAAGTTCGCGAGTTCATGGGTGCAAAGGGCTCGACCTCGGGTCAATGGGACCCGGGAGATGCGTCAATGAGGATGGGTATGACTGTTTCCGAAAAAAGGGTACCCTAATACACTACCCCAAATAGCAGTCTCCTAATGTTTACCTACTATACTGTTTTCGGGGTTCCTTATTATAAGTAATCAGAGTATAATGGGCCCAAAACCCAAGTGTAAGCATTTAGGCTCCATAGTAGTCAACAAGTCTTGCGGCCAGGGTCTGGGTTGGAACCCGCACAATTCGTGCCCTTAACGAACCCCCAAAACCAAAACCTGGACTTCCAACCCCCAAGCACATGATGTGGCACTCTTTCCCGAATCCTTCAGAGAGTATAGCTAAATAAAATCCGTCAACGGATCCCTTGAAGGAAGTCTTAACGATTTTGTTTACAGTAACGTTCATGATCCTCTAAAGTAAAGCTTCAAGGAACCCTAAATCAAGTACTACCGTTTATGGCTATCCTTGAAGAAAAACTTGCACGAAGCACCCCTTAACCCTTTAAGCACGGACTTGAAGTGTATGCTGGCAGCCATGCCCAGGGGACATGTGCGGATATTTATCACCACACTTTCCACTTCTGAGTACAGCTTGAAATTTGCTCGCTTCAATCTGACAAACAGAAATCCTCACATAGCTGCTTATTCCCTTGCCACCTGACGTTGCTCACGACGTTGTTGCTTAATGGCCATCGATACGCTCCAGCAGTTACGAGAAGAACACCTCTTAACCCTAAACTCTAAACCCTTTTTTAGCTCGGACTGTTGGTGTATGCCGGCAGCCATGCTGGACCCTAAACCCGTAACCCTAAACTCTAAACCCTTAACCCTAAACCCTAAACCCTAAACCCATAAAACCTAAACCCTAAACCCCCAAACCCCAAACCCTAAAACCCTAAACCCCTTATAAACTCAGGCCTTGTAGGCCTCCGGAATCATCATCATTAGCGCCTCTGGAAGCTCACGGTTACAGCGGAGGATCAGCTCCAGGTAACCTTGCATGCTGGTCTCTGGGTGTAGTGGGGGTTTAGAGGTTTAGGGTTTGGGTGGTAGGGTTTAGGGGTTTAGGGTTTCGGTAGTAGGATTTAGGGGTTTAGGGTTTGGGTGGTAGGGTTTGGGATTTAGAGTTTAGGTTGAGGGCTTTGGGTTCAGTATCGGGTTGAAGGTGTGTCGATCTAAGGCTTCTCGAGACATGTGGGCAGGCCAGTGATGCCTGTAGGATTGCTGGAGGTTTGATTGAGCTAGTTCCGGCACCAGCTGCGTTTGAGTTCACGGTTTAGGGCTTGGGATTTAGGGTTTGGAATCAGGCATGGGCATCAGCAGCATCAGCACCACCACCATCGCCCGCCAAACTGCAACCACCCCGTCCACTGCACCGACCAGCACCATGCACTGTTATGCTGGTTGAAATGACAGGCCTTATGCAGGTATGACTGCAGAAGCGAATGGGGCACAGAATGCAGCCCTTGCACCTGTGATCTCCACATGCACGGCACACTGTCCTGGCTCCAGGCCTAACAAGCCCCATGGACATGCATGCCTAAACTGTAAACGAGAACATCACAAACCTTCGTGGGGACTTGCCTTCACCCAAATTTTCCAAGGTATGCCCATGCGATGTCGCTTGGGTCTCACGGTAATGATAACAATATAAAACTATCGAACAGTGCGTACTCATAATAATTACACAAAACAAACAACGATGCAACGGCCGAAAAGCAGTCCATGTTGCCGGAGTCCGAGTTTTCTGCACGGCACGGTGGCAGCACCTGCATATCAGGCAGGCTCTTGCGGATTACGGAGTTGGCGTTTTGGCCCTAAGGCTTACGGTTTAGACTCTGGGGTCTTTGTGACTTTGTGGTTCAGGGAAGGTCCGAGCAACCAGAAGCCAGATGCTCCCACAGTGCCCCGCCTCCCTCATGCGATAGCCAAAGTTGGGATGCTCGAAAGATCCCGATCTCGCATGCGTCCAGTTGTAGTTGCCCTGTTCGCACCGGCACAGCGAGGCTTTGGAGGCATGGGTGAGGTTTAGGGAGTAGGGTGCAGGGTTTAGGGAGGATGAAGCTATCAATACTGGCAGCCCCACCATTACAGTGCAGCAGCAGCAGCAGCTAACACCTGCCCCAAGACCGCGGTCCAATTAATCATCCGTCTATACAACCGTCTATACCGCGGAACGCTTCTGACACTAAACCCTAACCCCAGATCTTCACCCGGGAGCCTGGATGGTGTTGATCTCGCCATTGTGGCCCAAGTAGCCTCAGACCAACTGCGAACAGCCCGCTCCTAAACCGCAGGTTACACTTGCAAGAGTAACATGAGAAGAAGAAGAAGAAGACTTATGATATCATAATAGCAATGATAACAACAACAATGACACTGATCATAGTGACGGCAACAATAACAGCAGCAACAGCAGCAGAGGCAGCAGCAGTAGCAAGAAGACGAAGACGAAGAAGAATAGCAGCGATAATAACCATAAACATTGTTGCAAGAACTGTATAACAGCAAACATACCAAACAATGACAACCATTATAGTAAGAAAACTTACAGCCACAATATGACTAACAGCACTAATTGCCATTACAACAATAATAGTCGTTGGAACAATAACAAGAAGAATGTAGGGCTCAAAACAAAAACAACAACCAATATGGAGTAGTGAATCATTACTGTTAAATTCCCCCTTTCATGATCCACAATCGTGCCTGTTGTCTGAACTGTTTTCACGCCTTGTCTTTGTCCAAGCTGCGGAAGGGCTGCGCCAGGGGCCACCGCGGCATGGTATTGGTGCTAAACCGGCGGTGCCTGCATTCCAGTGTTACCATTTTCATTCACAAACCCTAAACCCTAAACACAAGAAACCAAACACAAGCGGCACAGGGGGCTTCTGCCATGTGTTGCTTACCACCGACTGGCCGTCATCGCTGCAGCTTGGGCACCAGAGCGCGTACTGAACCTTGTACCGCGGATCGCGCAGATCCTCCATGCTGCAGAGCAGTTCAAGAAAACCAAATCGCAAAAATAAATCTCCAAAGGTCGACTCAATGCGCCATTCCATGCATCAAGGAAGAACAAGCCACAACACCATGAATAAAAGAGGACAAGACCGGAAGCGCCTTGTAGTAGCTCACTATCGCCGAGGACTTCAGCATGCCCTGGGGCAGACGCAGGGTTAAAACAGCTTAAGTTTAAGGCTTGGGGCCTGGTATTTTGTGGTCGTTGGGGTTTAGCTGAAGGTTTGGTTTTTGCCTCGCAGCTAGCTAGGACGATCCCGTATTGCGGGGCTTGGCTTATCTGTAAGGTTTCGGGTTCAGACACGATTTCGGTTTGGGGTGAAGCCAAGAAGAGTTCTGATGTGCGAAAGGCCACGTGGTGTCATTGAATGGACGACTCTTGTGCAAGATTCGGGTTCTCTAGGTTATAGTTCCCTCAGAACCATCATGCTCTTCAGCTTCCTGCCTGCCGGGGATCAGATTTTAGCAACAACAAGCTCAACCATGTGAAGCCTAAAACCCAAACCATCCTAAACCCTAATGCGAGGCCAGAATAAGTAGAACAGTTTTTGGGTATTAATACATTCCAATTATAATGAGAAGTCCTAAAGAAGCACGTTGGTACTTGTTGCGACCCGTATTCTATTGCAGGCCTTGTAGACGATGGTCTTGGGAGATAGGGAGGCGACATACAGGGCCTCGTAGGAAAGCGTATCCTCCACGCGCTTGCGCGCAATGTACCTGGCTCAGGGTTCAGGGTCCCTCACGGGAGCTTCACCTGACAACCGCTATCATAATGTAGGGGCCTTAATAATTAGAATAGGGAGGTGAGGCCCATTCTACTATACCCTAATATGGAATTTATAGGGGCCCTACAAAAAAGTGTAGGTTCAGGTAGGGTTTAGGGCCCCTCAAGAGTACGATAAGGGCTCCTCTAGGAGGGTTTAGGGGCCTCCAGGGTTCAGACTTCCGGGGCTCGGGGCTTCGTGGCTTAGGGCTTCGATTTCGGGCTGTAAGGCTCGGGCTTACGGCTCAACTTACCTTTGGTTAGTAGGGAAGGGAGGAATGTGGTACAACTACAACTACTATTGCTACCATTCTTCCATTCCCTACTAACCAAAGGTAAGTTCCAGGCTGTGGGTTCCGAGCTGGGTGTGGGATGGAGGCTTCTGGCCCTTCTCTCCAGGAGCAGGGTTTGTGGTCGGGGACAAAAAGCCTCCCTAAACCCTAAACCCCTAAACCCTAGAGCCTAAGAAGGACAACCTCTGGACCTCTAAACACTCTGTCGGAAGGCCTTCGGTTCGATTGTGGTGCTTTGTGCAACAAGTTTGCAAGGAGCAGGAGGCAGGTAACGCAGAGGGCGGAACAAATGGTAACAGTGTGCGTGTCAAGCTCTTAAATAAATACACCATAACATATCTCAAAACCGGTATAAAGCATTATAAACTATCGTAAACGATTCAGGCTCCGATATCCCTTATCGAACCACTACAGCAATCCGTATGGAACCCGTGATGGAACCCTTCCAGGAAGCCTGTAACCGGAAAACCTAAACCCTAAAATGCGAAGCCAGGTGCAAAAGCGTTTCCATCTCTGCGTCCCGCGCCGTCGGATGGGAGATAAAGATCTGCTCCTGCACCGAGGAATTGCCAAATTAGGGTCCTTACAATTAGAGTCGGTTCTGGGCTGTAAAACAGCATAAATACAAACAGAGAACCTAAGGAACAGTACTGGCTTAACTTCTGCATTATTTGGGAGTTTCCGAAAATAGGGTCCTAATATAGCACCCTGAATATTAGGATCCTTATTAAATGGACACCAAAACAAGGTACCCCTAGTTTTCGGAAACTCCCATTTGGCTCAGTTGTGGATCCCAGGGGGGCCTCCAACTTCCCTGGCTCTAGGGTAACCTCGAGGGCCCCAAACCCGAAAGCCCAAAACCCTAATGTTAGGAACCTGATTAAGAAACCTTGGCTGCTTACTAGGGTTCTTAATATGGATCCTAAGAAATTGGGGTTAAATCCTCCCCTAAACCCTAAACCCTAATGTATTGGGGTTGTGGGCCCAGGGTTTCTTAATCAGGTTCCTACATTACCAAGAAATGGTCTCCAAACTCCACGAACGACAAAACCCTAAACTCTAAGGAACCCCCCAAAACCCTGAACTAAACCCCAAACCCTAGACTCTAAGGCACCCTTTTTGCATCCAGGGGTTCCAGAGAGTCCTGAAACCCTGAACTCAACCCCAAACCCTAACACCAAAGCCATGACCACACAGGCTCAGGATGCGTCGCTCCATCCAAGGCTCCGTCTGCGCGGATCGCTCTCCTGAGCTGTACTTGTTGGGGCTTTTGCTCGATACAAACATCTTGACACTTACGATTGGGGGGGGGCACTTTATGACATACTTATCGGAACCTTAGGGTGTAACGTTGGTAAGTCTTCAGGCTTCTATGGGTTCAGAGGCTTCTGCGCTAACGCAGAGCCTGCGCATCAACAATGATTAGTCAGTATTGGCTTTGCGCATTATGGCTCGTGTTACAATTCTGATCATGGCCTCTGGCATATGGGTGGTTGTCAAAATTATGGTCCCTTTTTGGATCCCTAATATAGCACGGCACCTATTTAGGGGACCCAAAAAGGACCATATGTCTCGCTACCATTGGCTGACGATAGATGCGATAAGCTAAGGCACCGAGCACTGAAGCATCGACTGGAACAATCCGGTAGCCGAGAATGTCAAAGCCCTCCTGGCAGTACTTGGAGGTTCATGGATAGTTATAAGTGGTGTTATAAGTCCCCCAATGTGGGTTATAAGTATAGTTACCCTACTTATAACCCTACTTATAACTACCCATGAACCTCCAAGTAGGGATTGCGGTGTCGGGCTGAGGGTTTTAGGGTGTCGGGCTGAGGGTTCAGGGTTTCGGGCTTGGGGGCTAAGTCTGCAGATCAGGAGGATGTGGGTAGTTCTCTAAATTAGGGCCCCATTTTTTAGATCCCAAATATAGTGCGGCACTCTTTTGAAAGAGTCCTAAGAGGGACCCTATTTCAGAGAACTGCCCATGTAAGGTTGAGGCTGAAAGATTCCGACTCTCCCCCAGATCTTCGGGCTGGTGCAGTGGCCTGCATCGACTACGAGGCAGAGCTTAACGTCGTGCCGTTTCTTCGAGGCTTCGGCCTTTGGGCTCAGGACCAGTATGTTGGCTTGCGTAAAGGATCATGGGACTTAGTAATTGGGGTTATAAGTAAGGTAACTACAGATATAATTGCCCTTAAACCAGCCGTCCTGTGTGAGGGAGCTCTCCAGCTTGATCTTCGCATCGATTCGAACATCAGTGTCCTCTGAGCCACACAGCCGCTAGCCTCCACGATCTAAAGTGAAGTCTACAGCCCGAATGCCCAAAAATCCCCACTAACAGACTCCCAACTTCTCTGCTCGACCATGGCTCCTACTCCCTTGTTTGAACCCTGAACCCCTCTTCAACCCTCAAACATGAAGCCTTACTTGGAGAATCATGGGACTTAGTAAGTGGGGTTATAAGTACCCGAAGTGAGGTTATAAGTAACTATAAGTATAGTTACCTTAGTTATAACCCTAGTTACTAAGTCCCATGATCCTTTAAGTAACCCCTTCAACCCGAAGCTCCCCAACTCAACACACATCCGGCAACCTAGGCTGGGGCCTTCAGGTTCCAGGGGTTCTGGCTATGGCTCGGGCATTGAGGCTTCAGGGTTCAGGGGTGTGGGGTTAGAAGCTGCCCCCACCCTGAAATCGTGGTATAATAGGAATATAATAGGGCCCTGATATAATCCTTATAGTCACTGTTACAGGGTGGGGGCAGCTTCTAAGGTGTGGGGTGTAGGGTCGAGGGACCCGGGTCTGCTAGCTCGGGGAAAGAGTCGATGGTGAGGTGATGTAGGGGCCTCAAAAAGAATCGAGATATGGTTTTGGAGTATCTTGAGAAATGGAATTATATGTAAGTGGCTGGAAGAGGATCCCCTTACTAACTATCCGGACCTGGTGCTCTGCAAAAGCGGGTGGGCGAGCCCTGGTGCCTGTTCCTGCCCGCACCTCTGAGCCCTGAAGTCTAAACCTGCAAACTCAAAGAGCCAACCCCGGATCCTAAACACTCAGAGCCTCAACGCCCTAGATCCCAAAGTAGAAGCGCCGTAGAGGGATGTTCCAACTTTCTGAGGTTCCCTGTACGTTCTCAAAGTTCCACACTCTCCACCAGCTTCTGATGCCGACGCCGTCCTTGGAGAGAAAGAGCATCCCCACAGCGCAGGTGCCCGTGTCATCGGGGAGGTTCACGTCGCAGGCAAAGAGCTCCCACCTTGCACTAGCTCTCGGATCTCTGATGGAGGATTTGGAGACCTCAAAAGGTGGGACGAAGGTAGGTAGGATGAAGGATCCCTTATATAAAGACTCTCATTTGGGGATTATCCCACCTACCTTCATCCTACCTTTCGAGGCCCCTGAAGGATGTAGGCTTGAGGGTTTCGGCGCTCACACGCTGGAGGGTTTAGGGCTTAGGGCCTGGGGGATGGTAGGATGTGGAAAGGAGGCTTTAGGTTTTAGGGCCTCGGGAGCAGGTTCTTGGATAGACGCCTGGGATTCGCACCGATGACCCTCACAGATGGGGTCTGAGCATTGGTAGAAGACAAGTTACACTACAGCATCATGATAACAGGAGCCTTGTCCCTTCTAGGATCCTGGCGGTATCTGAGTCATGACCCCTGCCCCATCGCCACTGTCGTCGCCGCCACAGATCCTGAGTGTAGGGCGAGCTGGGAGAAGGATCCCGGCATGGCTGCAAGATTCCCACATATGGGTGGTTGTCAAAATTAGGGTCCCTTTCTGGCTCATTATTATAATACGGCACCTAATATTTAGGCTGCCCACAAAGGGGCCATAATTCTGACAACTACCCATATACACCTAGCAATGGTCTTACTTAGCTTGCTAGCATGTTTACCTCAGCCTGCGAGACCTCACTCAGGATGTGCTCTAGGTTTCGGAGTTGCGGAAGATTGCTCTGTACATCCCAGAGATTCCAAGAGTGCACTGCTGTCCATGCTTTCTCCGTTCTTGCTCGAGAACCACACATGCGCGCACTTGACTCGGATCTCAAGGTGACCTCGCAGCAAAGCCCCGTCCTGGGTGGATCGATTTAGGGTCGGGCTTTAAGGCATGGGGTCGAAGCTTTGGGGAGAGGACAGGAAGCCATGAAATCAGGCAAGCAGCGCGATGTTGCCTCGGCAGCATCTGACTTGAACATCCAAACCGAACTATACTGAACTTAGAACCCTAGCAAAAATTAAAAGTTTAGCTGTTTCTTAAGGATTATAATAACCAAAAATTACAAATTATTTCTAAGTACCCCTAAGCGAAGCACAAAGCGGTGGTGTCCCCCTGTGTTGCTTCCAAGATCCTAGAGCCCCAGATTTCAAGACCGAGCCCTACTTGGAGATTCATGGGTAGTTGTAGATTGTAGGTAGGGCTATGCGGTTCTACATCCCCAATCAATATGATTCATGATTATAGTTTCCCTACTTATTATAAACACCACCACTTGTAACCATCCATGAACCTCGAAGCATAAGTGCCTGAAGGACCAAATGACCCTTAAAAGTAGGGGCCCTATGCCCATAGACTATGAATCCCTATATGGTATATGAACCTTAAACCCGTTTAGGGTCCATTTCGTCCTTAAGGTGTAGGCCCAAGCCGCTGTCCATTCCTCCGCTACAGGCCCCGCGGTGCTCCATGCAGGACAGGGCCCGCAGAGCGACCTGAGGTATCAAGGTTCGGCTAGGGGTCCTTCAGGGAATTCCTAGTTAGAATGGCTCAAAACAGATTCTATAAGGTTTCTGTCAGGGGTATCTAAGGGTAGCCTTTGGGCTTGTTGGTTTAGGGATTTAGGCTTTAGGACTTTTAAGGTGACGGTGTTGAGGTTGAGGGCGTTAAACTCTAGGGTTTCAATTTCCAGTGTTCCACCGTACAGCCAATCGGCTTCTTAGGAGCTATGTTCAGGGATCACCCTTTTTTGCATCCAGGCCTCTTGAAGTCTTGCCGGGGAACGGCGAATGCTGTAGCACTCGTGGCTAAAACCCCTAAAACCCCTAAACCCCTAAACCCCTAAACCCCTGAACCCTAAACCCCTAAACCCCTGAACCCTAAACCCCTAAACCCCTAAACCCCTAAACCCCTAAACCCCTAAACCCTAAACCCCTAAACCCCTAAACCCTAAACTCCAAACCGTACTAACAGCGCTTAGGGGTCTCTGGCTCGTGGTTTTGTTGGTGTAGGGTTCGGCATTGGGGTTTCAGCCTTTAGGGTTCAGAGTTTAGGGTTTTGGGTTCAGGGTTTAGGGTTTTTTCCCTCTCGCATGGCTGGATTAGGGTTTAGGGTTTAGGATTTAGGGGTTAGGGTTTAGGGTTAGGGTTTTGCAATTTGAGATGTAAGGGTTCAGGGACCGACTACAGGACGGGGGACAAGGCTCGCATCCGAGTGAATCCTAGACACAACGGGTGGTTGTCAAAATTAGGGTCCCCTTTTTGGGTACCCTAAATATTAGGTGTCGTAGTATATTAGGGACCCAAAAAGGGACCATAATTTTGACAACCACCCACATGAACACCATCTCCTCACGGCATGTGGACGAGATGCTTCCAGCAGGTCGTGGCTGGCGGGCTTCTCCATGTTTGCAATCATTCCTGCACAGTTGGACGATCGGCGACTAAGTACGGCTATACTCGGTTATAAGTACCCTGATTTGATTTGGGGCTACCAAAAACCATTTGTATCACTTTATGCCTATCCCAGGTTACTGTACTGAACCCCATCATCACCACATGACAACCACGCCTTTGCTCACTGCCATAATAGAGGGCCTTAATACTTAAAATAGCGTTTGGGGGCCCATTATACTATGATTAAAACAAGGAGCCCCCAAAACAGTGCAGGTAATTGTTGAGGCCCTCACATTAAAAGAAATCCAGCTCCAAGAAACGACAGGATCCACGATGTACGGATCACCGAGAATCAATTACGCCTCTAAACCCCTAAACCCCTAAACCCCTAACCCTAAGAACCCCACTGCCCTGGGTATCGCCGCGGGCCTACTCCGCAGGCATCCTTCTCGCCAAGAAGGCTTTCCTCAGCAGGCAGGATTCTCCACCACCAAGGATTGGGGGTTCGGGTTGATTGTTGAGGGTTAGGATTTGCAGCTCAGGGTTTCTGAACCTCCTGGAACCACTCCTCCGCCGAACTCAAAACCTATCAGAGTCGGGAATTCGACCCCGGCGAGGTCCCCGAAACCTGAAGTCCATCACGGCCATGTTGCAGCCGGATAAACGGGGTACTCATCACCCCGAGCCTGCTTGATGAGTCAGGGGGAGAGTTTGGAGCCAGTGGCTTAAGGCGTCCATGCCTTGCTGCTGCACCCTTAATCTCACATTGATATCCGTTTGTTGCGCGTGTGTGCGTATGTGTGTCCATGATCGTGTGAAACTATACTGGCACCGTAGCAGCTTCTACCATAACCCGCGACGACACCATCCACAACCCCAAAACCAATGATATTGCCCAACAGACACTTAGCATTGACGTTTGCCTTCTGAGCAACACTGCCCTTGTGCTGCTTATTGAAATTTAGTGGCTTCTCTCTCTCTCTCTCTCTCTCTCTCTCTCTCTAGATGTTCTAATGCTTGTATATACACTCTGCAAGCTTTCTTCTCCCAGTCTTTGCCCACAACCAGACACCTCCTAAACCCTGCACAAGCGTAGCAGGGCTCGTTGTCGGACTCCGGGGTTTAAGGCTTCTGGTTTTTCATAGGGACCCTTGGGTGGTAGCGGGGAGGGGGGTACGGGGCCTTGATACCCATAATGGGAGTATAGTCTCCTACCCCCCTCCCCCTAACCCCCTAAGGGTCCCGGTCCCTATCCTAAAACCCTAAACCCTAAACCCCTATACCCTAAACTCTAAACAGCCCCTCCCCCTACCCCCCTTTTGCCCAACCGCTACCTCCTATGTAACAGACATGTAACAAAGTAAGAATTCTTGTGAGACCCTGCCCCCTTGTTACGTAACACCTGACAAAAAAATGGGGGTCCCTATCCTAAACCCTAAACCCTAAACCCCTATACCCTAAACTCTAAACCCCACTCCCTAAGGGTCCCTATCCTAAACCCTAAACCCTAAGCCCCTATACCCGAAACTCTAAACCCCCCCCCCCCCCCCCCCCCCCCCCCCCCCCCCCCCCCCCCGAAAGAGCCCCTATGATTGTGGGGACTTGCGCCTGGCCTGCATCAGAATTGCATCCCCTCGCCTCGACGCTCGGCCTGGGCAGCAGCGCCCACGCGGAGAAAAGACGAGAAAATCTTAGGGGCCTTCATGACTAGAGTAGGGCTTTGGTAGTATAGGGGCCTTAATGATTAGACTAGGGTTTTGGAAATCTTAGGGGCCTTATAATGGTCAGAGTAGGGTTTTGGGGCCATTCTACATAGTAAGAAACCCCCAAATACGATCTATAGTTCTAACAAGGAACCCCCCAAAATATTGTAGGTATTTATTTCGGCCCCTACTCACTGGCCCAAAACCCAAGGAAATAAAAGTTGAAACTTTCAGAATCGACTACCTTATAAGAACCCCGAAAGTTGAAAAGTTGAGTCTACAGCAAATAAGCCTATAGTGATATCATGCCACTTGTTTCATGGCATGGTGACGAAGGACTATGCCGACCACGGCGGCTGCGATAATCCTGCTGGTAGTCGTCTAGTTCGCTCTTATGATGGCAGTGCTACTTTGTGCAGATGAGGAGCGACCAGCCGCCAACCTTTGCGGCAGACGATGCCAGACTCAAAGGGGAAAAGGAGGGTCCCTTAGTGGGGACCCCTAGGTATATACCCTTGATATAGCGATTATATACCCATTAGATAGCCCATTACAGGGTAGGGGTCCCCATTAGTCCCTCCTTATCCCCTTTGACTTTCCAGCAGACGATGCCAGACGGTTGTCCCAAGCTATAACCAAACATAGCTTTGGGGTTCTCAGGGGTTCCGGTCACGATGTGCCCTGATGGGATGTAGAGTCTTCAGTCCAACAGGAGCCCCGGATGTTACCCTCAACCCGAAACCCCTAATTATATAGCCAGTATCAGTAAACTCCTTTTTGCAGACTCCATACGCTTCATGCTAAACTCTTAAACCCCCAAACCCTACCCGGAGGAGTGGACAGCCAAGATGTCGACTCATGGCTGGTTTCGACGGGCAAGCTGCGAGATAAACGCGACACGCCCAGACTGGCTGGTTCGGATCTAGGGTGTTTTTTTTCAGCACCTTTTTCCGCCTAGGGTTTAGCGTTGAGGGTTTAGGGTTTAGGCTTAGGGTTTAGGGGCTTAGGATTACGGTTTCCTTCGAGCATCCGAAAAGGACGCCACTCTGCCGAACAACCCATCGAAGTACACCCGCAGCACTGACACCCCGAAAGCAGCACAGCCCAAATACTTCACCCCACAAGACCCCAAAACCTGTAACCCTAGCCGCTGGCCCTTGAGGGGTGCGTGCTGCATATGGAGGGCCGACGAGAGAGGGCAAAGGGAGGGGCAAGGGGAGAGCAAACGCAAGCGCGGGTGCGTGGCCTTGCTTCAGGCTTCTACCTGCCCTGCAAGCCCGTGGGCGCAGCCCCTAGAATAAAGATAAAAAGTCCTCGCGCACCTCAACCCAGCCTGAACCCTACAGCCCCCGATCCGCCTTTGCCCCAAAACCCGGGCATGTTTGCAAAGTGCGACATTGGTGCCACAAACCCCAGTGAAACCCACAGAACCCCATTAAGCCCTCTACGTGTCTTTAGACCGCTTTGAAAACAAAACCTTGCTGGGCCCTTCATTGCTTCAAAGGTTCGAAAACCCGCCGACGGCTCCCAGCAGTGCCGCGTTTGTCGGCGCAATGGTCTGCTCCTCCCGACTTACGGCTTTTTGGGTGGGCTTGGGGTTTAGGGTTGGAGCAACAGCAGCAGTAATGGAGCTATTCTTTGCTATACTGATGCTTTTGTTGCAAAGACTGCTCCTTCCACTTTGATTTGCATTCTTCGTGAAGTTGATTTCTGAAACTGTTGTGGGCGAACGGGAGAGGCTTTCTACTACTTTATACCTCATGGGCTCGCGTGAGGCATATAGACACCACACAAGACATTGCACTGTCCCCCTTCTTCTAGCAGCCTTCATCAACTGCACGGTCTTTCACTGACGCACAGAAACAGAAAGCCCTGAACCCCAAAGCCCCAAAGCCTAAGAAGCCTTTTTAGCCCTAAGCCCTGGACCTTTGGAGCCCTCATGTAGGAACCTGATTAAGAAACCCTGGGCCTGTAACCCCAACATAGTAGGATTCGTAAAAGAAACCCTAATAAAGGCCCAAGATTTCTTAATCAGGTTCCTACATTTAGCCCTAAAGCCAGCCCTGAAGCCCTGAAGCCCCGAGACCCGCCGCCAAAGTCCTTCGCTTCTTTTCGCTGTTGGGCCCTTCTCGGCTGAGTTGCGAGCGATGGGCTCTGCAGCCTAGGGCTCGGAAAAGAGGGTTCCGGGTTTGGGGTTTTGCTTTGGGGGTTTCGGGTTTAGGGCTTCGTGTTGTAGGGTTTCGAAAGCCTCGGGAGCCCAACAACCCCGAAGCTTTACGAGAACCCTTGAGACTCAGGGGGGGTTCTTGCTATGGTTTGAGACTTACCTTTGGTTAGTAGGGAATGGAAGAATGGTAGTAATAGTAGTTATAATTGTACCCCATTCCTCCATTCCCTCCTAACCAAAGGTAAGTAGACCGGGCTTGCGACCCAAAAAAGCGAAGTCAATGGTCTGACCAGGGCTTAAGGCTCAGAGGCTTGAGGCTCAGGGGATCAGCCTTCAGGTTAAGGGTTCGGGTTAGGGTTTAAGGTTTCAGGGCTAAGGGTTCAGATGCTAGGATTTAAGGCTACATAAGGGCACTGTTGGGGATTGCGGCGTTTACGCTGTCGCAGCCCGGACAAGCTAGACGAGGTCTCTCAGCAAGGCTAAGGCGAAGAAGCATTTGGAGCTGAGGGGTGAAGGTCTCGACTTGCAGCCATGTATGTGGAGCTTCGCAGGACGCCCTGCCCGTGAAGATCTCTCGATAAGGTCCGCAGACTAAGGCTTGAGCGCTCAGGGTTTGTCACTGTGCAGGCGGGACCTAGGTCCTTCATCGCATACAAGTGCGATAAAGCGAGAGGTTCCGAGAGCCTCTTTTCCGCAGCGGCATCGGGCAAGTCAGTTCTCGATTCACAAGCTGCCTCTTCCACCCGGGACAAGCAAATCTCCTCACACAAGCGGTGAAGGCGCTTCCGCTCTCGCAACTCGGACTCGCCGGACGAGGTTTCTGTGTTCGGGTGAACGACAACTCTACTACTCTACGAAAAGGTGCTTTTGGTTTAGGGTTTACTGCAACATGTGATGAACGGTCCTCGTAGGAGGCGATGACTGAGCGCAGGTATCCCAGCTCGGACTCATAGCGGGCAAACTGCCACCAAATCAACTGCGACTGCCTCGGCTGCACTCTCACTCGCAGTTGGTCGTTATTGCTGGTGCTGCTGCTACTTCTACAGTACTACAGTAGTACTACAGTACTCCGATACAGTACTACTACAGTACTGCTACTGCTACTGCTACTGCTACTACTACTGCTACTACTACTACTACTACTACTACTACTACTATTACTACTACCAGCCTTACAAGTGTCATCCAATGCTGCTTGTTCGTGCGGTTGTTCTTGCACGTGCTACGACAAGACGTATTTCCTGAATAATACTTCCTAGCTTCCATCATAACCATAACCATCATTGCCGATGTTGCCACGCCTACTCGCTTTAGCAGAACCAAACACACTTAACCGTAACCCCAAACTCTTGTTGCATCCAGGCTCCTAGCTCTCGTGACAATCCTAAACCCTACACCCTAAATCCTCTCTCTCTCCCAGGCCTTCGAAACGTCAAGCCCGGCTGTAGGACCCTAAACCCTTTTGCATCCAGCCTGCAACGCCTCTGCTGGGACCCTTTTTTGCCACTGGACTGAAGTCTAGCCAGTTTAAGACCCCAATCATGTTGATCGAGGCCGACATGCAGCATCGATATCCCCAGCTTCAGAGGAGACGCTGTACCCGAAGCAGCCAGGACGTCGATACGATCTCAAAGAAAAGGAGGATGTGGTACGTGGTATACAACAAATGATGAAGTGGCGTGCAAGAAGGAAGGATTACATCACATACATCACGCGTGAGCATTAGCTGCACAGTGAAGGGTCTATACAACATGAGAAAATGGCTGAAGAAGTTGCAAACCTCCAAGGGCTCAAAGCTGTCCAAAGAAAACACACACCATCCCTCCTCAGTGTCAAGCCAGGCGAGTTGATATCCATGAGGATACAAAGCCCACAGATGTACTACGCAATTCCACTCAACACACGCCTGCAAGCAGTGACGATGGCATTCCCACGCCGTCTGCTGGGACCCTAAACCCTAAACCCCTAAACCCTAAACCCCAAAATCCTAAACCCTACACTGAACAAATCTACGGAGCAGGCAGCCTCGACTCGGCAGTTGAGGATTGTGGGCCATTGAGAGTGCTTCTTACGAGTAGGAATTTCTGATTTAGTGTAGGGTTTAGTTGGTAAGGTTTAGAGGTTTAGGGTTTAGGGCTTTAGGGGTTTAGGGGTTTAGGGTTTAGGGTCGGTGTAGGCTGTGTGGAGGGCCTTGTTGAACTCGGAGGATTCATGGAATTCTCGGGGTTGGGCTTTGCAGTTTCGGGTTAAGGTTTAGGATCCCTTTCCTTCTCTCAAGATGCTAATACTTGGGAGTTTCCGAAAAAGAGGGGACCCTAGTATAGTACCCTTAATAGTAGGATCCTCATTACAAGGACCCCAAATACGGTACCCCTAATTTTCGGAAACTCCCACTTCGGTCTTTGTAAGACACTATCGAGTGGCGATTCGGGAAGTGCGTCAAGCAGGCGGTCGAGCGCCAACAAGTTTTCGCGTGGATCATGCAGCACCTGGCCAGGCATTGGAGGCTCGTCGAGACGTGCGTTCAAAAAAAGGAATGACCACGAAGGACAACTACCGTCTGGCTAAGCGGTGGACAGGTATTTTGGACAACTGCCACGTTTCTGTCCGCATAAAACCCCTGCCTCTGCCCAATTCCCTGTACCAACTCATGTAGGAGCCTTAATTATTACAATAGGAACTATAATAAGGAAGGAACCCGCAAAATAGCACAGGTAATTGTTAAGGCCCCTATATTACAAGGAGACCGTTCCTTCGCGTCGACCCCGTGCGACGGCAGCGGCTGGAGACAGTGCTGCTTTGCCTTAAGACGTATTCGAAGACGACGAACACAATGCCAAGCCCACGCTGCCATTGTGCTTTTTCTCCATGCAGTTGGGTGTAGACTTAGCTTTTCATTCCTTGTTCAGGATTTCGGGATTCTGATCCTTAAAATCTTGAGGCTCTTGCAGTGCCACTGAACCGTATTCAAGTCACAGAAGATGCTATGCCAGAAACTCTCCACTTCCGTCTCTCCTCAGGGCTTAGGCCATTTGTGATCTGTTTAAGGTCCCATTTAGTTGAATGTTCATTGGGAGCGTCTAGTTGCAACATCAGCCCTCTACTCGAAAGTGCTTCAAAAGGTCTCTACTTACATGTACGCCGGCTTCCAAGCGCCCGTTTCGACTCGGAGTGCAATCCCTCTGAACCGCATATCTTGAAGAAGGCTCCGGTTCATGCGAGATGCTTTCTCAAGAAGCTCTGCGCCCAAGTCGTCCCAATCGATTTCAAAAAGGCTCTGCAGCGACGAGTGCTCCCTCGTCTTCGAGTTTCGCAGGCTCTCCTGACGAAGGCTGCTGCAACTGTTGCGACTGCTGCACTTTATGCCAACTTTGCTGTTGCTCCTCCTAGTTGCGACTGCTTCCAACTCTAGCTACGACTACTACGACTACGACGACGACGACTACTACTTCCACCATCGCGCGCGAGGACCTCGGGGACGGCCATTATTACTGCTCCTGCTGATGCTGTTGCTACTCCACCTGCGCCGCAGCCACTACGACTCCTGCGGACTGCACATCTTCAAAGAAACAGAAGCCTCTAAACAAGCACACAACTACACGAAACCCTGCGAAAAACATATACAAACCAAAACCTTTCCGAAGCCTACAAAACCTCGACGAATTTGAGCCGCTGTCAAACATATAAAACAACTTTAGCAAGAAAGTTCTGAAGCTCTTCACAGTCGGCCTGGCGATTCTCGCTGGGCTGCTCCGGACCCACCACCTCTTCCTCCTGGATGAAACGAACTACCGTTGATGTAAATTTTGGGTTTTTTTTAAAGGGGTCTTATAGGGGTACCTTTAAAGGGATCTACAAGGGCTCCTTTAAGCGATCCATAGGGTTTTAGGGTTCAAAGTTTAGGGTTGATGATATGAATGCCCGCATTAGCTTAAGGACCCGGGAGATTTATGGCATGCTCCTTGGCATGGGTAATGCAGAACTTATATCATCAACCGTACCAGGGTTTCGGCATGCACAGTCAAACAAGCCAGGCGAGGTTCTTGGTGCTGTGAGTTAGGTGGTTCCATTCAACTTCCAACTACAGTCATGGACGAAAATGAACTTGCGAACCGGAAGCAACCCTAAACCCATGAAGGCCCCGAACCCCTTTTGAGCGCGGATCTCTCTGATATGCCGGAAGGGCAAAGAACAATCCCTGAAGCCCTAACCTCACAAACTCCATCGCTACTGCCAATCGCTATCCAAAGCTGCCTTCGCCTTGAACGCTGAAGCCCTCAAGCTCTAAATCCCCCTTTTCACCTACAGGCCCTTGAACCCTCAAGAGCTCTTCATGCAAGGCTTTTTGAAACCCTTATCGCAATGCTTATAGAAGCCTGGAAACTCACGCTATACCCTTCACCCTTGTAGAGACCCTCTGGAAACCCTTGTTGCAATGCTTGTGTGAATCCCGCCTGGGTGTCGCACCTGTTCTCTGAACAACGCCAGACACAGAACGAAATCACTGACTTAGAACACCCCAAACCCTAAACTAGAGCCCCACCCCTTTGCAACTGGCTTGCAACGTCGCGCCAGGACAGCTGGGGCTCTGAACCCTAAACCACTAAACCCTAAACCCGAAACCACTAAACCCTGAACCGCCCTAAAGCACTAAACCTGCTCTTCGGCCGAGTCGATGCGGAAGTGTTGGGGATCCGCCTCCTTCCGGGGGTCCCAAGAAGCTTCATACGGTTGATTCATACAGTTGATGATAAAAACCCGGCACGACCCATGATAAGGAATATACCATAATTCCCATAGTTTAGGGTCCTTAAGGTAATGCAGGGTTTATATCATCAACCGTAGTAGGGGCCTTAATACTTTTTGAGGCATTGGACTTGTTGGAATGCCTGCACACATGACGCTTGCAGGTGCATTACCTATACTATTTTGAGGGGTGCTCTCTCTCTCTCTCTCTCTCTCTGCCGTGCCATGATCAAGAGGGGGGTTGCTTGTTATAACTCTAGAATAATGGGCACCAAACAAAACCCTCTTCTAATCATTAAGGCCCCTATATTGCTTGAACTGGGCTACTGTTGAGGGCCACTTTTCAGGGTTGCTATAAAGGTCTCTAGAAGGGTAGCTAGAGGGGGTTATAAATTCAAAAGCCTTGAGAGTTTTAGGTGCTTGGGCTTTGGGGCTTCGGGGCTTTCGGGCTAAGTATGGTGTTTGGGGGTTTGCGGAAGTATAACTGGGGCGCTTTTTGATCCAGTACTGAAAGCCAGGCCAGGACACCCAGAGGCCAACCTAGACCGTAAACCCTAAAGCATATCACCGCATGCTGACAGCAGTTTCATCCCAGGTCCCGAAACGCTGAACAAGCCCATAAATGCCTTAGAAAACAAGGGCACTCAACACTAGGTGTTTGTATATACACACATAACACAGAGACAGAGATATGCGTATCTATACATACATACATACATACATATATATATATATATATAGATATATGTATATACATAAAAAAGTATGAGTATGCATACATATGTACATACATATACACATATGGCTCCGATTTCGAGTCTTTGCAAAACGTGCAATTCTGTCAGTGGCTGGTAGTCAAGAGCAAACAAGCCGCATAATCGAGGGCGCCACGATTTTCTTGATAAGCATAACAGGAAAGAGTATCAGGGAAATGAAAATAGGAACTGTGCAACCTCAAAAGACTAACAGTAATTGCTACCATGGCCGTCATCATAGCGGTCATGGCACTACTGACTGGAATCATGCAAAACTACGAGTAACACCATCAAACACAATCATGCCTACACTAGCAAGTGGAAACAGCCAGGGCGACACTGACAAAGTCGAGGTTGAAGTGACAGACTACGAGTCACGGTAGGGGTACCTCGATGCGGCAAGTGGCAGTACCAACCATTGTGGGAGTCATGCTGATGACAAAAAGACTAGTAGAAATGATGACCACAAGCAATCCGAAGCAGAGCGATACCATAAAGGATAACTTTTAACCAAAGCGGAGCCAGTCCTTGAGGTAGCTGCTGCGCAGGGTCTTATTCCTTGCTGGTAGCTCTGCATCTGAACCCCCGCTAGATGAAATTTCGGGTGGATATTGCATTGGGAAGAAGGGCATGCGAAGGGGCGACTAGCAAGTACCCGCAGGAAGACGATGGATGTATGTATCGCACTAAATGGTGAAAGTTGGCAATTGGGCACGTGCTACTGGTAGTGGCTCTGTTGCGTCGCAACGCAGATTCGTGATGGCGGTGAACTGAACCTCTGGTGTACTCAACGAATGCCTGCGCTCTGGAGGAGCGCACGGAGATATTCAGTAAATGCCGCAAGTGGTTCACAGGGCCGAGGCTTGTTGGAAGGGCTCTGAACTGTTGTCTACCGCTTCTTGTGATGCTGCTTTGATGGTGATCAGAACAAAGAGACTGACGTGATCAGTAAAAAAAGGTAGTACTTGCACTTGGACAAGCCTGGGCCGCAGGAGCTGGACTTACAGGTCGCAACTCGGCTCCAAGCAGGATCCCGGATTTGAAGACAGTAGTGGCCTTACACTCTAAACAGTAAACACGATGATTCAGAGATGAGGGTTTTCGGCGCAAGGTTGCGTCTCAGATTGTTACGGTCTAGGGGTTTTTCCCTCCTACCTAGCAAGGACGAGGCCCGCATTGCAGGGAATCTTGGTTTAGGATTTAGGATTTGCAGTTTAGGGTTTAGGGTGTTTTCTGCTGCGCTTGCGGACACCATCCTTGATCCCAGAGCTCGACTGAAGACCTTGCTTAAACCCTAAGCCCAAAGCCCGAAGCACTCAAACCCTGAACCTAAGGTCGTGTCACGGTTAAGGGGTTCAGAGTTATTGTGTCCAAGCCCGTCAAGAGAGCCTTCTGAGGTCCCAGCTCCTGCTCCAGTTCAGCCACACGTCGGGCGTACCTGTTCGCGATGAAGGGGCAAAATGCTGCCAAGGTTGGGGGGTTGTGGGCTTCAGGGTTTGCAGTTTGCGTATCGACTCGGGCTCTCGCACCATGCAGGCACGGATTCAACCACGGACGCTGACGCGAAACAAGCATGGCTCTCACCTCGCAAACCAACTAACCAGTGACGGCCCACTTAACTACTCAACACCCCTAACAGCTCTCTAACGTCGGAATCAGATCTCAGAACATATCACACCAAATTCAGTACTCAATCTCTGTCTCGAATCGCAGCACTGCACCGCTCAAACAAGCGACCCTAATTCCGAATTCTGAATGCATGGCAAGCGTTTAGGGTGTGAGGGTTTTTTCGGGGCGTTGTTTAACTGTTTCAGGCCTTAGCGTCTACCTTAGCGCCATGTTGCCGTTCAGCCGACATATGGGTGGTTCCGAAAATGGGGGACCCTAATGTAGTATCCCAGATAGTAGGATCCCTATTACAAGGACCCCAACATAAGGTACCCCTAGTTTTCGGAAACCCTAAACCCTATAGACCCTTTATAGAACCCATATAAATCCCTTTAAAGGAACCCTTAAAGGATCCCTTTCAAGGAACCCCCAAGTTTGCGGATCATCCAGAAGTAGCGAGCGGCCATCAGAGCCAAGAACGATGAGACCGTTTCTGATCCCTTCCGGCAAACCGAATTTGGGGTTTAAGGTTTCGGTTGAGGGGTTTGGGGTTTAGGATTTAGGGTTTCGGGATTAAGGTTTGGGGTTTGTTTTAAAGTGCCTTGACTCTTTCTCCATACTACAGCCAGCAGGCACGGGTCTGGAGCCCGCCTCGTAGGAGGCTTACACGCTATACGAAAACAAAAGCTCTCACTGCATTCTCGTTGGTTTCGACGCTCACACTCGCACAAGCAGGCAAGGCTCCACTTTCTCGTTGGTTTAGGGTTTAGGGTTTCAGCCCTCACTCTCGTACAAAGCTTGGCGAGGACCCCAGTCTTTAGGGTTTTTGACACTCACGCCCGGTCTGCAGAAGTAGGTTCGGGCTGCTTCGGTAACCCTCATCTTGAGGGTTTAGGGCCTGGGGTTTACTTGGAGGTTCAGGGGTGGTTATAGGTGGGGTTATAAGTCCCCCAATATGCGTTCTAAGTATAGCTACCCTACTTATAACCCTACTTATAACTACCCATGAACCTCCCTCCTCACTGGCCAAAAACCCAAGGAAATAAAAGTTGAAACTTTCAGAATCGACTACCATATAAGAACCCCAAAAGTTGAAAAGTTGAGTCTACAGCCAATAAGCCTCTGAATTTTGCTCGGACACCAGCTCAGGAGCTCGTGACCATGATCTGCCAGGCGCTGCATCCGATCCTCAAAGCCAGAAGCTGTACTACGGGGGCCTTAGTAATTAGAATAGAGTTCCTTTAAAGGTTCCTGTAAGGGTTCTATGATATATAGGGGCCTTAAGAATTAGAATAGGGTTTGGGGAGAACTTATACCATAGCGACTAAAGTGACACAAGCCGTCTGAACTTGTACAAGTAACTAATAAGGCCCCTGTAGTATGCACACAGACACGGGGGCGTGACGGAGAGGTCGACAGGGAGTAGATGCTCAAGCGGATACCGTGCTGCACAGTACAGTCTAGATTCTACCTGGACCCTATTAGGGTTCCCTAATATGATTTCTTTACATAAGTCCTTAAAAAGGTAGGTTACTTGGGGTTAAGGTAATCCCTAAAACAAAACCGGGAGCCAGGAAGAGAGCTGCCACATGCACCCAGATTCGACTAACCTGCGGCGGCATCGAATTCGAGGACTCGACAGCAGAATTGGGGCTATTCATCATGGATCATGGCTGTCTCAGGGGACAGACAGAGGATCAGCGGCCCCATCATTTTGAAGAGCCTTCATCTGGAACCCTGAAAAAACCGGAACCGGCCGAACGGGGGTCCAAGCAATCAGAAGAATCGTCGGGCGCATGTTCCGCAATTACAGTGGTGGTGAGAAGACAATTACAGTGGTGGTGAGAAGTGCGATCGCAACCACAACCGCAACCACAGCGAAGCCCTGAAATCCCGAAAAATGGAGCTCCTCCTGCACACCCGTCGTTTGAGCGCGAAGGAGGCGCTGAAGCCTTGGTGGGGAGGTTGGGTTTAGGATCTTGGGTCTGTAGGGCTTCAGTGCTTTAGGGTTTCGGGTTTTAGGGTTTTGGGGTTTTCAGGCCAAGCCATGCTCAACACAAACTCTGAACCCTAAAGCCTGCTCTCTGTTTTAACGATTCGATTCTCCAAACCTGAAGCTTTTTTCTGAACTCTGAACCCTAAACCCCAGCTCTACACCCCAAACCCTAACCCCTAAACCCCTTTTGCATCCAGGACTCTTGCAATCAGCCGGGAAAATGCACAAGACAGCGCGCAAACCCTCCAGCAGCACTCGTGGCTACTAAAGGATCGAACACACGCGACTCACTAGTCCCCTAAACCCCTAAACCCCCAAAACCCCTCAAACCCCAAACCCCGAACCAAAATATCCCAAGCCCTCAGCCCGACACCCCGAACCCCAGACAGGGGCAGCGGCGTTTCAGCTGACGTCTGCCCTTCAGCAGCTGCCTCCTCACCGGGCTTTGGAGCTACAGCAGCAGCACTGGTTAAGAAATCATTGGCTTACGAAATTGAGCCCCCCGGACAACCGTGCGATAAAAAATGTATACCAAAAATGCGCACATTCAAAACAAAAATCCAAGGTACCCTGGACTCGGCGTGCCAATTTCTAATTTTCCTCTTTCTCATTTTGTCTTCGCTGGTGTTGTTCGCGCAGAAAAAACCAAGAAACTAAGGGAGTTTCCAAAAGCTCGGTGCCAAACCCTTACAAAGCAAACCAAGAAATGAAGGCGCGGGAGGATTCGAGACAACAGCACTTTCCACTCAGACTCATGCGCTTATCCACTCGGGCGCGGCAGCCCGCCGAGTTCTGAAACGCCACTATATCGATCTCTTTTTACCCAGCTTGTGAGCAGCCCTTACCAGAACCCCCACAAAATAAGAAATTGAGGCCCTCAGTTTCATAAGTTTAAGAAATTGAGCGCCTCAGTTTCTCATTTCGGTGGTTTTCCTATATTGCCTGTAAGCTCTTATTAAGCCCTGGACAAGCCAAAGCTGTCATTAAGGCCTTAATAAGCCCTTGTTAAGCTGTATTAAGCCATTATTAAGCCCTTATTCGGCAGGCCCGGATTTTTTTTTGGTGGTTTTTCCCTATATGGCAAAGCTTAATTTAAGCCCTCATTATTAAGCCCCGACAAAGCCTCTATAGCCCTCCAAAGCTGTTGCTCAGGCCTTAATAAGCCCTTATTAAGGCTGTATTGATGGGCTCGATTTTTTAAACTTAAGAAATTGAAGGGCTCGATGTCTTATTTTGGCGGGTTCTGGGCATGCCTAATAAGGGCTTAATAAGGCCTTGATAAGGCGTTAATACAGCTTAATAAGGGCTTAATAAGGCCTTAATGACAGGTTTGGAGGGCTGTAGAGGCTTTGTAAAGGCTTAATAAGGGCGTAAATTAAACTTTGACATATAGGAGAAAAAAACCACCAAAATAAGAAATTGAGGGGCTCGACTTCTTAAATTTTAAATTTAGGAAATTGAGGGGCTCGATTTCTCATTTTGGGGGGTTCTGGCAATGGCTGCTTACAAGCTGCGAAAAAATGTGGTAAATATAGCGGCGTTTCAAGAGTCTTGGGCTGCCACGCCCGAGTGGATAAGCAGATGAGCTGGAATGGCAAGTGCTGCGGGAACGAACCCCGCTGCGCCTTCATTTCTTTTTTTGTTTTTTATTTGCTGCCGTAGCAAATTAAGAATTTTGGGTTAAGAATTCCAGGGTACCCTCAAATCCCGAAACGGTTTTTTTCCCAAAAACGCGCGCTTAAGAAATCGACACCCCCTCACGAAAGCTTGACTGTTTCTTGACTGGCGCTGCCGCTGTATATGGGTAGTAGCACGAGACAGGGAAACCAAGTCTCCAAACAACCCTCTTTTCAAAAACCCAACCTCTCAAACCCTATTACAAACGCCCTCTTCACTAAACCCTACGCCCTTGAACCCCCTTCCAAAAACCCTACCTACTCCCAGAACCTATTGAGCCGAGTGTAGGCAAGAAGGTGTCTGGAATACTATTCTTTCGCACGCTTCCAAAGCAACAGCGCGACGTCCAAAACAAGTCGCATTTTGTGCTTGCTGCCTTCTCCTGGAAACAAATGTTTGCTGCCCAACAGATGATCTAGCGAATCCTTCAAAAGGCTGGGAAATAGCAACCGCAAGGATTCTAAAGCAATCTCTTTCAAGTTAACGTACGACGGCATCAACTTTGTCATCAGCATGCACCGCACCAAGAACAAGGAACCATAGAGAAGCTTCGGTCGTGGGACGGCCAGGTGGTCGCCAGGCAAAGCAGCCCGAACGTTGGCCAGCCAACGAATAGCCCCCAAAAGTTCAAGCTTTCGCTGATCATCAACATCGTCTCGAAGCAAAACTTGGGCCCAGCACTGCAATTTCTTCATCAAATCCAAAAGCTTCGCTTGCGAAATACCTCCATCTTGCGGGTCAGGAGGGTCATGCCCTGACACACCCACTGAAGTTTGAATAGCCTCGGGAAGATTTGATAGCGAAGCGTGCCAGCGACCAAGGCATGGAATGTGTTTCCACTCACCGTGCAGAACCATCTGCAACAATGCCTCCGGTAATGGAACTACTAAGCAAGACTCGGCATCTGCCTTCCCCGCATTCAAGCCCCAAACATTGGCCAGCACGTGTCCAGCAGACACAGTCTGCCCTGCTGATGCAAGTGCAACTCTGGACAAATCCACACCCGGCAAGTATGGCCAAAATGGCACTGTCAAGCTTGCTAGCTGCACCGAGAACGTGGATGGATCTTTAAATTGCACAACGCCAGCCCGGCGCTGCAGCACGAAAGATTTGGAAGATGTCAATGCGAAGCCTTGCTGAACCGGAAGCACTTCTGCGATGCGTAAGCTGAAGTAATCGGTTGGGTTCTGAAAATATTCGAACCCCAGCAGCTCTTCTTCATTCAAGCGCGTCAACTCGCTTTGCCAAACGGTGCCTACATGAACTTCTGCCAAAACCTGGACTATGCAACCGCCTGAGGAACGAGGATTTGGGCCTTGTGCAAAAATGCCTGCACCAGCTGCTGCTCTAGCTACTTTGCAAGAATACCAGTCAGGCTGGGGCAGCTTCAGCTGGGTTCGCAATCTTTTCGGCACAGCTGCATCTGCAGTGTCGCTCCGGCAAACAACATGGGGAACATTGCCGCTAGATTGCCCTGTCGAGGCTGGGTATCCATGCAGCCACACCGCGAACATGAGGAGCTTTAACATGGGACGCAACAATCTGACTTCTTACGGCTTGTGCAAAGAATGCGTGAGGTATTTCAAGGCTCGAGGTTTCGAGATTTCGTGTTTCGGCGCAAATAAGCAATGTTCTTTTGTTGGTGCTTTCGTACTTGAGCAACGACACACTGAAACGGTACTTCATCAAGCATGCAGAACCAAGCAGGTACTGTCTTCACGTCGTGACATGATGTGCAATGTTGTCAATGTGAGAGAAACAACTTGGAACAATACGTGCATGCACCGCAGCGAAAACATTCACGTGAGGCGTGCAGAGAATTGCTTGGGCCCGCCAACATTGTGTGGCAACAACACTTTTCCCCCATCGAAAACTTTGAAACACACTAGAACCGGCATTATGGTGGCGAGAAACAAGAGCATCAGATGTATCAGAGCGATACTGGTTTCAGAATCATAGGTTACCACCCAAACCAGTGCCGACCCCGACGCAGGGTGAAGCTAGTATGGAATAGGGTTTGAGGAGGGTCCTGCTCCCTCTAATGCATTCCGTGAAACCACATATCCTTAGACCCCAATGCCCTCTTCAGGCACCCTAAACCCTAAACTGGAAACCCCACAGGCTAAAGACCAAAACGCCAACCCCCGAAGCCGAGAGCCCAAACCACACAAGGGCCGAACACCAAGCTCCTCGGAGGCGACGCTCCACATGTCCTCATCGGAATCATTCCTGCGAGATTGGTTCCTTTAAGTGCTGTAGAATAGTCTGTTTCCGGGTTTTATACATAGTATAATTTCTCTCCAAGGGCT
Source organism: Symbiodinium sp. CCMP2592 (assembly GCA_905221615.1). NCBI lineage: Eukaryota > Dinophyceae > Suessiales > Symbiodiniaceae > Symbiodinium > Symbiodinium sp. CCMP2592. Next base: position 847,525 of record CAJNDT010005936.1, read on the forward strand.
TTAAATTGATGTTCCTTTGAGTCTGAAAGCGACAACGAGGGCAAATCTACAATGCCCCGAAGGCCCACCTAATCATCTGAGGCGTGAAAGGGGTCCAGGCTTCCTAGACTGAAGGATGGTTTAGGGTTTCGGGTTCCTTTAAAGGGGTTTATAATGGTTACTACAAGGGATCTATAATAAGGGTACTTTAATACTGTAGGAACCTGATTCAGAAACCCTGGGCCTACAACCCCAAAATAGTAGCGTTCATATAAGGAACCCTAATAAAAGCCCAAGGTTTCTTGATCAGGTTCCTACATTAGGGCCTACTTGGCGGATCAGGCACAGTTTATAAGTACCCTCATTGGGGTCATACGAACATGTATCTACGGATGCCTTGGGTGATCATCCCTAAACCCCGAACCCAAAAACTTTAAACCCTAATGCAGGGGAGAATAAGGTTCTCAAGCCTCATTATACTATAATTATAATAAGGAACCCCTAGAATAGTATAGGTAATTATTAAGGCCCCTAAATTATGGAACCCCACTATAGATCCCTTGTAGACCCCTTTAAAGAACCCTTTAAATAGTATAGGTAATCACTAAGGCCCCTATATTAGCTACGAAGGTCCCATGAGCCTCTGAGCAGAGTCTTCGACTCCAGAGCGTGCGCTTGAGGCTTAGGGCGTAGGGGTTTAGGGGTTTTAGGGGTTTTGGGGGTTTTAGGTGGTTTAGGAGGTTTAGGAGTTTTAGGGGGTTCAGGGGTTTAGGGGACCCAGGGGGCTTTGGGGGGTTTAGGGGGTTTAGGGGTTTAGGGGTTCTAGGGGTTCTAGGGGTTTTGGGGTTTTGGGGTTTAGGGTTTAGGGGTTGTAGGGGTTTAGGGGGTTTAGGGGTTGCAGGGGTTTTGGGGTTTAGGGTTTTAGGGGGGTACGGGGTTGAAGTTTAAGTTGTTTTGACGCTCACACTGGGCAAAGTCTAGAGTTTATGCTCTCACAACTCGGACAAGCCAGGCGAGGATCCCTAGGTGCGGGTCGGCGTGAAACTAGAATCGGCTTAGGGTTTAGGGCTTAGGGTTTAGGGTTTAGGCTTCAGGGCTTAGGGTTTAGGGTTTAGGGCTTGGGGCTTGGGGTTTAGGGTTTAGTGTTTAGGGCTTAGGGTTTAGGGTTTAGGATTTAGGGTTTGCTGTAGAATGGCGCAGAAGCGGAAATAGCGTGCGACAGTGTATTTTCGAGTGCGTTGTAATATGACGATTGGCTGTTGGAGCCTGATGGTGGATGGCTCTTTCTTTTAACTCTCCCACCCCACGCCGTCTGAGGCGGCCAAACCACCCAAACCTATTCCTTTTAGGGTTTAGCACCTAAACTCATTCGGGGGTTTTCTTTATTTCTTTTGACTAGGCCCACACAAAGAAAGGAGGGGACCTCGACTTTGGCACCGGGCCTAATGAAAGTGCACATTTCAGGATCAGATTTTTGAATAGGCAAAAACCAGCTGGTCAGTTCAGGGCAAGGCAAGGTAGGGCAGAAGGCGGGCAGCAGGTAGGGCAGGGGTGGAGGGCCTGGGGCCAAGGGGGGCTCGGAGGGGTTTGGGCCAAGGGTTTGGTCCCGAGGAGAACCTGCTCCGGTACCGGGCCTGACGTGGGTGCTACCGTCCCCATGGCTGTGGAGAGGCGGGCAGGCGTCTTGGGTCGCTCTGCGCCATCGAGGTCGAGGGGCTTAAGCGCCGCCCACCCACAGTAGGTGGGCGGCCTATGCCTTAAGTTTAGGGCTTAAGGCTTAGGGTTTAGGGTTTAGGGCTTAGGGTTTAGGGTTTAGGATTTTCGCAAGCTTCGGGGCTTCGGCTTTAGCGTGCTCGGACGACCGAGGTAGAACTGATTACAAGTGATGCAGGGTCAGAATTCAGGAAATGAAGCTTAGGGTTGTAGGGTTCAGGGCTGTGGGTTTAGAACTTTACATTCAGGATTTAGGGTTAGAGCTTTAGGGCGTTTTTGCCTGTCGGAAGGGAAAAACCCTTTTCAGCATGGGCTTGGATTGTGTGTCAGCGAACACTCCTCAGGGGTTCTGGGTTGTAGGCTTCGCGGTTTGGTACTAATCGCTTGCAAGGCTCAGGGCTTAGTGCGCGGTAGTTTCACGTGCTGCCTGTGCAGGGGCTTCTTTAAGATCTTCGGTATTGGGGTCAGAATCTGGGGCATCACGTGTGACAGGGAAGGGTTCCTTGACCGGGTCGCGGGTTTGACCACTCGGATCCAGGAACCATCCGGCAACTGAAGCGGGCAACTGCTGGCAGGCTTCAATGCAAACGCTAGACCCAAGACACAACGTAGATCATTATTCTACCGATGCCTGAATTATTAGGCACCCCCCCTTCTGAAGACCCCCCCATTCTGACATTCTGAGGCAAGCATCCGTTGGCTCTGCTGGCTCGCAGGCGGCATGCCAGCAGCAAGGAAGGCCCGTGATGCTCGGGGCTTCGGGTTGTGAAGGCAGGGTTTAGGGTTTAGGGTTCAGGGATGTTTTTGGTTTAGGGTTTTGTGGATTGAGGGGCCTGGGTTTCGGGTAATGGTTTAGGTTCAAGGCTTCGGGCCGCCAGAGCCTGCCGTGTCTTCGGTTCGGGATGCCCAGATTTATTTCCCCAGCCTTCCCAGGTGCTTTCTGCTCTACTGCTGGCTCACCGTTTCCTCGTGCCGTTGTGTCTCGAATCTACTCTGAGCACGCAATCAAGGCCCAACATGGACAACATGGAACATGGATTATGTGACGGTTGTCTTACTCAGACCAGGTGCTGACATACCGAGTGGTAGCTGAATTCCGTGGTGCAGCTAAGCACGCTTATCATCAGCGGCTAGGCTGCAAACCTTGGCGTGCTATGCTGAACGCGAGCCCAGCAGCTGCTGCAGGCTTAAGCATCCAGATGTCTCTTTCGCAGGTGATGCGCCCTCGTGGACATTGCTGCAAACGGCGAGGTCCACTTGCAGCCCAGCAGCGAAACAGTTGGTCTTGCCACGACGACACCTGCGAATCGATCTGCTCAAGAGAATTGGAACCTTAAGTCCTGAGACCCCAGAGTCGCAGCTCAATGCCGACGGAGACGGAGAGCGAGGGAGGGAATTGGAGAGGGGGGGAGAGGGAGAGAGAGAGAGAGAGAGACACAGAGCCAGAGAGAGAGAGCGAGAGGAGTACTTGTTATGTTCGCTCTCTCTCTTTCACCAGGCATGAGGGCACGCAACCCGTGGGAGACGCCCGCCCGACTGCTCTCTCTCCCTCTCTCTCTCTCTCTCTCTCTCTCTCTCTCTCTCTCTCTCTCTCTCTCTCTCTCTCTCTCTCTCTCTTCTCTTTCTATGTCTCTTTCTCTCTCTGTGTCTCTCTCTCGCTCTCGCCCTACCTCCCTCCTTTCCCTCTCTCCCTCTCTCCCTCCCTCCCTCCCTCCCTCCCTCCCTCCCTCCCTCTCTCTCTCTCTCTCTCTCTCTCTCTCTCTCTCTCTCTCTCTCTCTCTCTCTCTCTCTCTCTCTCTCTCTCTCTCTATGCTTCTTCTTCCAAGACATATTGAATGGATGTTGGCGCCTAGGCCGGCCATGGCTCTGGGCAGGGAAAGCCTGGCTTTCTCGTGGCGGCTCAGAGATGCCGGGGTTCTGAAGGGGGCTCTGAACAATCTAGACCATGGTTTAGGGGTCTTGGGCTTTGGGTTTACGGTTTCGGGATTTTGGGATTTAGGGTTTTAGGGTTTGGGGTTTAGGGGTATTGGGGTAAGGGTTGAGGCCTTTAGAGCTTAGGGTTGGAGCCTGGGCCACTGGCCGGAGGAGCAAAACTAGGGTCCGGTCCAAGGTGTTGCGCGGAACCCGAGGATCCGTCGATATTGTTCTGAAAGTTAGCCCCTTGAAAAGGTGCATACGATGCACACAGAGCCAGGGCAGCTGAGATTGAAGCAGGGCCCTCGCCCGCAAGCAGATTCCTCTCCCAAAAACCTTTTCTGCCAGAAGCCCCGGAATGAGCGCGCAAAGCATGGTCTTCGATCCACTAACTGATGCACCTTGCCTTGCTCAGGAGTGGCCGTGGCCTTATGCACACCCCAACCTTGAGCCACGGAGCTAACTGCAACTGCAAATGCTGCAGCGAAGACATGGCAAGTGGAAGGCCGCGTCACTCATGACGGAGGCAGCATTCCAGCAGATGGCTAAGCTGCAAGGTTTAGGGTTTTCTGTTTCGCTTGCGATGGGAGCCATGTTCCCACAAGACTCACCCCGGTCTGCTTGGGAGATGTGAGAATCACCGGGCCGTACTAAGCCCGAATCTTCAGCCAGACAGTCACACACATGCACACACACACACACACACACACGCACGCGCATGCGCACACACAGACACACACAGACACACACAGACACACACACACACACCCACCTGCACACCAAGTAGATGACCCAGCCTAACACAGAGGTACTCTTGGGACATGCACGACTGAGACAAAGATGATGCAACGCGCCCTACGACAATCCTTGCCAGATCCCTGTGAATCATTCGTATATATAGTCCCCCTCGCTATCATCTACAAACCCTCAGTCAAGGTCCCTATATTAAGCCCTATCAAGCCCTTATATCAAACCCAATAGTAGAACCCCTTACTTGTCAGGCACTACCAACCCCTTCAAAATGCAAAAAACACATACACACACACACACAGAGACAGAGCGAGAGGCAGAAACCCTAAACCCTTTTTGAACGAGGTCTCTCTAAAGTGCCTCCAAGCGATGGCTTAACCCTGTATACATCCTAAACCCTACACACTTAACCATAGCCTCGAAGCTCTTTCAGGGCCCTGGCTGGCTTGACATGGAGTTGCAAAAGAAGGCAGCGCGGCCAGACTCGGCCTCTGCGATCCACCTGGGGATCAACGCTCTGGAACTTCGCTGCTGCGGTTGCTTTGTCAGTTTAGGGCTTATAGGGTTTTGGGTTTCGGGTTTGGGGTTTAAGGTTTTGGGTTTGGGGGTTTAGGCTTGGGATTTTTTAAGCACCTTATTCTGCCCGCTAGGTTTGGGGCTTGGGGATTTAAGGATTTTTCACGCCGTGGCTCGAGTCGTTAGACGCACTCCTAAATTCAAAACATGCTCTCACATATCGGACCAGTAGCTTCGGTGCGCTTCGCGCACTTTGCTCTCTGGACCGAGAAGGACTGTGTCCCAGTGGACAACAGCACCGAAATCGCCAACATGCAGAAATCGTGCGTTGTCCGAAGTGCCAAGCGTCTCTGCTATACAGACCGCAAACGCTGACACCTTCTCATCTCCAAGATGAGGCATAACAAGAGGAGGTTCCCAGCCAGATTCGACTGCCTGCATCCATCGTCTAAGAAAGTCGGGCACTTGGTGCAGGGACGTCAGTGCGGACGCCGAGACCAGTGGATCGGGATGAGCAGGATTCGCAACTGGGGTATCACTCTCAACAAAATTTTGGACCGCCCACCATGGGGACGGCCCGATGAGCTCAACGGGGGGGCATTGCCTAGTCGAAAGGCATTCGGCAACCTGCCCTGGCTCCCAGTCGGCCTCAAAGTATATACGAGCACAGCGGCTCGCCCTCCTCAGGTGCTGTCTCAGGCGGTCTGTTGACCAAAATTGCTTACGGCAGGCTTCGCAAACGGTGCCGAATCCATACGCGGAAGCTGCCGCAATATGGTGGACTTTGGCTAAGTGGGACCCGAGGGCAGCCGCAGAACCAAATGTCAAAGAGCACTGAGAGCAGACGTGGCAGGAACGCCAACACAACCGATCACAGTCTACTTTAACAAAAAGGAGTCCGTCACGATCGGCCTGCTCGTGCGCACGGGCTTTGCGTAGTGCGGGGAGAACGAGTGGAGCCCGGTTCTCAACGCACTGTTTGCGGTATTTCCTGAGGAGCCCCCGAGTCTGGCGAATGCTCAAGGGGTAACGCTGCAGACCACTTCCCTCAAGCTGGGGTGCGCAGAGAAAGCGGGTGAGGCCTTCATGTTGGACTGCCTCTGCGATTCTTTTGCCGGCACTGTAAGCTTCTGCCTCCCACTGCGAGTCGAGCAGACACTCGTGCAAAAAGGCATCGCCCCGATCGGCCACACTAGCCCATGTACGGACCAGGGCTATGTCATACGCCTCCCGAGGCATGACCACACTCAGGAGGGAACAGACCTGTGCGTCCGTGAGCCTGCGGCAGGGCACACTGTGAAGCGGTCTGACTGCGCCACGGATTAGACCCATATACTTGGTGTTAAAGGCATTGAAGGCGCCTTTGTTACCAAGCTCTAAGGTGCCTATCCCATGCAAAAACCGTGCCAAGATCATAGCCTTGAACATCTCCTGGCGCTCGGCACAGGTAAGTGCCGGATTGGCAAGGATGCGCCTCTTGAAGGGTGCAAAGACTTCACGAGCATGTTGATCTCGTTTTTGGACAGCAAGTTCGCAGGCAGCGGTGTGGGTGCGGACAGTACCGAGGTGGGTGTATTCCGCAACGCAGCGGAGGGGCTGGACCTTCCCCTCAGGAAGGCCGATGCTCAAGACGCCACCGCCTTCGGCGAAGATGGCCCGACGCGCCTCCTCCGAACCCTTGCCGGCCAAAGATACCACTGCTTCGGTTTTGCCAGCTGCATAGTTCACCGACACGCCAGTCACCGCCATGTATTGGTGTGCCAGGCTTGCCGCACGAGCAGTGCAAGCAGCCACAGAAGTGGCGTCAGGGGCACCGACAAGCAACGACACATCATCCAGCCAGGATTGAGGTAGCGCTGTGGCATGTTGCACGGTGGCAGCCAGGCCCTCAGCAAGCAGATGCTCAGCAAGGCATCGCATAGACAATTCAGAAACGAATTGATAGAGCAAGTCTGCCAACGGCGAGCCTGGGGTCGTGCCCCGAGATGTAGCCTGCACCACCTCCTGAGCAGGATCCACAACAAACCAGGTGTTAGCAAACGCAGCCTGGAGGAGGAGCTGAGTGCCCCTGGGAATGCCCGCTCGATCGAGAGCGCCCTGGTCAGAAACTGCTTCAAGCACCCGCTGTTTGACGGACACCTCCAGTGGTAACGCGTGGATATGCTCACGCAGGCCTGTGAGGTCATCACGAAACAGGTGGCTCCGATGGACAGCATAGAAGGCAGAGGTACCGTCCAGGTAAAGTACCGCTCCAGACCGTCGGTTGCGCCGGAGGCAGGAGAGATGCATCTGGGTGCTAAGCGCGGCCAGGTCGGTCGGGTGACCTTGACGGGCTCCGCCTATGGTAGCAAGTGCAACAGTTTCGAAGCCAGCACTCAAGGTTGGCCTCGCAGCCTTGAAAATCCCCTTAGCCGCCGGCTCGACTAAGGCCACAGAACGGTATCCCTCCAGGCGATTGGTGGGCTTGTTTGGTTTGGGCAATGCACAAGCAAGTAGCCCTGACCAGAGCACCGGGAATTGGCGTCGGCTGCAGATCTTCAAAAGAAGGGTCATATGTGTCAGCGCAGCTGGTAGCGGGCATTGGCTGTAGACCTCGGCTGGCAGGCATGTAAGACCTGAGGCTTTCCTTTTCTTGAGCGATGCAAAAGCTGCAGCAAGACGCGCTACGGAAGGGATCTGCTCAAGGTAGACAGCTTCGGGTTTCGGGGTGACTGGCTGCTGGAAGAGGGTGCCGAGCTTGGTAGGCACAGCACACTCAGCATTGCCAAAATGGACCGCAAAAGCTTCCTTGACATCGGCAGGATCCCTGAGCACACCTGTGTCTGTCACCAACTCGACAGCAAGTGCAGCAACTCGGGTATTTCGGCCCCGCCGCAGTATAGCACGGACCTGCCTAGCGAGTGCAGCCGGCCCACACTGCCGCGACTCCTGAAACGCTTGCCTGGCGAAGGCCGCTTCATCTTCTCGGAGCGCCGACCGTGACGCCACCGTGAGCTCCCGCATGGTTCGCATATGCTCTGCAGCGACCCTATCAAAAACCTGAATACGCCCTGTGCGCACACCCCTGCCAGGCTCCCGTTTCCAAGCGCGGAAGCACTGTGCTAAGACCCATTTCGAGTGAAGTGCTTTCTGCCGGCGAAAACATCGTCTTTGCTGACGTTTGGCTTGGAGGATGCTCCAGGTGCGTTCGCTGATTGCTGGATGCCGCGGACCGCGGGCAGCAACTGGGAAGAGCTGGGCGATACCCTCCTGCAGGTGCTGATTGATAGCATGCAAGTGGTCGTCGACCGACAGTTGCCACGGCTGGCTTGGCAGGCTGGCAAAAAGCTGGTAGAGCTTGTGCTGGCCCTGCGGAGTGCACATGGCATCCCGATCTATGGTCGGGTATCGCCGCTTGTTGAGGGATAAAGTCAACCTCGCTTGGACCGCCACCGGCTGGTGATCAATCTCAGCATGTTCGTCGAGAAGTTGAAGTAATCCCAGGTCCGCAATGCCCTCGGTCCAGACAGTTGGCCACAAGACAAAATCCAAGCAAGCAGCCTGAGCAGAGGATCCGACAGGTGGACGCCACGATGCGCGCACGCAGCCATTTGGATCAAAAGCATGGGTGCGGCTCAGGCCGAAGGTGTCCCTCAGCGCTTCCAGCTGCTTGGCATTATCCCCGGCCGGACACTCGCTATCACCTTGCCTGCTGTAGCGTGCATTGGCATCAAGCAAGAGCACAGGCGCGGTGTGTGCCGGAAGTGCATGCAACCTGGCGCGCAGCAGGTCCCACCATGCCATACGCTCGGCCAGTGGTGCAGCGGCAGTAGGGCAGTGCCCGGAAAAGAAGGCCAAAGGGCACCCGTCCCACTTAGCATACACCACTATCAGGCGCGGGTGTTGGAAGGCCAGCTGGAAACTCTGGGGCGTCCAGCCAAACTTGGGCGCCACATTGAACCACAGCTGGCAGCCAAGTTGGCCCTCAACAGCTGGGCTGGCAAACCTCAAGACCTGTCCAACCTGCTGGGTAGCTGCAACATAAAATCGGCATTCCTGGAGACCTAAAACAGCTAACTGCTCACGCTCCATGAAAGATGCCAGGCACTGCCTTTGTAAGTTGGTGGCCGCAGACAGAGTATTGTAAGTGGCGAGACGGCACTGCAACCCGATGGTTCGGCCCTCTTCCTGCTGGCAGACAGGTGCCCATTGGCCCGCCTGCGCCGGCGCATGCTGAGTAGCATTCGCTGTGCCTGGAACTGTTGTAGCCTCTTGCAGCTGAGGTAGCTCTCCCCCAAGGCGTGTCGCTGGATAGAACCAAAGCCAATCGAAAGCGCCTTCGCTCACGTATGAATCGAAATCTTCGTCCTGGATTCCGGCAATGGTTGCGGGGCTTCTACCAGCCTGTTTGGCCAAGTGGTCTGCCAATTCATTCCCAGGGTCGCCCTCATGTGCTTTGGTATGTGCAAATGCTGGCATGAGGCCAAGGGCGGCGAGGTATGCAGAGGTGGAAGCAGTGGCGCGTCTTAGCATATCATCGGCGCACTTCGCGGTGGTGCATCGAGAGATATGTGCCGCCCCTTCGCAATCAAAACGGACGGCCGATGGCAGTGCCTCGCCTGCGGCTGTGCACATAGCAACGAATTGCGCATACAGCTCACCCGTGAAGGCACTGTCCGCTTCATAGATTTCTGCAACCGTCCCCGCTAGGTATCCCCACCAGGACCATTCCTGCTCATGGCACGCAAAGCACGCAACAGCCCAGCTGGCTTGCGAGGCACCGTAGGAACCGTCGACACAGAAGAGGAGCGCATCGGGCCGGACCTGACGAGGGTCAACAGGAAGGTGCTCAAGCATGTGGCGCGCCGCTCCGTGCAAGAGGTGCTGTGCCGGCACATCAGCGCAGTAATGCATAAGACGCGTGCCCGAGAAGGCCTGGGCCACCGCGTCCTCCGGTACAGGGAGGTGCATTGCTCCTTCGGTGGGGGAACCTGAGAGGTGTGCGGGGCTTGGCACAAGCTCATCCAACTGCAGTTGAACAGGAATTGGCCTTTGAGGGATATTGTCCCCCCCGACCTGCATATTCAGCTGGCGCCTCCCAAAAGGGGTTGCAACCGACGCGCAACGGGGTACAAGGTTATGGGCCGTATACACAGGAGGCTCAGGGCACTTCGGCTGGTGTTTAGGCACTGAAGGAGACGGGGCAGTGGCCCGGATCACGGGAGGCAGGCCACGGCGTCCCTGTGGGGTTGGGACACTCAGAGCTGCCTTGGGCTGGGTGCACCTGACCTGACCTTCGACACACGGGCAGTCAGGACCAGTGAGGCCTCTCCGATGTGCCTGCTGGCACCGTCGCAGGTGGGCAATTCGTTGGTCTGGGATGGCAGCAAGGGATGTGCCCCCAGACGATGGTATGGTCTCGGCGCTCATGGGCTGTGATGCAGCCGCCGATGTCGCACCGGAGTCCGACATGGCAACCGTGGGCTGTCCTTCTCTTGGGGACGCTGTCCGTCTGGCGGCGACAGACCGAACCACTGCAGTAGACGAAGTGGGTGGGGGGAGGTCCTCAACACGCTGCCTCAGTGCCGGGGAGACCGGCCGGGAGATCCGCCGGGCAACAAGCAGACCCGCTCCATCAATCCATCCTTCGTCAGGCGGCACAAAGGTGAAAGACTCCTGGACAGGTAGGAGGTGAAGAGGGGGTCTCACATCTACGGGCATGTGCAGCAAGGTGTGGGCCCCAAAGTAGATGGGGTTGGGAACTGTGAAGGTCAAACCCCCAATCTCCCTTGGAGCTATGACAAAGACCTGTGCCGCTAAGGTCTCGATCCGCGAGTCCAAGATTCGAGCATTTGCCGGGATTATGCCAAGCGCGCGGATGTGAGGCTCCGCTTCTCCAACCGTCGGGCATGACAAAAGGTCAAGCCAAAGCATGTGAGGAGCCCGTGCTGGTTCAAGCAGGACAACCTTTTGGCGCGTACGCGCTGGCAGTCCCATGATCTCGGTCCGGGCACGGAGAGCGCGGTCAAGCCCCGTCATGAGGACCTGTCTGGCCGCAGCATTGGCACCCGGATGTGATGCCCGAATAGCCAAGGTGTTAAAGGATGGGATGCGCAAAGGGGCGCTCAAACACCTCAATCGGTTGAGGTGACCGAGGAGTTGCGCCGGATGACCGACAGGGTATCGGACCCTTTCCCCGTCCTGGTGCAGTTGGACGAAGTCCCCGGTACGGAGAGGCCTTCTGATTGCAGACTGCGGGGCTCCATTGACCCATGCAGCGTAGCCCAATCCCTCTTGGTTCCGCGACAAGACTTGCTCAGGCAGGGTACCCTCCTGGACAATCATGCTGTGGATTTGCGACCCGTCAAAGGAGGGATCAAAGACAACATGCTGGTGCTCTCCTGGTTGGTAAACTAGGATGGGCACGTTGAAATGACGATCCCCCGCTGGCAAGGGCCAGGCTGCTGCCATAAGCATGTGTGCATCAGTGGGCAACCTGCCTGTCCTGGTCATTGCGACAATCAAGGTTGTCAGCTCTTCCACTACATCAAACTGTGGCAAGGGAACCGGGGCCGTTGTGAGCGTCATCCCTGCACCTGTAACAGTGAAGCGGACGGTAGTGGGTCCATCACTCTGCATTTCGGTTGTGGTTGTGGTCGTAGAAGTCGAGGTGGCCGCCGGAAGGAAGAGGCGGCCAATGCTGTCACGCCGGACTATGCGAAACCATTCCTCTGGAGAAGAAGCTCCTGGACCAGGTCCAGTTCGGCGATCTCAGGAATATCGAGCACAAGGGCACTCAAACCCGTACCCACCGGAGTCTGCAACACGGCAACCGAGCCTCCGACGCTTCGACAATCTATCGGTATGGCATGTGCACTAGCGCCTGCTGTGGTCAGCACAAATTGCGGCTCCGGTAGATCCGGTAGGCTGTTGGTCAGAAGTTGCACTGATTGGGGCAGCTCTGAAACCGAGTTGACCGCCGCATGGAAAAAGCTGGCCAGGGTCCAGTCGCTGAAAGCATGCAGGGCCATACTTGGTAGGCCCGGAGCCAACACCGAGAACTGGAAGGCGGTGTTGGCTGACAGTGCACGGAATAAGCACAGGTCCGCCAGAGGCCGGTGCACCACCGAGGACTGGCGGAGATACTCCGGACGAAGTTCTATGCATGCAGGATAAAGCCCGGCACCTTGCACATGATAAGGGTCGGCTTCCTCACTGGCTGCTGTAAGCAGGAGCGCCTGAGCTGGTGTAACACCCGGGAGGCCTGCAGAGTGTGCACCTGAAGCCTGTGGACCTGACAAGGCTTGCATGGCGGTGGTGGTCGGGGTAGAGCTACTGGTCGGAAGACCAGAGGCATAGTCCGCAGGAGGCCTATCAGGCAGGGGGCCCGAGGGAGGTGGAGGCTGCATTGCAAGCCACTGCCAACCTCCTTGCATGCTCGTCAGGTCTCTGAAAACTCTACCAGCATCATCAAACCAAACAACAGGGTTCCTAGGCATGACAAAGAGTGAAGGCATGACCGCACCGTCCTGAACCAGAGACGGCAAGTCAGAGATCCGGACCAGCCCTGGCATTTCGGCAGTGATGACTTCACTTCCTGCGCCCCTAAGATCACAAGGAACAGCGTGCCAGCCGGCGGGAGCCGCGCGTCGGGTGAGGACCAGCTGGGGAACTGGAAATCCCGACAAGGGCGACACAAGGACCCGAACATACCTTGTGGGTGCCAGTGCTGCTCGGATGGCATCCGCGACAATGTCCTGAAGAGACCAAGCGACCCCGAAGTTCCTGACTCGAGGTCGTCGCTGATGCTCGAAAACAGTATACTGTCGGCCTTGCTCTGCGAGCTCTGAAGCCGAGATCAAACCCGCTTGATCTACCGGAACCACAAAACCACCCCCTCTAACCTCAGGCGGGTCGACTGGCACTGGTGCAGAAATGCTGTAGGCCAGATGATTGGGGAGGGAAGGCTCTACCCACACGAGGGGAGCTGCTTGGTGTACCTGGCCCGGCCGAGGCACACCCGATGTGATGCCAAGCTGCCCACATGGTAAGTCAGGCAACCAACGAGAAGGTGTGCGGGCAGTAGGGTCCGACACGAAACCGCCCTTCCTGCCGCCAAGAGAGGTGGAAAGGTAGACTGCCTGCTGTGTCGGGTTGTCAACCTCCAAGGGAGATGATCCCCGGAGGATAGGTGTCTGATGCTGCCCCAGTCGGACAAAAGGACTGAGGCGGTCGGAGGTTCGGAAGTGCATCACCTCGGTGGTTGAGGCAAAGGAAACGGTCCTACGCCTAGCCAAAGAACAACACTGTACATCCCGCTCAGAGTCTTGCTGTACAATGCGCTGTGGTTCAGGGCTGGCTGGCCTCAAGTGATGGCTCGAAAGCCCGGTGAGCCTGTCCAAGGATGAAACTCTCGCCGCATCAGGCTCACCACCAGGGGCCATGAGGTGGGAGCTCCGGAAGACGAAAGAATCATCGCACTGAACAGGATCACACAAGCTTGCGCCTTTCACTGGGTCACAGCCGCACATGTTCGCGTCGAAAGAAACCTCCCATCCAGGGGTCTCACTGTCCGGTTCATATTCTCGCGGATCAAGGCACAGAGAAGAGGAGATCCCGCACATCGCAATACGGTGCTCGTATTGTCGTCGTAGACCCAGAAAGGCGGCGAACATTGGACTCACATAGTCATCCTCCGCCGTAACCGTATGTTGGTGCCCAAAAAGAGGCACGAACCACGGCCCCACGTATCCCGAAAGACTCGCCGTGGGGCCTAGCCAGGGAGCCCAGACGCGCCTTCCCCGGCGCCGGCTGGCTCTTCCTCCTTGATCTTGGCTGCTTTTGGGCCTCCCCCCTTCGGATCTGCTTTCCTCCGGGGCGATCGCTCTCTTTCCGTCTTGTCGAGGAAGAGAGCTTGGTCTCGCGCCGCCTGTGAGGCCGCCTGTAGAGACTGCGAGATCTGAGACTCCCGCTCCTGCATTTGCTGCCGGAACTGCTGGCGCTTCGATTCTCGTTGCAGCTCGTCGTCCACCATCTGCTCGCTTTCTTCCATGAGCTCCTCCTCCGAGTCCGGAACTGTTTCGATTCCTGCCGGGCCCTCCCCGGTCATACGCGCCAAGCTTTTGGTGGCCTCGACAAGCTGCTGGGTCCAACGCTCCTCCGATGTGTCGAACTCCGTCATCGCCTTGGCCTTCTCGGCCAGCTGCTTCTCCCATGCCTGGCACATCTGTGCCGTGTACTCCGACCACTTGGCCAGGAAGTCGCGGCGTGCGGCTTGAATCTGCGCTATCTCCCTTCTGGAAGTCGTCTGTGACGACACCAAGCGGTGCATGGCTCGTCCAGACACTCGGTGCTCCTCCGTGGTGTGCTCGTCGATGAGGTCCCTGAGGTTGTGCGGCAGGTCCTCGCGCGAGCGGTCCAACTCGCCCAGGATGCGCTGCAAAAGCTGCGCCTCGGCTCCCTGTGAAGGGGCCGCTGTGTTCTCCTTGGGCAAGCTTGGTACCTGTGGAACTGGAGGCACCGGTAGGTCCTTGGCTAGTGGCACAGCCGGAGGGGGCCCAGGACCCTTTCCTGATGGCTGTCCCGGCTCCTGCTTGCCATTGCCCTTGGCATGTGGTCTTCGCCCTCTCGGCGACTTTGGCTTGCCGTTGCCCTTGGGTTGGTTCCACTTGCTTCGCGACCTCGGCGAAGACGGCGTTCTCCAACCGTAGGCATTCCACGAGTCCTGTCCCCACGGTGCTGGGGTATTGTCCGAAGGCCCGTAGGTACTCGTTTCTTGCCAAGCTGCTCCGCAGCTCGAACAGAACTGAGCCGTTCCCTTGCAGAAATTCTTGCAGCGGCTGCACTGCCACGCTGCATGCTTGCTCATGGTCTCCAGCTTCCGAAGGGCCTGACCAGGCAAGTGGCTGGCGCTGTGGTGCCCGGCCAGCGTCCTGCTGGCCTCCTCCACAGCCCTTCTGGGAAAGCTCGCACCACTCAGAAAACTCCTCAAGAGCGTGCGAGCTCGCGTTCGCTGCCTTCGCAGCTTCCTGTGCCCTGCACTCTCCCACGCCAAAACTGCTGCAGGCCAGGAGGTAGAGGACAAAAAGGATTGTAGGAAAGGCACACCCAGGCCTAACCATAAACAGAAAAAGAGGAACCAAGGAGAACACCAGGGCGAAACCAGATCAGTGCTTCCAAGGAACCAGAGTTGACTGCCCGCCGACGGCGCAGGGCAGATGTTCGCGGGTCAGAGACCACGCTTGGGGTTTGGCTACCGCGCGACCACTAGGGAAACTGACGCGGAGCCGAAACGCCTGGATTTAAGGATTTAGGGTTTAGGGTTTTGAGGTGTGGGGCTTCTCTCTCTTTGGCAACCCTGGGGTCTAGAGTTGAGGGTCGTCAAGGCCAGCTTCAGGCCTTTGGTTTGAGCCGCTTCGGTTTAGGGTTTAGGGTTTAGGGGTTTTTTGAGAGCTCTTTTCCGTCTGCACGTGGGTGCGACCTACGGTTTAGGGTTTAGGGTTTTAGGGTTGAGGGTTCGTAACTCCGGGTTGTTCCGATGTAGCTGGAGGCAAGTAGCCGCACTCAGAAATTCTTCATGACTGTCTCCAGATTAGGGTTTAGAGGTTTATCACAGGCTTGCTGTAAGGTTTGAGGTTTGAGGTATACTCCTAACCAATGGTTTTGGGGTTCCCTTGCCTCTTTAGCTCCTTATTAAGTAGGGATTATCATCACCCCTGGATCCTTAGCTCCCAAAATATCAATGGTTAGTACACGTTTTGGCAGGAAGTCTTGCACTCGCGAGCGTTCTTCAACCTCTGCTTACTTAAAGGATCATGGGACTTAGTAACTAGGGTCATAATTAGGGTAACTATACTTATAACCCCAATTAAGGGTACTTATTACCCCAGTTACTAAGTCCCATGATCCTGCAAGTAGTGGACGACCTCGATCTCACCGAGATTGGAAGCTCCAGGGGGGGGTGAGGTCAGATCTCCGTTGCCCAGAGATCTGAATGGTTGCCAAAATTAAGGCTCCTTTGTTGGGAACCCTAAATATTAGCTGCCGCATTAAAATAAGGGCCCACAAAGGGTCCATAATTTTGACAGCCACCGACCAGTAAGGTTCAGGGCCCTTTTGTGGTTTAGGGATACGAACAGAGACCTTCTAGAAAACCCGTATTCAGAAGCTCCAAGAACACTCATAAAACCCGAACGGAGCCCTTCTAGAAAACCCTAAACCCTAAACCCGTATTCAAAAGCTCAAAGAAGAAACTTGGAGGCCCAGGCTGCTCCAATGTCATTTCCTGCACCCGGGGGTCCGGATCGATGCTGTTCTGCGCCAGGCGGTATCGGGCTTCTTGGGTAGCATGATGAGGGAGACCCCTTAAAGGGTACCCCTTCCGGACTCTACTTCTGGCTCTCTTAAAAGGGACCTTATTGAGAGGGTCTATATCCCCCAGGGTCCCCCTAATCCTAACTCCCACTTCTGCAGTCTAGCGTCTAGAAATTTACTTGGAGGTTCATGGGTGGTTATAAGTAGGGTTACAAATCCCCGAATATGGGTTATAAGTATAGTTACCCCACATACTTATGACCCTAGTTATAGCTACCCATGAGCCTTCAAGTAGGGTTGCAGTAGGGCTTCGGCGCTCCAGGTGAGGCATTTGCCAAGGACGAGGCCCGCATTGCAGGGTAAGTTCGGGGAACAGTTGAAAGCAGCTTCGATTTCAAAAGCTAGTTTCACATCCAGGGTTAAGGGAATAGGGTTAGGGTTTAAGGCTGTTTTCCTCATGACCCTAAGCCCGAAGCCCGACATTGAGTGCTTGAACGCATGGGGTCCCGGCAAGCATGCCGATCATGTACTCCTTGAACCTGCACACGGAGTCTCGCAGATGTTAGGGCTTAGAACTTGGGCTTTAGGCGATATGGCAATTCTCAAGCCACTGCGTCCGAGCCATCGCCGAAGAGCTCTCCGAACTATTGTAGTAAAGCTTGCTGTAGGAGCTCATAAAAGATCGTCCTTTCAGAAACTGTGGTACATCTTACTATAGTAAACACGATGTTCGCAACCCTCTAAATATATATATATATATATATAGATGTATATATACATATGCATATACATACACATGCACGCATACACATACATATACGTATACATATACATATGCATATGCTTATCCATATGCATATACATACGTATAGTACAATAGTGAACCACCAATTCTCTGGGCCTGTGGAAGTCCACAGGGTTGCCCTCCGCATCCAGGTGTTCTCGGAAGTGGTTCCTGTATTTCTGCTCCACCTGGACAGCCCATCTTCGACTCTTACCACAATATACAGGCCTGAATTATTAGAATACGGTTTTGGGGTCCATTATGCTACAATTACCATAAGGAACTCCCGAAATAGTGTAGATTATTATTAAGGGCTCTGAGGGCTACTACAATGGTCGCCATCATGGGGCAAGCCTGGGCGACGGTACTGGCGGGTTTCGGGCTCAGGGTTTGGGGTTCTTGGGTGTGACTCACACACTCAAGCAGTCATCAGCGAAAGCAAGGACATGGAACCTGCAACCACGCAAGCCCCAGCCCGCCACACACACTCCCCAAGAACATGCTTTGGCGTTTAGAGCTTGAGGCTTGGAACGCGCAAAGGCACTGCTTGTGCTGCTGGCAATCTCAGGACCCGACTTCGTTGCGGTCGGCATTCTGCAGGCAGGGATGGGCGAGAAGCAGCTCCATGCGAATGCCCGACACCCCCCTAACTTCCCAGATCAAGGTCAAAAACCCTCCACCCTAAACCGTAAACCCTAAACCCTAAACACTCAACCCTAAACCCTAAACCCTAAACCCTCAACCCTCCATCCCAAGCCCTAACCATTTTGGAGCGTGGGAGCATCTCTGCCGGCCTTGGAGTCTTTGCCATAATGAAGCATGGCCTCGAAGGAGGCGGCGATAACGGTTTTTGTAACGGTGGTACTGCTGATGGACAAAATCCTGCATGACCCTTAGGACTATAAACTATGGGAACTATAGTATATTCCTTGTAATGGGTAATGCAGGATTTTGTCCATCAACAGTATCAAGGCTTTTTCTGGTTTTTCTGGGTTTTGGGAAGGTTGTAGACAGACAGACAGATAGATATAGCTTTTAGGCTTTTAGAATGGTCGCCAAATGTCTTGGGTCTTCGGATTTACGGAATAACGTTACTACAAGTTAAGGGCTCTACCGGGTTCAAGTTTCATGTTTAGGGTGCTCTACGAGAACATGATTTGCCATTAAGCCTAAACCCTAAACCCTACCCTAAACTCCAGGCGTCATGGCCGAAGTACCCCCCTGGGCCGCCGGCGATTTTGTGGTTCAGCTTTATGAGCTCTTGCCTAGGTGCCGAGCGGGAGTTCAAGGCCCGGGGCTTCAGGTTTCGGCGCTGACCACTCGGACAATCCAGGCGAGGCATGTGGTCACACTGAAACCCCAGGCCACTCAGTACGCACACACGCTCCCCCAACAAATGAAGTACACCCCTGCTAGAAAGTCACGATCGGCCCAGGGTAGAGTTTTAAAAACACCTGACACTAGCATTAGTTGGGGAGCTCCACTAGCACATGTTGGCACAACTACGCTGATCACCCCACGGTTCCAGATTTAAGGTTCAGGGTGTAGGCTTATCTCGCAGCCCATTAATCAAAAATGACAAGGTCTGGGGTGGCTTCACTGTGTGTGTGTGCGCGGTTGCAAAGGGAAAGAGGGTGAAGAGGCTAAAGATTGAAGCTCGCAAAGTTCGAACGACTCCTGTGGCAAGGACTCCTCCAAAAAGCCGTTCTTGTTGAGATCCTGAACGCAGACTGCCCATTGACTTAGCAAGTAGAAAGTAAGTAGCTTAGGTTAGGATTAGTTTTGGTGTGTGGTGGTAGCAGTGCTATGTGGGACGGGACGGGAGTTTCACTACGTTGAGTCTGCTGCCGCTGGTTCTTCTGCCCCCGCGGCTGAATTTGGCTGCTGCGTTCATCGTTGTTGTTGCTATGCAATTTGCTGGCTGCGGCTATTGAACCTACTCTGGTGTTTCGCATGTAGTAAATGTGCTGGCTACCATGACAGACGTAGCGATTGTGGTGCTCATGGTAGTACTTGCGGCGGCTATTGTGATGTTCCATGTGCTGGATACAAGGAAAATGACAGTCTTGATGTGGCATCGACGACACTTGTCTGCCTGCTTAGTAAACTGGGTTAAACTGGTCTGTGTTCTACAGTACATGACCAAAAACAATTATGGCAACTCGTTGCCGCTGTCCCTTCGACCCAGCGCAACGTGCGTCCTAAACAAGACCGCGACATGCTCTGCGATCGCGCTAGCGGTGGTTTTTATCATCACCTCATTCGCAAAGATTTCTCATAGTCTCTCTGCCACTATCAGTTTTGCTTCTGCCAAGCAAATTCCAGGCTTTTTTGAGTTTTCCCGTGCACGCATTCCTGCGAGCGTCTGCTTATCATGGATACGGCTACTCACCACATCTGGCAATGCTGACCCATGGCTGTGGCAACCACTTTGGCGGGTCAACCAAGTCACGACCATTGCTAGGATTCTGTCCGGGATAGCCGATACCATTGCCACATGGTGATGGTTGTTGTGGTCATAAGTTGGCTCCACAGCATCACTAGATTGTGACTGCCAGCTTGGCTGTTATTGCTACGGCTGCAGGAGTCTTTGCAAGTGCGTCTTTGATTACTATCTTCGCAGGATTCATTCACCATATCAGGCCAGGTTTTGCTGCTAGCATTATTCTCAAGGTTGCGTGTTGCTGGTGCTATGCGGAAGGATCCTTGCTCCACTTCTCCCTGCATTTCTTGTTGTGAGTGCCATTGATATTGCTGTTGTACTGGCAGTGAAGTTCTCCAGATGCAATCTCTGGTCCATGTCAACTGTAAAAGGCACTGAAGCAGTCTGTTTCTCTGGTTTTCGGATTGGAGTCCCCTGAGAAAGCCTGCAGTCGGAAGAGCTCGCGCATCAGCCTTGGCAAACGAGGGTTTTGGGGCGTGTATTATGGTACAAAACTGCGGTGCGACTGTGAGGCGGGTGTGTTTAAAAATCACTAGTGAGACCTAAACTCCACCGGGCACGAGTGGGCCAGTAAGCGATGCGTGCGGCGTGAGGCAACAACAGATGCCCTTTCAAATGCAAGAAGGGAGATGAGATTAGTACAATTCAAGATATTCAGAGCCCCACATTGCCGCCCCCACTCCGAGACCTGCTTGTTGAACACCCTGCTGCCACCCCAATTTCGAACAATCCGAGCCTCAAAGCACCCCTCCTGAAGAGGAAGTTCAAAATGCGCGTATTGGATGTTCGGACGTGTACTTCTTGGCACTTTGGGCTTGGTTTGTGGTGTGTATATAAACGCCCTTGCTCGTTGATACCGACTAGGCTGCCTGTCCTGGTGAATGTTGCCACCAATATCTCAAAATCAAATAACTCATAAAATGAATAAGAAATATTTCTATTCTATCAAATTTCAAGCAGATTCTATATATAATATATCGAACGCTTGAAATTATGGATGGATGGATGGATAGCGGCCGGGGTGGGACAGCCATGGGCAAGGCGTCATCCCTCCCGCCTTCGCAGCCCCTCCGCCTTCGCAGCCCCTCCGCAAGCGTCAGCGGGGCTCCAATTGGAGTTCACGTTCCCACCGCTCCAGAGAAAGATAACCCGGCCTCACCACGACCCGCGTCCCCTCTCTGAAGAGATATTTTCTGCTCCAAGGCAGGTGTATGTTCAGCAGGACGGACGTAGGTCCTCGTGGGGCCTGCTATCCCAACCATAAGAGCAGCTGTCGTCAGACTTCGAAACATGATGCTGGTGCTGCGACTCTGAGAAAGGAACAGCAGTAGCAAAATGCAGAAACGATGGCAATCATCGTGGCATCCAGCCGTAACAAGACATTGCACAGAACTACTATGACGCGTTCAATTTGCTTTAACTAAAGCGAGGACAGGGAAAGAAGAATAGCAGGCCGCAGAAAGCTACACATGTACCCTGGGTGGCAAAACCTTCGCCAAAGTTCGGCCCCCAACAGAGCAAAAAAGGTGACACCCTAACTAAACACTGAAGTCTACCTTGAGGATCATGTAATAGCTAAGGTTACAAATAATGCGAAATTAACTCTCTCTATATATATATATATATATATACATACATATATATATATATGTATGTATACTTATGACCCCAGCTACTTTACTGAGCCCATCACTTACCATCTTCCCCAGAATCCTCCAAGGAGGGCGAGGGATTTTCTGCCTTAAGCCCGAAACCATGTAGACCCTAAACCCTAACCCTTTCTACCCTAAACACGAAACATGCACGCCCAAAACAGCAAGTGCCCGGCGAGTCCAGCTGAGCCTTCGACTCCTGATAGTGCACCCGCCCTACTATAGGGGCCGTAATACATGGCATAAGGATTATGATAGGGGTTACCATGAGGATACTATTGGGACTCTAAAGTTAGAAGAGAGTTTTGGGGCACCTTCTTGTATGAGTATATGGCCCTGAGGAATATGTAGTATTGGTAACTATTCAAGCCCTTATATTACGCCCCAAGACTCGATGTCCTCAGGGTTGCACAAAGGCTTTGGAGGGTTTCTATCGGGTCTATTGTCTCTATTGCGCTCTATAGCGCTCGGCCTGTAAGTCGTAAAGCTTCTAGAAGCCTCAGCCCTGCAGTCAACAGTTAAGTAAGCCTCGCACCAAGACGATCCTGAACCATGTGAATGAAGAAAACGGTTCTGGGTTCGGTTTGGGGTTTCATGGGCCCTTGAATGCAATTAATGACCCTAAGCTTCTAAACGCACGACCAGATGTGTCACGTCTGAACAATCTTATCCCAAATCCCTAAGCCCTACACCCTAGGCCCCGAGCCCCAACCCTCAAGGAAGCGATCCAGCCAACCGAACAGGAGCGCCCTCCTTTCAGGTTTGGAGCTTGACTGTGGGGTTCAGGGATTCGGCTCTCGCCGGACTGCCCCCTAAACCTGAAACCTCAATCCTAAGCCCAAGCCAAAGCGCTGAAGTTTCGAAATCCATGCAAACGGCTGTCGCTTCTTTCCCAATCGAAGCCACCTCCCGCGCACGCTCGGCAGCAAGCCGTGCATCACTGGGCTGAGCCTGCTGACCTTGACCACTGGAGTGTACATAAGCGGGTTTCCGAAAATTAGGGGTACCTTATTCTGGGGTGCTTACAATAAGGATCCTACCAATTACGGTACTATATTAGGGTCCCCATGGATCCCTGTCACACGGCACGGTTAGTTTGTGCATGAAACCGGCCCACGTCTTTGTCAAATCGCTATTTAGTCTTGGAGGCAACTATGCGTCTCATGCGGTATTTCCGATACAAGCACAAACGATCTTTGCTTATTCGCTGTTTGTAGCACTCCAGGTGCAGAGCTCAGGACAAAAAATCGGAGCAGCAGTCAACTGACTGTAGGATTTCTGCCGTTCAGATGTCTTCCTGCGTTAAAGCTTTGCAGGTCGACTATACTTCAGGAGAAACCGCTACTTTTGAATCGCCACGCATCACATCAAAGAAGATGAGTGACCGTGGCTTCGACAGTCTCCAGAGTCACATGATGAATCTGCCTTAGGGACCCGGCGGGTCACACACTTGACCTGCCGTGACGATTTCGGCGCCAACACACGGACCAGCCGTGACGGTTTAGGGCTTAGGGTGTGCGGAACCTACCACAAAACAACGGAACCCAGCCGAAATGCTTCAAGGTAATATGCGTTCTACAGGGGCCTCACTACTTAGGTTCGGGCCCAATATACTATACTCATAATAGGGAAACCCCCAAATAGTATAGGTAATTATGAAGGCTCCTGTATTACAAGGTGTCGGCTTAGCGTTCAGGGCTTGGTCAATGGAATTCTCGGTTTTCGGCCTGACGGGAAGGCTATGAAAGCAAAAACGCGACGGCCCGGCGCGCTGGTTCTCGTCCAAGCACAGCAACCATCCTATTCGACTTTCGGTTGTCTGGAGGGATGAAGGGCCCTCGAAGGGTACTACAAGGGCTCTTTCCAGGGTTCCGTTAATCATTCTGTAGAGTGTGAGGTTTCGACTGGGCGCAGATCCACGACAACTCCAGTCCACTAACGACCCTGAGAGAGTCCGCACCCAACAGAGAAAACAAAACCCGAGTGCGACAAAGGCATGCAAGAACCTGAAACCATAAAACTGTCAGGTAGTAACCGGAAGTAGAACCAAACGTGGACGCTCTGGCAAGAAACTACTGGATCCCCCCGGCCCATGACGCGCCACGACTCTCTCAGCAACAGCACGGAACAAATCAGAAGTCAACCAAATTGAACGAGAAGAGTTTAATGTAGGGGGCCCTAATAATTAGAGTAGGGTTTTGGGGATTCCTGCTTATAGTTACAGTATAGTATACCCCAAAACCCTATTCTTATTATTAAGGCCCCTATATAAAGGTTTGGGGTAAGGAGTTGTAAGGCCGTCTCCTTTCTTCACTAGCCGGTGCGGATTGCGAGCATTCGGACTCGGATTGTCTGAGGTTCAATGACATTCAGCCCTTTTTTTGATCTCGTGCGGCAAGTAAGTTGTTCAAGGCCCAAGACAGCAGGAGCCGCCAGCATGAGACCCCGCTGCTTTCATTAACTCGACATTCGTGTGTCCCCAAGGCTGAAAGCTTCAGCCCGCAGACCCCGAATGCTTAGCTGCACCATCCAAGAGGCCTCCGCGGTGCTTCTGCAACTGGCCTCGTCAACGCGGGAACCCGTTTGTTGAAAAAGCTAGTAATACATGCTTACCTACATCCATCCATGCATGCATGCATAGATGCATACATGCACACGTGCATACATGCATACACGCTTATATGCATACATGCATGCGTGCATACGTACATACCTACATCCATCTATGCGTGCATGCATACATGCGTAATCCACGGATTACATACATGTGTGTATATATATATATATATATGTATGTGTGTGTGTGTGTATGCATGTATAAACGATTCCAAACCTGAAATCTGATCCTACTACACCCTCCGTGATGGTTTCAGGGACACATCCTAAGCCAGCCAGAACCAAGCCTAGAGCTGCGTTGGAGTTCCCCATCGCGGCGTCGGAAAACTGTGCTTTGGTAGCTTGGGGGTTTTGAAGCTTATAGGCTTATTTGCCTGCGTTCATTCAGAGCTACTGGTTGAGTGCTTTGATGCAAGGAAGAATTTCAACTTAGTCTGCGGATTGAAAAGTGCACGCCCCGTCGGATCAACATTCCAGATAAACAGGCAACCCATGCCAACTAACTAGTATTTCGGTATGAACAAATACTGACATGCAAAATGGTACGAAGCCGTGCAGGGGCCGTGCAGACTCCTAGTTCCTGACAGCGAATAATCATTCAAAGCCTGCGGGGCCTTCTAGGGATCTATAGGAGTTTCGGGCTGCAGGGCCTGGAGCCAAAAGTATCTTTTTGGCGGCGTTTTCTAGCATGTGGAAGCAGAGTACAAGCCGGAATTCCTATATCTAGATCCTACGGCCCAACATCGTGATGCATATCTGGATGCATTGCCATGTGGGTGGTTGTCAAAATTATGGTCCCTTTTTGGGTACCCTAAATATTAGGGGCTGTATTCTAATAAGGACCCAAAACAGGACCCTAATTTTGACAACCACCCACGTGTATAAACCTTCAACGAGCGGTCCGGAGCCGAAAGCGTGAGCAACCGTCATGCGAAGCCCGAGGTGTGGATACGTCGGCTCGCGACTTACCTTTGGTTAGTAGGGTTCTAAACCCACCTTTGGCTTAGGGGTTTAGGGTTTAGGGGGGTGTTTAGGAGGGTTTGCTTACCTTTGGTTAGTAGGGAATGGAGGAATGGGGTACAAGTATAACTACTATTACTACCACTCTTCCATTCCCTACTAACCAAAGGTAAGGCGACAGCTTCTCAACACCAAACACCTCAACTGCAGCACCTGAAACCTAAAACTCCTAAACTTTACACGCCCCTGAAACCTTAAACTTCGGCCCTAAACCCCTGAATCTTAAGGGTTTAGGGTTTAGGGTTTAGGGTTTAGGGTTTAGGGTTTAGGGTTTAGGGTCTTAGAACACATCGAAAGCTTACCCTTGTGGCAAGCCCCTCTACTTTTCCACATATAGCAACGCCCCTCTACAACCACGAAGATCATCAGCCCTCGCAGCCTTTGGGTATCCGCACGCGGATCCCAAAACCAACCTCAAATCCGTCAATCTCTAGACCCGTATCTATGAAGGGTCTCGAATTAAGGATTTTTGGGTTTCGTGCCCCGACAAACCCAAACCTAAACCCCAAACCCCTGAAGCCATAAGTCCATACCCCCCTGAAATTCTAAGTCCCTTGAAGCTCTAAGCGCCTGAAATCCAGCACCCCGAAAACCCCAAACTCGAAGGCCTTTACTTACTCTAAACCTTACACCCCAAGCCCTCAACCGTAATCTCTAAACCTTACGCCCTCAGCCCCTAAACCCTAAACCGTAGAAGCTGCCCCCACCCTGTAATAGTGACTATAAGGATTATATTAGGGCCCTATGATATTCCTATCATAGCACTATAACAGGGCGGGGGCCCCTTGTAACCTATCCTTATGATGAAGGCCCATGATCCTTTAAGTACACCCTAAAATCCCCCTTGTAGAACCCTTATAGATCCCTTTAAAGCATTACAGGGTGGTGGGCCCCTTCTAACCTAAACAAACCCCGAAAAAACCCAGCCGATCAAACCCTGTGAGGCTTCCACGGTCCCAGACTTCGGGATAAGCTCGCTACTCCCCAAAAAGTAGAAGAAAAGATTTTAGGGTTTAGGGTTTAAGGTTTTAGGGTTTAGGGTTTAAAGTAGAAGAAAAAATATCAGCTTTATAATAACAACCATCGCAATAAGAATGAGAATGAGTATGTTGATGATAATATTTCTCACTGTAAACGATAATCGTACTTTTTAGGGGGGCCAAGACCGGCGTGATGCGGTCTAGGATCTGAGGGTTTACCGTTTTGGGCTTATGGTTTAGGGTTTGGGGCTTAGGGTTTAGGGCTTGGGGTTTAGGGCTTAGGCGGGAGTTTGGCTACTTAGGCTTACGGCTAGAAGCTTAGGTTGGGGAGGTCGGACTTCTGGGTTTAGGGCTTATACTGCGGTTGATGATATAAATCCTGCATTTCCTTAAGGACCCTAAACTATCGGAATTGTGGCATATTCCTTATTATGGGTCACGCAGGATTTTTCTCATCAACCGTGTCCGTGTCTTTGTTTGCTACACGCAGCATGTCTTTGCATGGCGTCTGCCATGGGTAGATGGGTGCACATGCTCGTCGGCATGTACTTGTTTCATAGTCATGGTCTAGACCCAAGAGTAGCCCAGAAATAAAACGGGTGCCCAAGGGGTATAAGGGCCTACTCTCTAGGTCCTCGTAATTGGATAGGTGCTGACGAACGTTTCGCTTTTCTCGCTGAGCAAGGCTGAGCAAGGAACGAGTTCTTGAAGTCAGCAACGATTTCCTGCTCTACGGCAGCGAAACTGGCTAGACCTCCGACGGACCTGCGCAAACCGCACTCTGTGGCAGGGAAGGCGGATCAGTCACATTGACACGTCCAGAGCTCGTCGCTGCAGGTGCCGATGCGAACTCTCCCCGACAAGGGCTTCCGACTCCCTGTACTTCTCGACTGGCACTGCACGCCTAAAGAGGCGATGGATAAGACGGCACATTAGTGCCAATATGTGTTCTGCATTATCCTGCATGCAAACGCATAGAAGCAATCAACCTCTATGCATCTGGTATGCAAATGAATCAAATGAAGTTCTCACGTGGGCACATATGCTTCTTCGCATCTGATCCACAAGTTAACTTCTCACCGCAACTACAGATGTACATGTGTATGCGTACATGTACAAGTCCGTAGGTATGTGAATTTACACTTAGACCTGCAAACACCTGTCCGCGTGGCTGTGTACATACCGGTACGCAAATCCGAAAATGCTTCATGTTGATATGCACGCATGAAACGGGACCTGGACATGTACTACTTGCACCAGTACAACCTCGTACATGTCACGCAACTTCACTACCCGTTTGGCATAAACGATGCTGCCGACAGAACCGAAGCAATCCGATGCAAAAAAGGTTGTGGGTTCGAGATAGCCTCGCCTGCTCTTCCCATGTGCAGTCGGCAGCCATGCTCGCGAGTCTGCACATGTCGGCCGATGCAAACTAACAGTTCACAGTACACTGCCGCAGTGGCAATTGCAAGTTTCGATACCAATGAATTTGAGCCCTTCGTGGGCCTAGCGCTTGGAAAGCATAGTCAGCTTGCCAAGAAAACTACCCAGGCAAGCGGGGGGACGCATCCGGATCAATGCATGAGATTTTTAGTTGGCAGACGTCCGTCCCCGCGCGACGTCGTGGGGATCTGCAATACTGGCTTTGCCCAGGAGGCCGTTTTCCCATAAGGGAAAGGCCACCAAAACCCCACAACTGAATACTTACTACGCAAATGCACATGACGCTGGGGCACAAGAGTCAGTCCAGGAGTTCGGGTCTAGGTGAAGAGAGCCTACATACACTCTACCCCAGCGCAAGAAAGCTATGCCCCCTTGCTCATCTGCTGCTCCATCCGCTCCACCTTAGGGAAGCAGACGCGTTGTACAGGAATTGAACCGGAAGACCACAAGCCTCATGAAAGCCTCAGGGTTTGCGGAATAGCTGACAGAGGGATCGTCAGAACCCTGTACGAGGGTTTAGAGTCTGCACTGTGTAGATTTCAAGTTTCCCCTTTGATCCCGCTTGGGCCATGGATCGAACGTGCAATGCAAACCGACATGGGGGGTTTGGAAGCAGTTGCTGGTGCAACTACGGAAG
Source organism: Symbiodinium sp. CCMP2592 (assembly GCA_905221615.1). Lineage (NCBI taxonomy): Eukaryota > Dinophyceae > Suessiales > Symbiodiniaceae > Symbiodinium > Symbiodinium sp. CCMP2592. Next base: position 875,267 of record CAJNDT010005936.1, read on the forward strand.
AAATGCCCATTAAAGCCATGGCAGTAAGCCAACAGCCAATGCAGCGCTAGCGGAGCACATGTTCATCTCTCCTCACATCTCCTTGCTGCTGGCAGCAGCAATGCTCATGCTGAGGACTTCTGTAGCAGTCTTAGACAACGAAGATGAAGCCGACAGCCAAGCTGGCAATGTTAATGATGTCAAGACAGCGATGGTGTGGTCATGATGACCAAAACGATGCCCAGGGCCTATGATGATAGTGCCATGAGATGGCAGCCATGCTCGGACTCTGGGCACGTGCGTTGAAGCCAACTTCACAACACAAGTGCTCCTGAGAAGGTAAGGCTAAAAGCAGATCTCGGAATACTTTGGCGACCGAAATTTTCAATCCAGAACCCTAACCATGCAAGAGAAGAAGTCGCCCCAATACTCTTAAAGCCCAAATGGCCCGCTGGAGGATGTCCCGCACACGCAGGAGAATTGAGACCACATCTCCCTTTGACACATCACCACGCAGGCCCATGAGGCCGTTCCTCAGTCGCTGAAACTGTTTCGGTTTAGGGTTTTGGCGTCCAGGGTTTTGGGGTTTGGGGTTGAGGGTTTCGGGGTTTAGGTTTTTATATATAGGGGCTTAGCGGTTTAGGGGTTTTGGGGGTCCAGGGTTGTTTAGGGTTTGCAGAGGAGGAGGTTCAAGGTTTAGAGACTGGGATGTTCCCCCAAGCGCGACTATTCGTTGAGAGTGCCCAGCCTTGATCCTAACGAAACTAGAGCAGGTGATTATCTCGGCTGATGCTAAGAGAATTTTGTATTCCATTGATGAGGCCAAGGAATTTTTTTTAGAGGCACAGATGGCCCGACTGCAGCGGTACAAGGCTGATGCCAGAGTCACGAGGTGTAAGGTCGGGATTGCGCTGAAAATCTTCCACCCTATGGTCAGAAGCTCTGGGCCATAGGAAGCCTTAGGACAGGAAGCAACAAGAATGGGCTACTGTATGCATATCTTTCACAAACATGCATCCGCCCATGCATAGCTGCATACATACATACATACATGCATGTATGAATGCATGCACAAATATAGATGCGACAACATACGCTGGGAATGCGAAATATGCTAGAGCCAAATGCGGGATGTGCCAAAACAGGTTTACCTACAATTCAAGATCCTCCGAACCTGCATGCACGCAAAACCAGCTTTAGACATGCATGCATGCAGGCATACATACGCACACATACACACAGAGAAAAACATACGTACGTACGTACCTACATACGTACATACGTACCTACGTACATACGAACACATACCTACATCCATACATATTCCATACATCCATCCCTCCCTCCGTCCGTCCGCCCATCCATCCATCCATCCATCGATCCCTCCGTCCGTCCGTCCGTCAATCCATCCATCCACCCGTCCATCCATCCCCTTCCATATGTCCGCACATACATACATATTATACATACATCCAGAGTGTAAAACCGAACACACACACACACACACACACACACACACGCATGTGTGTGTGTGTGTATATCTATATAAAAACATATATGTAGTTATATATATACACAAACACAGACACACACACACACACACACACCGGCCGTCTGTTTAATTAGCCACTGCCGCCAAGGTAAGACACGCCGGCGACATGTGCGACGCCGAGACCACTCACTCTGATTCAGCTTTCGAGGCTAAGGACTTAGAATTGGCTTTACCCTCTCCGGACATTCCAAGCCTCCCTTTCCCGAATCATCCGGCCAACTCAGAAACATAGTTCATGCAATCTAAACAGAAACCTGATGTCCGCAGCAGAATGCCGCAAGCAGATCCGCACAAACCGGATGAGTCTTCAGGGTTCCTCTTCTATGCTATTAACGTCGGTCCCGTCGCAGAAGTCTTGGGCAAGGTGCAGGAGCTCTTCCACGGATAATTCGCCGCCCATATCCTGTGGGTTTAGGGTTTAGGGTTTAGGGATACATGTCGGACTTTCCTTCATTCTTGGGGAAGAGTCCACGTTGGGCTCAGGCTTAGGGAAAGACTGGACAAGCTGTTGAGCTTATATACCATAGGGGCCCTAATTTTCAGAATAGGGTTCTGGGCCCATCATACTATAATTATAACAAGGAACCCCAAACAGTATTGGTATTTATTGAGGCCGCTATATTGGGGAAACTCATTTCTTGAATTCGTGCACCTTCCAATCAGGAGGTCTTCCGTCTCGTCAGGACTCCAACAAAATCCGAAACCCCAAACCACACGAACCAATCAAGCAGTCTAGGCTTCTCCACATCCACATCCATCTACGCATATATCTGTATATATATATATATATATATATAAATATATATATATATATATATATATACACATACATATAAACATATAAACATATGTACTCTTATATATGAGTGTGTACATATATATATATATATATATATATATACATATGGGCAGTTATCTGTATTAGCTTCCGTTCCGGGCCCAAAAAAGTACGACACCCATGTAACCAGGACCCTAACAGGATCCTTTGTACAGATGCATACATATATACTTTTCATACACCATTTAGATAGATATACATGTGTATACGTGAAATTTCTGTGCTCTATCAACTCGAAGGTCTGCAATCCGCCCACACGGAGAGAACTGGCAACAGCCCAGCGGCCACATCCAGGATGTTAAACAGCTCAAACCTGGGTTTAGGGTTTGGTTGTAAGGTTCTTAGATTCAGATTTCAGGGTTCGCGGTTTAGGGTTTGGGGTTGGTTTATGATTTGGGTGCGGAATAGGATGCGGCCCTGTATGTAGTGTAAGGCTGAATGGGTCAGTCAACAATGCGGGGGCGGATCTTTGCCCGAGTAGAAAGTAGGGGACCAGTATACAGTACCCGACACCAAAATAAGGTACCCCTAATTTTCGGAAACTCCCAGATGAACCCTGTACGAACCCATGAACCCCTCAAAAGAAGCCCCTCCCTGCCAGGAATCCTGGCATTAGCGGGCTGGAGGTTCAATAACACTCGGATTGCCTTTTTTACTTTAGGTCTGATGTCTGCGATTCACGGTCGTTTATTGTCGAAGCTTTACAGTAGGTCAGGAAGGGTTTAAGAGGGTTTCCGGCTTAGGACCTACGACTTGAGTTGGTGCGGCTTGTCGACTGCATAGGGTGGTTCTGGGCATCCGGTAGAATCTCTTCAATGTTCCTTGGGTCAGAAATGAAATCATCGAGAATTTAGGCAGCACTCTAAACCCAAAACCCTAAACCCCAAAACTAAACACCAAGACGACCGGTTAATGCTACTAGAAATTACGATAGAAATAAACATAGTAATCATGAGAGGACATGTCGGAATGTTTTGATGCGTTCTGTATCTGTGGTACTACTAACAAGAATGGTAATAACAGTAACATAATACTAGTAGCAATAGAAAATGACGACAATGATAAGATCAGTAATGGCAATAACAATGATCAAGCTGAAGGGGCTTGTTTGACACATCCACGTCCGCCTCTTCGAGCACACGGACGAACTCCTGATCCTCCATCACAAGGGATTTAGGCATTTGGGTTTAGGGTTCAGGATTTAGGAGTTTTAGGTTCAGGCATTGGGTTTTGAGCTGGGGTTGTGGAAACGATTTTCAGCAAGCTTGACAGCAGCTCAAAGCAGTGCTTGAACTGCCAGCGATGCGTATTACGCACTTACAATGGGTGATCGCACCACAGTGTTAACGATCACAACATCAGGAAAGCACTGCGATAAACCTCGAAAAGTTACAGCAATCACAAAAAACATTGCATGCCGAGGAAACAACCAAACTGAATAGCAAGAGTGACCGTGCAAACAACGGCAACAATAACAACAGAAACGGTAAGAACGAAAAGGAGGAGTAGGAGTCGGAGTACAGGAAGAAGCTAGAAGCCATCAGCTACAACAGCTTGTAGGTAGTAGCTAGCAGACAGTGGCTAGCAACTAGCAGCTAGCGGCAAGTGCTAGTGCTAATGCTAATACTAGTGCTACTCCTAGTAATGCTAGTACTAAGCACTAGCAGCACTGCGCAGCTGCAGCTGCAGCAGCAGCAGCAGCAGTGCGGCAGTGGCAGTGGCGATAACCGTGGCAGTGGCAACAACAGTGGCAGCGGCAGCAGGAGCAGGAGCAAGAGCAGCAGCAGCAGTGGCAGCGTAGGCCGGGGTGCGGGGAGTAGGAGTGGGAGCCGAAGCTGTGGCAGCAGTGGTAGTAGTAGTCGTGGCAACAATAAGAAAAAAGTAGTGGCGGGGAAATAGAGCACGTTGTTCAGAAGAACAAACATTCACGTCATTCCACATGCCTGCGGACACTGATCAAACCGCAGAACCCTAAACCCCAAAACCGCCCTTAAAAAATCGCCCTAAACTCTCTGACCTTCAGCCAGGCTTGGAAAACCTCGCGGGTGATGTTGATGTGGCACTCCTCCGAGAGTACGGATTGAAGTTTAGGAGGTCTTGGAGTTCGGGGTACAGGCTCTTGGGTTTAGGGCTTCGGAGCAGGATTGTAGGCTTAGTACTTAGGCTAAAGGTTTAGAGCAACTTTAGGGTTGAGGTTGAGGACAAGGGATCAAGGTGGAGGGTTTAAGGTCAAGGCTCAGGGGAGACATCGCGACTTCTGAGTGGTGCTTCGTCGGCCAAGGCATCCCTAAATCCTAATCGTGCTAACCACTGCTACGATGCTACCAAAATCAGAACCACTTTCTCTGAAGCATCAGACATGGGCGCAATAGCAGGAGGCCTAAAATGTCACAGTTGCCTTTTCCTTCGGCACGGGCATGTGGATGCAAGAGACAAGTCTGAGCAGAGAGAAATCGCGGCTACTGTTTCAAATGTCAGTCGGCCACAGCCGCTGCTGCAGAAGCAGCAGGGCTTGGGACCCTCTGGTGGTACCTGTGCCATCCATCGGCCGTCTTCAACTTCTCCTCTCACGGTATATTCCACGCCCAGCCCACGAATGAGGCGATGCAAGCCTCACAAAACAACCCATCCTCCAGTCTTTTCTGGCCGAAACATGAAGATGCGACTGGCAAAACTACGGTTCCGAGTAGCACGTCAAACATTCGGACAGGAAATGGGTGTTGCAAGATACGGGAAGGAACCATGTATCCGTCTAAAAGTCGAAATCACGACGCAGCATGCAAGCTCCAACTTGACGATGACAGGTATCCGTATCTTTGATTCATATAAACAAACATGCATACATGCATGCATACATAAGTGCACATGAATGCACACTAATGTGATGTGCATACACACAGCAAAAGCATGTAGATGCACGTGGACCAATACCAATACCCAATACCAAATCCAATGCCTACCTAGACAGAAGCATGTACGTATGCATATACCGGTACATCTACAAGCTTGCCCACACACGAATATGTATACGAATATATAAAGAGGAACGCTCGCCTGCAGGTATAAACACACATGAACACACTTCTACACGTACATATGTGCATAAACATGCATGTGACATCTGCAAATACATGCACACATGCACATACACATGCACGTACATATGCACACACATATCAGGAAAAATCACCTACACAACACACACACATACACATGTGCGCACACACACACACACGCGCGCACGCGAGCAGACACCGACAGAGACCGAGACGAGACAGAAACACAAGCACAGACACGATCACACACGCAAACACATACACATAAATGCATGCATACATACATACATGCAAACATGCCTATATATGCATGCAAGCAGGAATACATACTCAGTCATGCCCTGCACACTTGCATACATCCGTACATGCACACATACATGCATGCATATGTACTACGTACATACCATAACATACCTCAACATAACATAACATAACATAACATAACATAACATAGCACAACATACCAGTGCAAACAATCAGATATGACATAACATAAGACGGTGCAAAACAAAACAACCTGACACAACCTAACACAGCACAACCAAATACAACATATCATGGCGCAACATAACATACATAACAGTACGTGCATGCACTCATGCCTACGTAACACTAACCATGATACGTATATACATACGTACATGCGTACATGCATACGTACATACATACATACAGACAGACAGACATACAGACATACGCACATCATGCATACATGCCTGCAAGCATACATGCATAAATTCATACATACCTAGCAGGCCACAAACAGACATATGGTGTCAGTCATCGCCATCTGCTACAGAAAATTGAACTCGGGATACAATCGTTGACTGATATCCCTCGGACTGCACATACTGTAGCCGTGTTCTGAACGCAGTCATTGCCAACGTCCAGAGAGTCGAAGCTGTCCAAGCTCTTGGCTCTCATAGGCTCACTCTTCGCATTCCTCCTGCGTGGACGTCTCCTCGCCGGCCACCCCGTCATCCATAAGTTGGATCATTTGCTCCAGGTTTGCCTCGGAGTACATGGTCGGAACTGAGGCATTGAAGCCCAGCTTGGCCTCCAACTGCTGGCGGAGGCCCTTTAGGTTGGCCATGGCGTCCTGACGCCGGGGGTGAGGCCACCTCGACTCTCGACTCAAACAAGCTTCAAGTGGGTACAGCACCAGGTAGCAGAACCCCCTTGAGGAAAACCGCTACCTCGACTCTAGACGCGAAAAAGCTTCAAGTGGGTACAGTTACAGCGCCAGGTGGCAAAAAAAACCCTTCAGGAAAACCTAAACGCCCTCCTGACTGTCCTTCAGCTCCTTGAGCTCCTCCAGGCGCCTTGGGGTGGGCACGGTGTAAAGCTCGCTGATCTTCTTTTGCGCCTCGGGGTTCTTCAAGATGCTGCCCTTGGCGCAGGCAGCATGCACGGCGGCGCCGTACGGGGCCATGGCAGCGGCGGACGTGATGATGCCGGAGATGCTGGCACCACAGAGCGCGCTGACGTCCAGGAAGTCCTGGCAATGTACGACGATCAGGTTGATGAAGGTAACGACCTGGCTCATGTAGGCGATGGCACCGCCGATGTCCACCGTGCACAGTGCAGTGTAGATGCCTGTGACCTTGTTGAGCGGCCCATTGAGGTTGACGCGGCCGCATTGGCCGCTGTTCACAGCCGAGTTAATGGAGAGGCCCATGTTGGCGAGGTTGGCGACCACCATGCCGACGTTCACTCCACATTGCACTCCAACTCCAATCGGACCCTCTCCAATGAGCAGTCGTCGGCCATCCCGTACCGTCTGGTCTCCGAGAACGCTGATCTTGGTGGTTGTCAGCTGAGGGGGTACCCCTGTGCATGTGGCCGCGGCGAGGGAAGCAGTCGCTGCCAGCTCCCCCATCACGGAGACGAGGCCAGTGACGCCGACGGAGCACACCGCATCCACATTGAGGTTGAGGGCACAGTTCGTGGCGGCATAGGAAAGCTTGGCAGCCGCATTTGCCACCCAGGTCACCAGAATGGCGCCGTTCACCTGACAGGCAAGCTCCGACTCACCATCACGAGGAGCAGGACAAGTCCTGATGATCGCGTTGATGTCATCCCCCATACCGACCACGGACACGAAGGCCTCCAGCACATTGAATGCACAGTAAGCATTGGTGGCCTTTCGCATGCGCTGCTGCCTTCTCGTCGCCTTGTAAGCCACAATCTCGTCCTTGGTCAGCATCTCTCTGGCGGCGTCGGCAGGGTCTGCCGGGAGAGCACGAACCTCGCGCTGCTGGAAGTGCTTGGAATACTTGCGGCCGGTGCTCTTCATGGCCTTCAGCACGATCTTCTCTGCGGCCGAGTGCTTCTTAACCTAGTTCATGGTTGGGATAGTATCAAAACATATCTCAAAACGTCCTTATTAAGTTTAAGTACCCACAAAAAATGTAAAATGTGACCCAACTGTGACAAAGTAACACCCTTCAACGCATCCGCCTTGAGAGCCATCTGCGCGTCCAATCCGAGGTCCGACTTGCCCTGGAAGGCGAGGAGGTCCAACCCCTGGCAGAACCTCTGTGCCTTCCTGGGCTCTTGCTACTTGGCGGTTCATGGGTAGTTACAAGTGGGTTATAAATCCCCTAATATGGGTTATAAGTATAGTTACCCTACTTATAACCCTACTTGTAACTACCCATGAACCTCCAAGTAGGGTTTCGGGCCTTTGTTAAGGCAGGTATCAATAGTGTTTAGGGTTGAGGGTTGAGGGTGGTAGGGCTCTTGCAAGAGAAGTGAATCTTCAAGTTACCCTAGAAAATTAATAGGGAGCCATCGCAAGTACTAATAGGGCCTCCATAATTTTGATAAGTTTCTTAACAAGGACCCCATGCTATGATAAATTTCTGAACAAGAGCCCCATAATTATTACACCTTCCTTAGCAAGGGCCCTACACCCAAAACCCTAAACCCATCTTGTGATGCCCTAACCTTTTTTTCTAAACCCCAAGCTCTAAACCACAAACTCCGGGCCAATTTTTTGAAGCTGGGCTCTTCGAACATGTCGACCCTACACCCTAAACCTGTACTTATGATACCTTCCCTAAGAAGAGACCCATGCTGTCATACCTTCCTCAAGTTAAAAGCCCTAAACCCTAAACCCTAAACCTGAAGTTAAACGAATCCTGAACCCTAAACCCTAAACCCTAAACCCTTCCTGAAGTTAAAAACTTCCCTAAACCCTCAGCCCTTAAACCCTTAACCCTTCCTGAATTTTAAAAAAACAATCCCAAGCTTCGGCATGGCCGCGAAGCCCAGGACACCCAGGCCCAGAGCCAGGGCCAGGGCGGCCTTCCTGGGCTTGGAAAGTGGGCGTTTCCGAAAATTAGGGGGTACCTTTAAAAAGGGATCCTTTAAAGGGATCCTTTAAGGGTCCTGTTAAGGGTTCTATAAAGGGTTTAGGGCCTAGAGTTTCGACAAAAAGGTTGGGTACCTTTAAAGGGATCCTTTAAGAAGGGATCTATAAGGGCTCTATAGTGTTTAGGAGTTAATTTTCGTTGGGTAAGGCAGAAAAGAGCCATACACTTCTAGTGGCGGTTCAGGGTTGGTTTAGGGTTCAAGTTTAGGGTTTAGGGTACTAAGTTTTTTGTAGTATATCATGGCATACTATCGTATATTATAATATGTTATAGCAAACTATCGTATGTTATAGTGTCTTATGGTAAGTCATGGTTTCTTAACTGGTTCCTTTAAGGAGCCGTTCCCAAGAAAGGGTATCAAAGGATGGTAATTACTGTTACACCCAAAACCTACAAAATAGTAGGTTCAGACCCTTTCGTTAGAGTGTCTAACCCTTAAAACGGTAGCTTTTTAGAGTGTCTAACCCTTAAAACAGTAGCTTTTTGGATCCACAGGGTACTGTTACTCCCAAAACCCTAAGCCCTAAGCCCTAAACCCTAAACCCTAGACCCTAAACCCCTAGACCCTAAACCCTAAACCCCTAAACCCTAAACCCTAAACCTAAGCCCTAAACCCTAAACCCCTATAACCCAGGCTTCTTCATCCAACCACGGGAGTTCGCGGAAGAGTTCTTCGCCTCATCCTCGGACTCCACGTGGATGGCCTCGAAAGTCTTCTTTTTATCGAAGGGGAAAAGGAGGGACCCTTAATGGGGACCCCTACCCTATAGTGGGCTATATAATGGGTATATAATAGCTATATCAAGGGTATATACCTATAGGGGTCCTTTTTTTAGGGTTTAGGGTTTAGGGTTTTTTCCCTCCTACTTGGCAGGGACGAAGCCCGCATTGCAGGGTACATGGTTGAACAGCAGCAGACTTAGCATGGTTTAGCGTTTAGGTTTTTTTTTGAACGCCTTATTCCTCCTAGCAGTTAAGGTCGGCGGAATCCACATTGTGGAAGGCTCGAAAGGGTGTTGGGGAGTCTAGGGTTTTAGGGAGTCGCGGGTTTTAGGGCGCTTAGGGCGTCTAGGGTTTTAGGAAGTTTCGAGGTTTAGGGCTTAGGAGGTCCGGGGTCTAGGGCTTAGGAAGTTCAGGGCTTAGGGAGTGCAGGGCTTAGCATGGCCTCGAAGGCTTGCGGAGGAGATGCCATGGCTGCAGGATACAAATCGCTGCTGTGCCGAGTGTAGCTTGGGACAAATCCGCTTGAGCCACTATACATATGTACATGTGTGTGTGTGTGTATATATATATATAGATATAGTATATATATATATATATATATATATATATTTACATATTTATCATTATTATTATATATAAAGAGCTGAGTTCTGCAAACAGTCCTCCAACCAGCAAACGACAACGTCGTGTCCCTATGCCCGAGAAGAAGGCTTGCTTTTCCTCTCGCTGAAGCCTACGGACATGAGCCCTAAACTTATTCGAATCTCGTTTTGCTCCCCCTAAACCCTAAACCCTAAACCCTAAGCAAGCCTAAAGTGCCGTGCTTGACAGGCTGCTACGGCCCGGCAAGGAATATTCCTTAAATCATATAAGGGATCCTACTATAATTTAAGGTATATTCCTTAATTAAGGGGTTTTGGAGTCTCTGGCTACCCTAGACTGAGGAGTTTCAGATTCGCTGGACTCTGATTTAGAAGCCTAAGTAGTACGGCTGATGATATAAATCCTGCATTACCTTAAGGTCCCTAAACTATGGGAATCATGGTATATTCCTTATGAAGTACCCTCGTTTACAGATGCCTAACCCTACACCTGCAGCACTTCGCAATGCCCACGGCCTCCAAAACCTTGAACGCTTCGTTCGCCAACCTTTTCAAATTCGCTTGGTTGCGACCTCAGCAGGACTCCACGATCCCTTATTAAAATCGTAGCGGCTAACATAACACTGTCTACTCATAGTGTTTGAATAGTTTGTCTGCAGATACTGTGTTCATAGCGTGTTGTTGATAGTGTGTAACCAGAACTCTTGGCTCGTTCGCCTATGGTTCTCGAATGACTCACTGACGAAAGATTATCTAAGCATGACCGGCATAGACAGTTTCACACACAAGTTCCTCACCCTGAAGGGCTCGGTGACGAAATGTCGAAGATCCCGCGTCTAGGGTCTGGACGTGGGTCCAGGCGCCAGCCTAACAGCCCCTCTGAAACCCCTAGAGGACCTTTCATTCGTCAGGAACCCTTACAGAGCCTCTACTTGGAGGGTCGGGGGACTTAGTAAGTAGGTAGTAAGTAGACTTATAAGTACCCTAAAAGGGACCCTAATTGGGGTTATGGTACTTATAAGTCCCCAAAATAACCAGTTACTAAGTCCCCCGACCCTCCAAGTAAGCCCCAAGCCACACACCCCAAACGGCCCTAAACCCTCAGCCTCTAAACTCTGAACCCAAAGTCTCACAGTTCCGAAACCCCGAAACCCCTAAGAGCAGCTTAGCTGCTCCTCCCCTGATCCGTAAGGCTCGCGAGCTTCTTCATGGCGTCCTTTTTATAGGGCTTTTTGGGGGGTTCAGGGTTTCGGCGCTCACACTCGGACAAGGTTCAGGGTTTAGGGTTCAGGGTTTAGCTTTGGGGCTCCGGGTTTTCGGGTGTACAGCTGAGGGTTCAGGGTTTAGTGTTTACGCCCTCTCAACTAGGGTTCAGGGTTTAACCCTAAACCCTAAACCGGTCTGAGACAGCTCCACAAAGGCGCTACAGGGGCGTCCTCAGAGACGCGCTTCATGAACTCCTTGGACTCGTCTCCTCTCGGATTTAGGGTTTGTTTTTGTGTTGAACCCTCGTGTCTTTTGGTCTTGGTTTGGGGTTTAGGGTGTTTCACTTGTATGAATTTTGGGCTTAAGGACTAGAGACAGGATTTTGGGGGCAGGCCAGGTGTTCAGGAAGCTTTGGCTTTTTGATGTGCACGGCCTATATCAAGGTCCTGCCATTGCATGTTGATCCTCTTTCTGCGTGCATAGTGTAATGAGATGTTTAGGTAAGCTGCCCTGCGAGAACCATCAGTTTGGAACCCCCCCCCCCCCACGCTGATGTATCGCGCAGGGCCTCGGGTTAAGCTTTCGAGCTTTTGGCTCGGATAGTCGTAATGATAATCCTCGTCATCATCATCATCATCATCATCATCACCATAACAATGCCTAGTGAGCATACTACTCGCAGAATTACTTATAGCAATAGAAGTTAGACACTAGAAACATAGTAGTAATAAGAAAGGCCACATAAGACTCGGAGAAAGCCAGGTTCAGAAATCAGCAAGCGCGTCTGGAGAACGGACTTGTCCAGGGATCGCACTCTTGGTGTAGGCTTCGCAATAGGTGTCATTTTTATGTTGAAGTGTAGAGTAACAGTCTATTAGGGCTACTATTAAGGACCTAATATATCTAGATTATGAGTAGTATCCAACTGCGACTGAGAGGGGGCAGTACCCAACCCAAACCGCTCTAATATTGGGACCCCTAAACCCTGAACCCTCAAGCCGGGCTTGCATCGGGACTTCGGATATCCCAGGCCCAGGCCCTGGCACCGAAACAGCAAGCATTCAAACCTTCCCCCGAAAACCCAACCTTAGACACTAAACCCCAAAGCCCCCAAGTAGGTAGTAATGGTAGCCTACATTATTGTAACCATAATAAACATGACACTGCTAACGGTGATACTGCAGATAACACCAAGTGCCCACGACTGAGCAAGCGCGATCTTCTCGCTCGCCTGCCCGCGGCTCATTGATGAACTTGGCAAGGACCATCCTGGAAAAATGGCTCTGGGCCAATGTGGGGTTGAGGGTTCAGGGTTGTGTTTTCTAAGACCTGGCCCATACACTGCACAAAGCAAATCCGATTTCAGCTTGTGTTTGGAGACAGATACTACTGCCACTGCTACATCTACATCTACTGCTGCATCTACATATGGGAGTTTCCGAAAATAGGGGACCCTAATATAGTACCCTAAATAGTGGAATCCCGATTATAAGGGCCCAAAAAAAGATACCCCTAATTTTCGCAAACTCCCGTAGGAATTGGGCTTCCGGGTTCACTTCTCGGTCCAATGAGGTCAGATCTCCTGCAACGCCGTCATCGGAAGACATGCGCTAGTACGGTTTAGGGTTTAGAGTTTAGGGTTTAGGATAGTAGTAAGGTATAGTACAGCATTGGCGTGGTACAGGTACAGATTAGTATCTACCAGGTGGTGTATGGTATACAACATAATATAAACTATATGTGCATCGTATGTACAATATAGGGAACACTATATTCGATATCGTACATACTATATGTTTTAGTATGCTCCCGTACAATAAGGGACATGTTTACTAATTGTCCAGACCTGTATATGTATTGCACTAAACTGCAACCCTGCAAGTAACCAAAATCTCAGACCAGATGCGCTACATACCTGGAGCCCTAGTCCAAAAGCCTCACTCCGAAACCCTTGGACAACAAACCGCAAACCCCAACCCAAACCCCAACTCCAAAACCCTTAACTCTAACCAGCCAACCGAAAATCCTACATTGCGATTCCGACAGGGTTCCCGAGCATAAGTATAGCGCAATATACTGCCGAAAATCCTCTTCAACTTATCAACCCTTATAGGAGCCCTATTGGAATCCTTTCAAGAGCCCTCGAAGGAACCCTATCAGGCCCTGATATCAAAGGGGAGAAGGAGGGACCCTTAATGGGGACCCCTACCCTATAATGGGCTATAAAATGGGTATATAATGGCTGCATTATGGGTATATACCTAGGGGTCCTTATTAGGGTCCCTCCTTTTACCCTTTGAGGAGAGTTCATCTCGACAGGGGGCTTCAAGGCAATCTCGGTCATCTCGGCGCTCTCGCCCAGCTCCTCGCTGCTCCCAAGGTCTCAAGACATCAAAGCACAATGATAGGCCTTGATAACCCTTTTTCAGCACGAGCTTTGGTTGTATGCCGGCAAGCTGGGCTCTCAAGGTCTTCATGAAATACCAGCAAACTTGAAACTAACTCATGTCAAGAAAAGGGCCTTGATAACCCTAAACCCTCAACCCTTACCCCTCAGGGTTCCTAGGCTTCCTTTCAAGGTCGCTATAAGGAAGGACCCATGACTGTTCATGCTCGGCTCGGGCTTTCAGTTCGACCAACTGCCGAAAGAAATTGCCAGCGCCTCGAGTTCCGACCCACAACCAACGAACTCCAAGCAAATTCCTTTACCCTAAACCCTAAACCTTATACCCTTAACCCTAAACGAGAGAAGCTCCCGAGCCCCATCGAACCCTACTCGGTCGGTGCTTCTGGACGAACACAGGTACCTTAACCGGTTGTTTTCACGCAGACGATCTTCTTGTTCTCTACGAGCACATGAGCTGTCACATCCGGAGCTGTCTCGACTACTTGGAGGTTCACGGGTAGTTATAAGTAGGGTTATAAGTACGGTAACTATACTTGGAACCCATATTAGGGTGACTTAGAATCCCACTGATAACTACTCATGAACCTCCAAGTAGGCTGCACCCTGACCAGGGCTAGAGCCATCAATGCGAGCACAAGCCTGGATCAATGTGGATACCCTACCCTAAATCCTAAACCGTGATGCCATACCATGTTTCAGACTCTAAATTTCGGTGCTAAGAGCTTGGGATCACGTTCACGGCTCCTTTTGCTTGCGCTGGTTCTGCGACTTGGTGACGTTGTCAATGAAGACCTCGGTTCCCCCAACTTTTTGACACTCACACTCGGACAAGCCTGGCAAGGTCTGCAGAAGTAGGTTCGACGTGACTACGTGTTAAGCCCAGGAAGTAGGTTCACTTACCCAGGTTGCCGTCAGACACGACCCACGACAAGCCAACAACAAATCACCAAGCATAGTTCATGGTCCCAACTGACAGCAGTCTCCCAGAAAGCAAACGCTAGACCCAAAAAACCCAAACCCTAGTTGCGCCTTCCAGGAGACCTGTGAAACAGCTGACTGGTTATGGCTAGTTTACTACTCAGCAAAATGCCGTGGCTTCTCTCATACCACTCTCGCTCCCATGCAGTGGCGTGCAGCGTGCATCGAAGACGTTGGCATGCAGTATGCATCGCAGATGGTGATCATTGCAGAAACTCTGTGTCGCAACCCCAATTTAGGGTTTAGAGTTTAGGGACTGGGGCTCCCTAAACCTAATCCAAGGCCCCGAAACGCTAGAATAGCATATTGGGATATGTTATGATGCCATTGACGGGCATTTACTGGGATACAGCTACTACTTGTTCAGGCCATAGAAACCAAACATCATGAGACAATACTTGGAGGATCATGGGACTTAGTAAGTAAGGTTATGAGTACCTTAATTGGGGTTATAAGTATAGTTACCCTAATTATAACCTTTTCAACTAAGTCCCATGATCCTTTAAGTAGACCCTAAACCCTAAACCCTATAGATCCCTTTAAGGAACCCTTTAAGGAACCCTAGTTACTAAGTCCCATGATCCTTTAAGTAGGGTTCGGGCCTCGGCGTTGTGGTTTGAGCGTGCTGGGTGCATGTAAGGGAACCTAGCTCCAGTTACCATCACGGAGGGAAGCATGTGCTAGATGTTGCTAAACCTAAACGCAGCAATTGCAATAGGGCTTTGAAAGGTGATATTTCATGCCTAAACCCTAAACCCTAAAAGGGACAAACAGGCGATATGATCCGATCCCTACACCCTCTGCGAGGGTTTCATGGGTAGTTATACGAAGGGTTAATTAAGTAGGGTAACTATACTTATAACCCATATTAGAGGACTTATACCCCCACTTATAACTATGACTACCCATGAACCTCCAAGTTGTGGTCTTTGAGTTTAACTGATGTGTTGCAAGGTACTGTAAGTACTGTAAGCTGAGGATGCGACGGCCATGATCAAGTTAAAGAGCCCGACACTGACCAGCATCATGAGCAGGAAGTAGCCGATGAATAGTGGGAACCCATAGCCAAGCTGATCGAACAGAATCTCTGGGATCGGATCACCACTGTAAGTCTCGCAGGTCCCCGTAAAGCATCGGAAGAGGGTGAACATTGCGCGGTCCACGCTCTGGAACTCCGGCAACATGTCCCTGGGCTCTTTGCATGTGAAAAGTCTCGAGGGTTTTGTGCATTGGGTCTTGTTTGTTGTTGTGCCACCTGCGTAGCTGGTCTGAGCTTACCACAAAGACAACTTCGCTCGTCGGGGACATCGGCAAGCCCAAAGACCAGAAGCACACAGAGAACAACAGCAAGCGGGAATCGCTCGTCTGGAAGGAAGGTGTCAGTCTACACTC
Organism: Symbiodinium sp. CCMP2592; assembly: GCA_905221615.1. Taxonomy (NCBI): domain Eukaryota; class Dinophyceae; order Suessiales; family Symbiodiniaceae; genus Symbiodinium; species Symbiodinium sp. CCMP2592. The sequence goes on from CAJNDT010005936.1 coordinate 891,377, forward strand.
ACCAAGCTTGCTTTCATGACCCTATGCCCTCGGCTCTAGATGCTCGCAGCTGCTGTTGCCCCCAGTCTTTCAAAAACGGATGCCTGACGGGAATGGATCGGCTAAAGGGGCAACTGGGAGGTTCATCGGAGGTAGCTCACGCAGTAGGTAGTAGGTAGCTACCGGATGCTACTATATGGAGCCTGTCGCGTCCCTGCAAGTAGAGCCAGAACCCTTACTGTGTGTGCTACACATGAACAGACACAGAAGTCTTTCAGGAAACTATGCGACTGATAGAACCAATCGGTCCAACCTACAATAAGTGTCAGCAGCAGAAGCGAAGGTCAGGACGTTCAACATAGCAACCATGGACAAGCGAACATGCTTTTCGTGGCAGCAGCGAGATTGGCGGTGATTGATGAGAATGCTGTTACCGACAGTATCAGCTTCCTGCTGAACTCGATGTGCCGAGGCACGAATGTAGCCCGAAAAGTTCTCGCACGATAATGCCCATCGTGAACACCACGGCCATCAGCAGCACAATCCTCACCATTGGTATGACAACTACAACTACAATCCCTCCTCCTACTACTACTGCTACTACTAACTCCTCCTCCTCCTCCTCCTCCTCCTCCTCCTCCTCCTCCTACTACTACTACTACTACTACTACTGCTGCTACCACTACTACTCCTACTACTGCTGCTCCGACGATTGCTACTGCTACTACTCCTCCTCCTGCTGCTGCTACTTCTAACACTACTGCTACGGCTAACCACTACTACTACTACTACTACTGCTGCTACTGCTGCTACTGCTACTACTGCTACTACCGCTACTACTGCTACTACTGCTACTACTGCTACTACTGCTACTACTACTACTACTACTGCTACTGCTACTGCTGCTGCTACTGCTGTTGTTGTTACTACTACTACTAGTACTACTACTACTACTACTACTACTACTACTACTACTACTACTACTACTACTACTACTACTACTACTACTACTACTACTACTACTACTACTACTACTACTACTACTACTACTACTACTACTACTACTACTACTACTACTACTACTACTACTACTACTACTACTACTACTACTACTGCTACTGCTCGTGCTGTTGCTACTGCTACTACTGCTACTACTGTTACGAGCTAACACCACCACCTCTGCCAAAACCACGACAACCAGACTGCGACGACGACGGCTACTGCTACTACTTCTGCTACTGTTTTTTGCTACTGCCCTTGCTGTTGCTCTTGCTATCCCTATTCCTACTGCTTCTCGTGTTCCTGTTCGCAATAGAGCTACTATCACGACCTCTGGTCTACTATTACTTATTTCTATTGCAGCTATTGCTGCTATTCCGATTAACATATCGATTCCGATTGCTACTGCTAGTACTGTGAAAATTACAGGTACGACCAATGCTACAAAAACTATTGCTATTACAAGTTCTGTTACTAGCACTGCTACTAAGACTAGATACATATTCTGATAACCATCAGACTTCCAGGGGGTCTCGTTGCTATTACTAGTACTATTACCAGTACTGCTACTGAGACTAGATACATATTCTGATATCCATCAGACTTCCAGGGAGTCTCGAATCCTTCCGAGTCCCCAAACCTCCCAACATAGATCAGGGATTTTGGCTTTGCCAACTGCACGTTTACGGTTTAGGGTTTAGGGTAATGCATCTCTTCATTTCAGGACGGTGTTCAGGGTTTAGGGTTTGGGGCTTCTAGGACTCGAGGACATCCGTGCTTTTGAGTTTTCTGCCCAAGGCACGCCCAGAAGAGTGCTTGCAAGCCGCTGAATAGTCCAAGCGCCATCAGCTTCAACTCCTCAGCAGGTTGATAATACGCGTGCCTTAATAGGTGGAATGAAAAGGGTTTGGAGTATACTTTACTATACTGTAATTGGTAATTATGATGGGACTTGGAGGGGATACTATTCTGAAAACGAACCCCTTGGCCCTGCACTGAGTACTGATGGTCGACAGACATGCTCGATCACCCTGCGCTGACAGGTAAGCCAGCAGACTTCACACACGAAGATTCCACAAACATTACCTTTGATTCGTGGGTCACGGGCTCTCTTCTGAATCCTGCATGTCGCCAATCAACCGCCGTTGGACAGTAAACCCTAAACTTCAGGTCCTAACGGCTGCATCACTAAATGCCATTCCATTCTTCGGATGTTTCTAAGCCAGGCGTCCCTGAATATCTTATACCGCATCACGCGGACGAGACGGGCCAAACGAGCCAGCCGCAGCACCTCGGCTTCAGGGCATGAGATTTGGGCAATCTAAGAATCCAAGCCCTGTAAAAGCCTCACAGAAACCCTACAAAGCAGCCTTTCTAAACCCAACCATCAGCCCTTAACCCATACTAAGCCCTAAACCCTAGTAACCTGATTAAGAAGCCTTGGGCCTTTTTTAGGGCGCTTTATAGGAATCCTACTAGTTTGGGGAGTATAGGCCCAGGGTTTCTTGATCAGGTTCCTACATTTTTATAGTACCCTTATTATAGATTCCTTTTAGTAACCCTTATAAACCCCTTTAAAGGAACCCTAAACCCTAAGCCAGGTTCCCACATTAACCGCAAACGCAGAGGGCTTGGCCTACCTTTCAAATCCTCGGGTGCTTCGGCCCTAGGGCAAAGAACGTGACAAACCTAAGGCTAAGGCTTCGGATTCAAGGTTTAAGGTTTAGGGTTTAAGGTTTAGGGTTGAGGGCATTAGGGCTGTAGGGTTTTAGGGTTTAGGGTTTAAGATTGTTTGTTTAAGGTGTTTTTGGCCTCTTGTATTCCTGAGCGAGTCGCTAGGCAGGGAAGTGGGGAACATACCCGTGAATTGACAGGGCTCAGGGTTTTAGCCCAGCGCATGCAACAAACCCACCATAGGGGGGACCCAAACTTCGAAGTCCTGAGCCCTTAAACCCCTGAATCCTAAACCCTGAGTAAGATTTTTGATCCTTCAGAGATCCCAAGTCAGAGAACCACCAAAAGCACCCATGACAGAACCGCATGTGAAGCATGTAGAGAAGCCTGAGAGGCCGACCTCAACCCCCAAAGAAGCTAGCCTTTTAAGAGATCTAAATGGGAGTTTCCGAAACTTAGGGGTGCCCTTATAATGAGAATCCTGCAATTTAGGGTACTATATTAGGGTCGCTTGTTTTCGGAAACTCCTATATACGGAAATCATAATAGGGGTCCAGGTACACACTAATTAAGCACTATATAAACCAAACCGATTCTTATTGAACTGACTTTGCCTTGAGAAGGTTGAGCACCCCTCGCTCGCCCTCTTGTCCTGGGCTAGGATGTGAGGTTGAGGCGTAATATAGGGGACTAAATTGTTAGAATAGGATTTTGGGGCCCACTATACTATCCTTATGATAAGGAACCCCGAAAATGGTATTCTATTTAAGCCCCTCTATTATACAAATTCAAAACTTAAGGGCTTGGCTTTCGGTACACTTCGCGATGGCTTTTCCTCCGCGATGATTTAAGGTTCAGGGTTCAACGTTTATGACTCCAGGAGTAACCCTAAACCCCTAAACCTGAACCTAAACTTCAAAACCCTTAAATTCGGAAAGTGCTACGCAGCGACGACGAAGCCTGCAAACTCCATAAACCCTCAAAGCATGTGCTGAAAATCCAAATCCCGAAACCCGAAATTCCCTGGATCTAAACCTGGAGCAATGCCTGGTATGGGAGGAGATGGCGGGGGTCCAGGAAATAGGGACCCGCATGGAGAACCGGAAACTGTAGGATCCCGATTAGAAAGGTCTTTCATGACGTCACCTATAGTAGAAGCCGGAAAAGTCGAACATCCTCATCCTCCGATCCTGGAGGCATGGCAAAAATTCCTAGAATGTAAACCCTAATAACTCGGCTCCTTGTTTGAAAGGATCCAAAATACGGTCTCTTAGTTTTCTGAAAAAAGAACGATTAGGGAGAACCCACGTAAAGTAATTACCCCACCTTTCCGAAAACTCCCAAATGCACTTGCGAAATGCTGCAACCTCTTGTTTCCTACTGGGCTCAAGTAAACTCCATACCCGAAACCCTCAATCCTCAACCCCTCGACCCTAAGCCATGCAGCCTCCTGCGGCTTGCGTGATGTAGGAGATCGTTAGCTCGATCATTGAGATGATTAAGCATGTGAAGTCGAAGATATTCCAGCCTCCGAACCACCAAGGAGAGGTTTAGGGTTTCGACATGTTTCGACTCTGGCAACTGGCACAAAGTCAATTTGAGGTTTTAAGGCTCAAGGCTCGGGGGGCAGGGAGGGAAGGCCTCAGGATAGATGGGAGTTTCCGAAACTTGGGGGGTACCTTACTTTAAGGTCCTTAAAATAAGGATCCTACTACTACCTTAGGGTCCCCTCTTGTCAGAATTTTCCCAGATCGCTGCAAGAAGAATCTGAGGAGCTGGCTCCGATCCGCTCCGACGAAGTACTGCCATCCGTCTAGAAACGCCAGCTTCACGATACACTCCTCCAAATGAGAGTTCGCGGAAATAGGAGACCCTAATATGGCACCCTACATAGTAAATAGTAGGATGTTTAGTATAAGGACCCCAAAATAGGTCACCCCTAATTTTCGGACACTCCCAGATTGGTTCAGGTGACTTACTCTCTTTCAGGGGGGTCCCGTCATTTTGGGAGTCTTTGTTTGGGGCTGCAGGCACCAAGCGGACAACTGGTGGTGTCCCTGACCCAAAAACTCACTTTCTTCCTCGCGTAAACTCCCTTTTCAGCACTGGCTTTGGCTGTATGCCGGCTCTCAAGGTCTTCTCATCAAATCCTAAGCCCTCAAGCCCCCCCTAAGCACAGTGTCCCTCATAGACCCTAAGCACAGTGTCCAGCAAGTAGATGCCAACGAAAACCAGTTCCATCACCTGCCACAACGCTCGGTCGGAGCTCGGGGCATCGGCACCTGAGCTTCAGGTTTTGGGGTTTAGGGTTTAGGGTTTGGAGTTTAGGGTTTGGGGTTTGGGGCTTATGTAGGGTTTAGGGTTTAGGGTTCGGGGCTAGGTTGTCGGGTTTGGAATTTTCAGTGTTTAGGGTTTGGGAGGGCTTGCGGGTCTCGCAAGAAGGATGCTAGCACGAAGGGTCTATGTTGGAATCACCCCCATCTATCATGATGTCAAACTTATTCATTTCGGCAGGGTGTACGTTTTAACAGCTGTACTAGTTTTACTGAAGGCGGGTGCTTTAGACGACTTTCCCGCTGAGTGCTGCAACTACGCACAATTCCCACTTCAGTTAGGAGCATGAAGGAAGAGCAGAAACAAGAATATCGTGAACCCTAAACCCTAAAGCCCTTACCATTAAGGGGTTATTGAGGAACCTAGAACTGTTCCTCCCAACCCCCGCCAGCCATGCAAAAAACTGCCGTAGGCTCGATCCTTTCAAGCTGACCCAAGAAGACTTCGCCAAAACATACGGCGAAAGGTTCCTTAAGGGAGCCCGAAAGATCCATTCCTTTAGGGGAACCCCAAACAACCCCCAAGATCCCTTTTAAGGAAATCCTAAACAACCCAAAGATCCATCCCTCTAACGGAGCCCTAAACAACCCCAAAGATCCCTTTGAGGGAACCGTAAAGATAACCTTTAAGGGAGGCCGTGGTGTCGAACAAGCTCCCGCGTCTGAGGACCTAAAGACGTGCACGACTATTCTCGTTGCTAGTATTTTTTGTCTAACATAGCTACTACAGTGCTTACTATGTGTATAAATCGTGTATGAATACTAGTTGGATTATTGCATTTCGTGTCATGATTTACAAGTAGTGTAGCTCTTCATTCAAATCCTACGTCTGTTGCTACTGCTACTTCAGGATTTAAGGCTTGTTTATCACTTTTCAATGCTGCTTCTCTACTTCGGGGCTTGCGGTTCGCGCTTCGATGGAGGCCCTGACTCTACTTTGAACAAAACCTTCAGCCCTCCTATTACATATACTCTTGCATATTCTGCTATGTAGTACAACATTAACCGTGTATTGTCAGTATACTTTGTAAGCTAAAAGCCCTCTCCTTGCTGGTAAAGCCCATGCCCGAGTCCTCGCTGCCGCTCCCAGTGCTCGCATCCCGAGCCGAATTCCGATCCCCGAGGTTCTGTGGATACACAGCATCGGTTTAGGGTTTAGGGGTTTAGGGGTTTAGGGTTTAGGATTTAGGGCTTAGGGTTTAGGGTTTAGGGTATAAAACCAAAGCCAGCAGGCTGATTCCGATGGCCAGCGCATTCAGCGAGATAACGATAACAATGCCGACCTTGGTAAAAGGTTTAGGATCCAACGCAGAGCCCTCAAAGCCTAGAATAGGGTTCCGGAACATGTTATAGTATGCGTAAAAAGAAGTGAGATAGGAAAACCGTACTACTTATTCAGACCCAAAACCATAAAAGCGTTCAGCAGCCCTACAAACAAGGAGCAACACGCGAGAACCCACTACCGTCTCACATGGTCCGAATGGAAACAATACCCCGAACAGGCAAATGCCACGCTGTGTGAGGTGTTTCGTGCAATAGGTGGGTTGTGGGAGCCTGGGATTGAGGAAATGTGTTCGTTCTGAAGGGTCTTTATTACAGCAAAGTGTAATCTTCAGGTGGTTGGGTGTCGGAGGTAGGGCTTGGGGGCTTAAGGCTTAGGGCTGAGGGGGCATAAGCTTCCAGGCGCTCTCAAAGTTTAGGGTATAGGGTTTTCGAAAAAGTGTTATTTCCTGAGTAAGCTGGTTCCAATACTCCCCGGGTGACCTTAGTAAGGTATCCCCTGCACGCTAAAGCCCAACGCCAATGGGAAAACGCTAAAATCGTTCAAACCCTCATACCAAGGTCAAAGACTGAAGAAGTTTACTGCTGATTTCAAGCTCCAGGGCTCCAGGTTCTGGGGTGAAGGGCTTTCTACTCTCACGCTCGCACAAGGAAGGCAAGGCTTTTACGACTTCTAGGGTTTAGGGTTTAGGAGGGCTGTGTGATGAATGGATTCGGGTTTAGGACTTCAGTGATTGCGGTATTTTTGTTTGCCTCCTGCATTGCTGAATGCCAAGTCTAAGGGGTTAGGGTCACAGAAGCCCAGTGGCATCCATTATTACTCGTGCCATGTAGATGCGCTGCCGCTGTCGCATGACATCTGCGTCCTTTGCTTTGCAATGATGCAGGCAAACCTAGAAGGAAATGTAGCGTTGGAGCATCAAAAACTTTTGGAGCACTCGCCAAAGACGAGTGCAGTGAAGCGATGCTACAACAAATCTCGACCAACATCGTCCGAATCAAACTCTTCGAGCCATTGCGATTCTCGAGCCCAAGATGACAGCAACAGCATCGTCGACTCCCCAAAGAATCCTAAATCCCACAACGCCCACCGGGAGGCATGATCGAACTTGTAGATCCGGTTCTCCTCATCGAGGGCCCTGCGTCGAGGAGCATTTGGCTAGTTCTTTTGGCGGGTGCCCCTTAGCATGAGCCTCAAGCTATGCCCACAACTTCCGGAAAAAACTCTTGGGCTCGAAGCTCATGGGCATCACTACTGGGTGCCTGTTCAGCGCAGCCGCGGCGTCGACGATGTCCTGGAGACATTGGGGCTGCAGATTTATGGTTTCGAGTTTAAGGTGTTTCATGGCTCTAGGAAGTGAGGTTGAATAAAGCATTCTCTGACAGAAGCCGCACGCGAAAGCTCCACCCTCTGCTCTGGGACACCCATATAGACCGTAAGAGAAGGACCTGCTACAACACTTACCAGAGCCCCTTATATGGCACCCTAAATAATAGAATCCTTGTTATCAGAACCCCAAAATACGGTACCGCCTGCTTTTCGGAAACTCCCATATCCTGTAGATCCCTTAAATGGAACCCTTATAGGACCCTCTGGGCCCCCTTGTCAGGAAACCTCGCTTGCTTGAGCCGGGAGTCGGTAGGAGCCGCTTCGAAGAGCTCTTTGTCAAAGCGCAGAGCAACGAAGCCGTTGACATCCAGCTCTGTCTTCCTCGGGCTTCTCCCAACTAAAGTCTACGCTGCCTTACACCCCAAACCCGGTGTCCAGAAGAGACATTCCGTCTGCAACCTGTTTGGAATCCCCTAACTCCAGGCCCTCTGCCGGAAGTCTAATGGCCCGAATACAATTTCAAGGTGCTGTCGGAATCTGCTAACAAACCCGACACTGCAAGCCCTAGACCCTGAAGCTCTAGATAGGGTTGCTTTGGGGTTTGGGGTTTTAAGAGTTTAAGGGTTAGGGGTTTCGGGGTTTAGGGGTTTAGGGATTTAGGTAGCTGTGCCTTTAAAGATGCCTTTAAACGGGCACATAACCCTCAAAACCCTCCCAAGCAACCGACTCTATAGATTCCTTGAAACAGGCCATAACAGCCATAACTCCGAAGAATCCTGAACTCTAAGCCCTGCACCCTAAACCTTAAACCCAAATCCTGAAAGTGCAGGTCCGATTTCGGTATCTTCGACCCCGCGTTCTCCGAGGCCTCTCCAGGCCCTTACGCTCCACAGCCCCGAAGCCCTAAAGCCCCTAAAAGCTCTCAAAACCCCAGAGGCCCTAGAAACCCGAACAGCCCGAAACTCCCTGCTGAAATCCCACAGCCACGAATTCTTTCCAAGGTGCAGGTTCTCTTCGCTCACGGAGTCCAACATCGTGGGCCGGAGGGAAGCCCGGACATTGGAAGAGAGGTACCTTAGGCACTAAACCCTGAGCTTTTAAACCCCGAACCTCTCCTTTTCATATCTAAGCCGTAAGCCCCAGTTCAAAGGGTTTCAAGGTTTAGTTGGGGTGTGGGCTTTACGCGTTTATGCCCAAATCCCAAGCCCCCAAACCCCAAATCTTAAACCCCAAAAACATCCATCCACCCTCAAAGAAAGAAAGGATCCCTGATGACCAAGGTACGTGCAGAGCTTGAGGACCTTGGATCACCAGATTTGAGGGTTTGCTGTAGGGGCCTATTGTTGAAGAGTCAAGGCCAAGGTTTAGGGTTTAGGGTTTAGGGCTTAGGGTTTAGGGCTTAGGGTTTAGGGCTTAGGGTTTAGGGTTTAAGGGTTCATGGTACAAGTTTCGGGGCTCAGGGGTTAAATTCAGTTGGCAGAGCCTTGCTTGTTTTGGTCACCCTACCACCAGTCGCTCCAGCAGAGGATTATTCCTATAGTCGCCTCTACATCTCACCCCCAACTTCCCCATGACCAATAGCAGTAGAGGAATGACCGATTCCCTCATCCTTTTTTCAGAATTGCTCCTATACTCTCCCCTACATCTCTCCTAAATTTCACTACTAGGTTAAAGGTAGGGTTTAGGGTTCAGGGACTACTAATAATACTAGGGACACTAGGAACATTGAACATACGAAGAGCATTAATAGCAGCAATAACGATGTCGGCTGCCGAGAAGCACTGGCCAACTGCAACTGCTCGCCGTGCGCAAAGGCCAGCGCGACGAGCTCATGAGCGGACACGAAGCCTTGGCGCCAAAGTTTGGTGAGAATAGGGTTTAGGGTTTAGGATGTGAGCGTGTAAGAACAAACTATTTGTGGTCAGGCTTACCACATGACCGCATACGAAACTGCGAAGTACCTTCTGAAAGCAGCTGGACCACAAGAGCCTGAACCACATATCCTTAGCTCTTCAACCGTGGACTCAAGACCAAAATCCGATTCTGAACGAAATGACAGCTGGGAGCCGTTGGTGGAAACATCGCAACGTTCGAACTGATGTACCAACTCATCGATAGCTTCCTGGCAGCACGTTGCCGCTTTTGTCGTTTGGGAGTTTCCGAAAATAGGGGACCCTAAATATAGTACCCTAAATAGTAGGATGGATCTTTATTGTAAGGACCCCGCCAAAATAAAGTGCCCCGAATTTTCGGAAACTCCCATATCTGTGATGCTGGCAGTCGTGTGGATCATGGTTACCGCGAAAAAAACGTGACGAGCGGTCCCGTGCCGATAACTCTGATGACCACGGTGGCGAGAATAACTGCTCATACGGCTGATGGACAAAATCCTGCATTACCCTTTATAAGGAATATACCATAGTTCCCATAGTTTAGGGCCCTTATAGGGTCATGCAGGATTTTGTCCATCAACAGTAGAGGCGATGATGGTGAGATCAACGCTGATGCTGATGCTTGTCGTAGCAGCCTTCTGCTCTGATGCTGCCGCTATCTTTATACAGCGGTGATGGCAGGATGGCGGTGATGATTATGCTCATGATGACCATTGCGATGATCATGATGATGATTCTGATGATGATGATCTTGCGCCCGTGGCCCCTCAGCCTTCAAGCCCTCAACCCGAACTGACCCCAGAATTGCAGCAAGACTCGGCCCCTGTCATCTCAAACCTTGAGGCCCGAAAGCCCTGAAAGAGGTGTAGTGTCTCTCACACTCCCTCTATACATGTACCATTGCAGAACCCCTAAGCCTTTTCCAAAGTCTTGAGGCCCCGATATCGCAACGTAGAGTCTGATCTACTAACCTTCATTCAACCCTCCCTATGGCCTGATCCGCTTCTGTCCGCTTCTTCTCCTTGGCCTCTACAGCCTCTTCGAGCTCTAAAGAGGCGTCTGGACCCTTCCTTGGATTAGGGTTCAGAGCTTATCGGGCTTTGGCCCCAACATGCTTTAGGGCATAGGGCTTGGGAATCAGGTCTTCGGTTCATCTGGGGGTTTATGGCGAGCGTTGCGGCTCGGAAGATTTTAGCTCTTTGCATGAAGAGCTGGGCATCTCAATGCTAAAAGCAAGCGGAAGCTCCAAAGGCAAGGGACAAAGCTTGTTCTTACGGAACTTAGCCTACCAGAAAAGGCCCAAGGAGGCTTCGGGGCAGGTGTAGGGAAGCTGCCCCTAAGAAAATGAATTCCACTGACCATGACTTCCCTAGGGCAGGGTTTCGGTGCTCCGGAGATATGCTTGAGTTCTCTAGTGCACCTCTGAGGAGTAGATGATTCTTCCGCCGTCGGACGTCTTTTCGACAAAGATACACCATCCGGCCCTCACGGAGGCGGTCGCATGTGTTGAACTCTGGGATGCGGTTTGGGGTTATTTGGGCTCCCAACAAAAATCAAGAGCGTACCAGACATGTTCCTGCTCTACCAGAAAACCGATTTAGGGCAACCAAGAAGTCCTGTGAACTCTCAAACCGTCCTTAAACCGTAAACACCGCTCTAAGCCCAAAACCCTAAACCCTTAACCCATAAACCTTACAAAAACGCCCTGTAAACCCTGAAAAACCTCGAAACTCTAAACCTATGGGTGGTTCTCTAAATTAGGGTCACATTTTAAGTCCCCAAAACAGTGCGGCACCCTCATAGAAAGGACCCCCAAAAGCCGGTCCCTAATTTACAGAAAGCTCCTACTAGATCCCCCAAAAGAAACCCTAAACCCTAAACCCCAAACCCCTAAACCCCTTGGGAAGCTGGAGATCTCATCTTCCGGCTCGGGAGTAGGCTCCGCGATGGGCTCCAGCACTCGGGTGCCTGCAGCTCGATGCGGGGGTTGGGTTTTTTGACACTCACACTCGTTTAGGGTTTAGGGTTTAGGGTTTAGCACCTAAACTCATTCTATGGTTTTCTTTATTTCTTAAACCGGCAGAAGTTTCAGGCAAGGGCCCGAGCCCTAGATCAAGGAGTCCCGAAGGGTTTAGAGCAGGCCCAGACAAAGAAAGAGGGCGGAGTCAGGGGGGGAGCAGGGCAGGGTAGCAGGGCAGGGCTCAGGAGGGGGTCCCTCTTTTTTTGGAGGGGACGCCTGGGAGCCTGGGGTTTCGGGTATTACGTACTGGTCCCGAGGAGAACCTGCTCCGGTACCGGGCCTATCGTGGGTGCTACCGTCCCCATGGCTGTGGGCGGGCAGGCGTATTGGGTCGCTCTGCGCCGAGGTCGAGGGGCTTAAGCGCCGCCCACCCACGGAGGTGGGCGGCCGAGGCCTTGAGTTTAGGGTCTAGGGCTTAGGGTTCAAGGTTTAGGGTTGCAGGGTTTGGGATTCAGGGTTCAGGGTTGAGGATTCTGGCGTTTCGACCGCAGACTTTGGATTTAGGGCGGCTTGCTCGAGGTTCAGGGCTGAGGGTCTAAGGCCTTTTCTTTTAAAGTGTATCGGGCCTGGGGCTTTTTATTGAAAGCCTCTTTCCTCTGAGCTAGGGCTTTAGCGTTTTGGAGTCAGGGTTCAGGGTTGCGGGTCGACTTCAGGCTTTGGATTTAGGGCACCAAACGAAGCTACGTGCATCCGCAGCACCCGTAAACAGTGCGCTGCATTGAGTGCATCTGTCTTAGACACTTGCAGTCCTGGGTGTAAGGGACGTCATTGACACCGTCACATGGGCTTTGGGGCGCCTGGGTGACGTTAGTTGTAGCACCTGCTTGTAGAGCATTGGCCTTCTGTAACTATACCCCTTATGCAGATGTTGGCTTGACGGGCGCGGCCATCTACAGTTTCGTCTCTGCTTGTAGATTGTGTTTTCGCAGTACTGCAACTGCTAGGCTTCTCGCTGCCACTGCCTGAAATGCGAACACACACACACACACACGCGGGCTGGATCTTCATTGGCTTGCCTTTGCCGTACTCACATTGCTGTTACTTGCTGTGTTGACACAGCTGGGCTTTCTTGATCCTGTCTGAGGGTAGTGTGCGGTGTGGTGGCCATTCGCATCACCGCACACTTTTTCAGAAGTCTTATGGCGTTGCCGCTGCAATGGGCCAACCATACTGACTGCTGTGCTTCCTGGAATCACTGAATGCCTCTGCATCAGGCTACATATCTTCACACCTAGTAATATAGTGGTTGGAAGGATTGCTCATATGATTCGCGGCTGATGGTGGTTCTGACGGGAAGTGTATGAGTATGTGCTTGTCTAGCTGCAGAGTCACTATCCTAACCCCTACTCCCATGCGCAAAGAGCCCGCCTGGATCTCGGAGCTAGTCACTATCCTAATCCCCCAGCTCTCTATCCTACACTCCCCATGTGCAAGAAAATCTCCGATTGAAGCATGTTTAAGCACCTGCCCCCTGTGCGTGCTGCATGGTGATGTTGTCCAAGTCCATTGGGAGGTCGATGCGCCTTGAGCCACCGTCCTTTGAGCAGCTTGGGGTTTTTGTTTTTGAGCGTCCCTTTTGGCCTTTCGTCTCGCAGACCCGAAAAGCGGGTTCCCGCTGGGCGTTCGAGGGCAGCTGTTGTAGCTTGCGGTTTAGGGTTTAGGGCTTGGACCCTTTATAGCATGGGCTTGGATTGTGCGCCAGCTTGAACCCTGAAAACCCAAGCATTTAGGGTTCGGGATCCATAAGGGCTGCACTGCGGTGCGGTCAGCCAGTCGAACCATGGATCCTCTATGTTTCAGGGTCACTCTTGTAGGGACTGTGCGAAGGTTTAGGTTGCAGGTATTAGGGTTATTTAGGGTTTAGGCTTGCTTTGGGGGGTCTTGAACCGTAGGACGTCGGATTCAGGTCGCATCGTTCAGTAGGATCGAGACTATTTCCGCCTAGCTGCATCCAAGGTGGGCATGGTCACCACTGTGCCCACATGGCCCAGCTTGTTGTTGATTTGCTGCTGAAGCCTTGCGATCTGGGTCGTGACCTCAGGTCCATCGCTGACTTGTAAAGCTCCCACATACGCACTCCCCTGGCAGACTGGAAGAGATTCGGTGACGAGTTGAGCAACTGACGCGTTACCATGCTCTATTCCGTTCTATAACACTACAGACGACACTACATAATGTATCAAGATTACAAAGAAACTGATGCTATAAAGAATGCTGTGTGTCATATGCTTAATATGTTGAGTAAAAAATATAAGACTTGTACATAACATCTGAGACTGTTCTACATATTGCATGTGTATATAAATATATATACGAATATTGTACCGAAATTTGACATTGTCTAGTGGGCATACATATTGAAATCATGCACTATCGAGTATGAATTACTCTTTATATGTATAATTACACATGTATATGTATGTGTATATATATATATATGTTATGATTAGTTTATACTTATATCTCTTTGTGTCTTTATGTCTAGGTGTATGTTTGTACATATATTCTCATGTTGTACATCTGCCAAATATTCAATTTAAATACAAGTTCTCCATATTTTGCATGGATTTGCCTTTAAAGATATATGTATACATAGTAAGTAATCTGTTCTGTGTCACAGCACGTGCATAGTACATAAGCATGTACCTGCTATATGTCCTGTACTGCCTCCGTAAAACATACATACATATATATATATATATATATACATACATATATATACATATATATATACATATATATATACATATATATATATATATATTATGTGCTCAGTATTTTTTCAAGGTGAAAGAATCTTTAGACGTATATTTATAAATACGTATATATATATATATATATATATGTATGTATGTATACATATACATATTCCACTGTGTAAGGTTGTATATTATACACTATGGTATACATACTATTTTTCCCACATTAAATGTTTTACGTTGCATGTTATTCAGTATGCCTGTATGTTGTATATTGGACGGTACAAGAGAATTGTCTATTCTGTGCTGCTTATGTTGTACTACCCTGTGTTATGTTATGTAGTTTGGTATGATCAAGCTACATTGTGTTGTAATCTGCTATGCTACTGCATTGTATGTGGCTTTGCGTTTGGATATCTTACGGGATGTTACACTGAATTGTACTAACTTACGCCACTTTACAAAACCTGATAAGATGCTAGAACCTGTGATATGTCACCGTTCATCTCCCCCGCATGGCTTGGCAATTTCTCAATTTCACCCACACACGGTCCATTAAACCACATTAATGATTCACCATTTCACCGGTTGTTTTCCAATATGGATAGTTTTTCTCACCTCATCGGGCACAACTAATTCGTGAAATTCTCAAAACGGCGAATTCGAAACACGGTGAGGTGATTCGGGGGGGTGTAGCTGTGGCATCGACATGATTGGTAAAATGGCGAACTGGTGAAATGAAGGATGGTCTGGGTATCAAACCAGGCGAAGGTTCAAACTGCCTGGCAGAATGGTAAAGTTGTCCGCTGGTTTGGGGGACAATACCTGTGACGTTGTTAAACTGAACTTTGAGAGTTCGAGAATCAGCGTTGTGGTACACTCACTTGAGGGGGCTTCGTCGTCCCGTGGCACACTAAGCCTTACGAAGGAACATTACATTGCAGTATACTACATTATGTCTATATTCTGCTATTCTACTATACATACTATACATACCCTTTACAACTTTGATATTATGGTACAACACACTATATCATGCTCTGTTCTTCTATTTGTTGTAACCTTATCCACGATTCCTTGAAGTGCCTGCCGCCCTGTCAAATCGGGCTGGCCTTGTTCTCAGGCTGTAGTATAGAAAACTATAGTATTGTAGAATAGTACAGCATAGCATGGCATATTACCCCCCTCCCAGACTCAGGGTCTGGAAAACGTAAGTGCCGATGTCCCGAAGCCGAAGCCACTCCTCTTAGCGAGGGGCATCGTCAATGACGTGCTGAACGTTCTGAAGCTGGCCGGACATTGTCGTCAAAAACTCCGTGTTCACGGGACTGTCCTCCACGCTGAGCACCACTTCGGGTCTTGGGGTAATGATCCTCACTAGTTAGAAGTAGAATAGGGCTTCGGCATATATTGCATAGACTACTTCTACAAACGAACGCTCAGGAACAAGATTGGTGATCATTCTGGCTTCTAGATTAGCTTCGAGGAACTGACTCACGACGCAGAGGCTCAAGAGAGACATCAGAGGTTCGGGTTTAGGACCTTGTGAAACTTCACAGAACTAAAACTTCTCACACGCAGACCTTCATCCGTTACCTTTTTTTCCTTGAACACAGTTTGCCCCGAAAACCATTTGACCCTGAACCCCTGAACCCTCGACACCTCCATCAAGGGCTGCACCACGAAGGGCTTTGCGTCGGGGCCCACTTTCGCAGTCATCATGTCGGCGCAGCAGACACTCATGGCCAAACCCTGACACGCGCAGAACCCCCCCAAAGATAAGACCCGATGCAGCTGCCTCTCTGATGTGTTTTTGCAAGCAAAAAGTGTCTGGTAGCCTGTGGACTGGCTCCTGCGTCGCTTTCTGAGCCAGTTCGACCGAGAATTGCGAGCAAGCAGTTCCGACGACAAAGGGCAGCAAGCGAGCACGATGTAGACTACAGCATGCCAACATGCTGGATAATGTTGTGTTGGCATATCATCACAGTCTTCAATCTGCTTTGTTGCACCAGATTCTACTGTATGATACTTTGATATATTGCATACATTGACCAAGTCAAGCAGATACAGTCGTCGGGCAGTGCCCTTTTCTCTCCTGTGCAATCATGCGCCTGGGCTGCCTACATCCCTGCACATCTAGTTGCCTTCTGTAAAATTACACTTTATTGCCGACCATTCCAGCGGCTCTGCTGGCGACTGGAGTCTGCCGGCCTCGCTGCAAGCACCAGAGTATCATATACTATAATATGGTATAACATAGTATAATATCGTATGTATGATAAGTATAATAAAGTATAGTATGATACCACATAATGCAACATAGCACAATATGGTATAGCATAGTCAAGGCTGCAAGGAAGGACAGGCTTGCAGACGAGTTGCATTGTCATGTACGACATCCACGTACCGGCACTTGTCATCCTTCCGGGCGCCGGGTTCAGGGTTTAGGGTTGGGGCCACAGACTTTTCATGCGAGAAGTCGCATTCAGCTTTAGGAGCCGCCTCACCCAAGAAGCTCAGTAAACTGTTGAAGTGCTCGACGTCGAAATCCTGCAGATCAGGATGTTTGCGACCGTGCTGAGTGGAAGTTCCAACACCCCCCCGCCCTAAAAAAAAAAAAATGAGCCTGTAGAAACCCGAACAACCCCCCCTCCGCCCAACCCATCCCCTCCACCGCCCGCAGAAGCACCAGTCTGACCTCCAAGTCCAAGCTAAAAGACCTGTCGCTGTGATGCTTTTTGAACTTGTCCATGGCCTGCTCATGGAGGGGCGCCACGTGGAGTTTCAGGTTCCAGAGGTTAGGCTGTAGGTTTAAGGCTCCAAGTATTCAGGTTCAACCGGTTAGGGCTTTTCCTGGACCGAGCCTTCGGGGAGGGAGGTAAGTTTCTGTTAGGCTTCCTTGGTGACCTGGCGCCACCCGAAACCTTGCGACCGCCACATCTTCGCCGCGGGAGCTTCAGCAGTTTTTGCTTCCATTGCTGTGATGTTGCATTGGCTGCTGCTTGCAACATCAAGCATAGCAGGATCATTTTGCCGTCCGCTTACATTTGTTTCTACCACAGTAACGATGACCGTCGGCATCAGACATAGCACGAAGTCCATGATCAGCACAACTGCAGTCACTATGTGTAATTAGTCGCGTCATCCCTATTGGTAGCAATGCTCCGGCCAGCATTATCCTGAGGATTACTGTGGCCGGCTGCATCTATTACTGACAATGCCTTGTTCGCTTGCTCCGTGGCAAAGTAGTCCATGCTTCCAAACCTGGGTTGTCTGCAGACTGCTCCCCGACGTGCTCTTCCACACTAGGGCTTTGGGTTGAGTTGCAGGTGAGATTTGCATCAATTCTCTCATGAGGTTTTGGTGCTGTTGGTGTCACACCGGGGCAAAGACAAGAAAGTGGTAGTGCAGCTTGCGATGCGACGTCTCGATTGGTTTCATTTGGCTCGACGATCAGAAAGCGTGACAATCTCAAAGCCTACACGCAGGAACGGCCCTAACGCTACGACAAAAAAACAAACAAGGATGCCGAGGGAGCTTGAGAGTTTTTTGAAGCTCGCAAACATTCGCTCAATGCTACGACCGGTTTAGGCACTCACGGTTTCGACGCTCACACTCGCACAAGGCAGGCAAGGCTCCACATAGTCCACAGTATCTCCACTACTCACAGCTAGCAGCCTGCTTCCGTCCACCCCTCATAAGAATATAGCACTCACGGTTTAGGGCTTCGGGCGCATGTAACGGCTGCTTCCTAGCAGCACTTCTCCTTGGGAAAGAAGCTGGTCATCGATGTTCCTTCTCTTGCTCAAGATCACCTGCAAACTTCTCCAGTAAGAGAGCTCAGAGGCTACTTTGCGCTTCGACCCTGGCAACTCGCACAACTATACCCCCCTTAGAACCATACTGAAAATATTATGTTATCATTCTCTTGGGTTTTATTTTTGTTCAAATCCGAACGACACTGTAGACAAGGCAGGCGCGAGAATCCAGGCGTGCCGGGTGCTAGAGCCGAGGCTTCGGAGCCCAGGAGATGGGGGCCCGGGGGTGTGAAGCAAAGCCACATCCCGGTTGCAGAATCTTACCTGTGGTTAGTAGGGAAAGGTAGTAATAATAGTTATAAGTGTACCCCATTCCTCCATTCCCTACTAACCAAAGGTAAGGAAGGACCGAAAAAGCTTGAAACTCTGAACCCTAAACTCCTAAAGCCCTCCCCCAAAAAATCCCTCAGGAGCTGTAGGTCCTGAGGTCCAGGGTGCACAGGGCTTAGGGGGCTAAGGGTCGAGGCGTCCGGGTTTTGAACCCCCAAACCCCGGACTTGAGTCTTAGGCCTTCTGGCTGGAACCCTGACCACTGATTTTCCCACGGTTTAGGGTTTAAGGTTTAGGGGTTTAGGGTTTAGAGTTTGGGGTTTATCCCTTCACCCCAACATGAGAAGCTGTGTAGGTTTATGTCATTGGCTCTTTCTGTTTTCTTATTTCCCTTATGAAAAAAACGCAGATGCTTAACCGTGCGGACTCCACGGAGCCCGGCCTCTAAACAAACCTGCAAGCTCCGCCCTAAACCAAGCCTGAAAAACGACCTAAAGCCCTAAACCTTCAAGCCAAATCCCTTGCAATACCGCTATGAAAACCCTATCGGAACCCTTCCAGAACTCGTGATACCCGTATGCCAGCCACCCTTGCAGAGCCCCGTAAACCATCCAGCATGGCGAGAGAAGCCGTGGCCTTGGCACAAGGAAAGGCCTGACCGAGCGGGGGTGCGCGGGGGCTGGCAAGGGGTACTTGGAGGTTCATGGGTAGTTGTAAGTAGGGTTATAAGTCCCCCAATATGGGTTATAAGTATAGTTACCCTACTTATGACCCTAGTTATGACCCTACTTATAACTACCCATGAACCTCCAAGTATGCGCGGGACAGGGTTGCATAGAAGCTGCTGAGGGGTTTTTGGGTTTGAGGTTTACAGCATTAAGCGGGGGTATTGGGTTGCAGAGGGGTTGATGCAGGTTCTGAAGCGGCTTAAAGCCTTGATACAAGTCTGTTTCTGCGGCTGTGTACGGGTTTTATTTAATATGGTTTCATAGAGGCTGGTTTGGGGCGTTACCAGATCTCCTGCCAGGTTTTCACGCTAGTGGGACTTGCGGAATATTAGCCTCACAATCCTGCAAAGGTGAAGCTTGTGAGCTTGACGACCGAATTGCTGGTGTCTTTCTGGATGCTGGCTGGGAATACACAGTGCGGGCCACCGGCTCAAAGTAATTGAAGTTTGTTCGAGCTTGAATGGGCTTCTGCATACCACAAAACTACGACGGATCCTGTGTTGTGTCTCAGGACCTCGACTGGTTGACATACATATGGGGGAATTGCAACCACCAAATGCATTCGACGATCCACAATGATCCCACAACTTGACTTGAAAACTGTTATCCACGATGACCACGGCCACAATGATCAAGACCACGACAAACACAAAATCTGACGACGAGGACGACCTGGCTCACAACGAGAAGCAGCATCCATCAAGTTTCGACGAAGGCTAGAAGTGCTTGATCCTGCACTTACATCCTGAACCTGTGAACCCTCGACACCTCGACCATTGTTTGAACCAAGTCTCGAGGCACCAGCTGGAGGAACCACGTTCCGAACACTCGACCACAACCCCAAACCAGAAGGACAATGATGGTGAGAACTAGAACAATAACGACGACAAAGCCATAATCCTTAAAGCCCGCAGCGAAGATTCAAGGTGCCTCCATCAGCAACTGTAAGTCCTCTGGGAAGCAGGCACGGATTCGAGCTCTAAGTCCCACATCAACAGGCTAGGGTCTAGGATTGATGTTCTCTATCTTCTGTCGCCGGGCCTTGGGGCGCTCAGGTTCGGCCGGCTAAGCGATATTCTCCCTAGGACTGCTGGAAGGACAATGAAAAGGAAGACACATCTGCAGGTCTCTCTCTCTCTCTCGCTCTCAAGCGCGTGAAGGGCAGCGCTGTTAGGGTCTAAGCTGCTTGTGGGCCGAAACGCTATCGCGGGCCGGGTTGTGGGTTCTTGGAGCTATTGAATTTAAAGATGGTCATCGGGTTTAGGGGTTGCAGGGAGATTATGGGGGCTTAGGGCCACCCTGTCCCCGTGCGCACCTAAAGCTTGTGCCCTCAAAGAAACCCTGGCGGCTCACTAAACCCCAAACCTTGCTACACGATGTGCACTCCTTCAGGTCCTCATCGAAACCTCAGTAGACCGCAGCTCTAGTGCCCAAGGCTCCATTTTTCATCAGGACTTGTTGCAATCGCCTGAGACTGATTCTCAACAACACACGAGATCTCCAAACCCTTAATCTGAACTCTACATCCCAAACTGCAGACATACTGAGATCTGCGCGCCACTTGATGGCCTGCCAGCTTTAACAGCCGAAGCATCCATACTTTTGTGACGTCCGTGGCGCTGATCTAACGTACCAATGACGCACAAGGAGTACACGCAATGCTCTCACATGCGCCCTTTTGTTGGAGCAGGGACTGCAATGCACTAAGCCCTGAAAAGCCTAAATCCTGAAACTAAGCTTGGCGAAACCTAAACCCTACACCCTAAACCCTATACCCTTTTTTGCATCAGGACTTGTGCAATCGCCTGAAGAACATGGACGGATGGTCAGCACTCCTGACTGCACTTCCATACCTTGCTCAAGAAACAAGTAGGGACAACCTCAAAATTGCAAAAACGATCCATAGCTAGCAGCTAACTGCGTGTAGTGCACTTCTAAACCCGAAAACCTTTGCAAAACCCTCCACCCTAAACGCTGCACCCTAAACCCTTTTTGCAAAACCCCAAACCCGAAACCCTAAAGCCCTAAACCCTGAACCGGAAGTCGTCTGCTCTTTCGGCGTCTGCCCAGGCAGCCTTGTAGCCAATGACACGGGCGTGCACGCTGGGATTCAGCTCGCCGAGAAGCATCATCTTCATGCTGCACATGAGCTCTGTCTCGTTCCTGCTTTTTTGAAGGACTGGAGGTTGGATCATGAGCAGTGCTACTCATTACACTATTTCTGGTATAGTTCTCGTATATCGTAGTATGAAACAGTACGTTAGAGTATATTCTTTGCAGGTCAATGGCACAAGCACAGACCGGGACCCCGCAGCTTCGTCTGCTTTATGCAAGCGTCCGCCCGTTCGCGTGGTGCCAAGCATAGAGGCCACTGTGCTGATAGATCTTGAAATCCGCCTCGCGCACCTGCAGCCGAGACAGAACGAAAAAGAAATAGAAATTGAACCCCCTACCCAAAACCCCAAAGCCCTCTGAGCCATAAACCCTCTTTCGGGAACCAGCTAACGCTTCGGGATCTAAGGACCACAGCTGGCCACATGGAAAGCCTCCTTGAAAGGAAAAAACCCTTCAACCTCGTCCCTCCTGCCAAACTCTACCTTCGGACCTTGTTCATGTCGTAGACGTCGGGCCACAGCATCATGTTCCCACCTACGCCAAGCAAGGACTCTGAAGGGCCTGGGGCTTAGGGGCTGAGGAGCTTTCAAAAGGTGCCAGGCCGCCTTTGATGTCGTACCTTAACTGCCAGCTCACTCGGAAGAACATCTTCGACATGGGGGTTCATGCGCATTAAGGGATCAGGAACATTCCGCAGCTACAGGCTGCTCCTTCTTGCCAAGCAGCCCCGGGATGAGGTTCAACATGTGCAGTATGCTTGTAGAGCCGGTTCTCCCGGAGCTGACGATGAAGACGGCTGGGGTGCAGTCAGCGCTTGTACCTGCTCTGATGCGGGTTTGGGTTTCTAGAGCCAGGGCTCAAACGAAACACTCGAAACGATGAGAGCACCGGGCAAGACATCGCAACGACGACAAATACCTCGTGAACCTTTGGAGTGCCCTTGCATCCTTCTAAAGGGTCATATAATTTGCAACGTCTGTCCGGCAACCTCACTGCACCAAGCCCAGGTGCAAAGCAGCTCGCGGCTTTGTTTGCTCCTTTTTCTTGGCTTTGGGCTTTTGCAGGGCTCAGGGCTACCACAAAAGAGCACTCTTGGGCGCTTCTGGTCAAAGAGGGTTCCGCTTTATGGCTTACAGCCCACACAGAACGCAAACAATACTAAAAGGCCTTACTAACTAGAATAGGGTTTGGGGGGTCTTTTGGGGCCATTAAACTAAAATTCGAATAAGGAACCCCCAATTAGTATTCAAGAATTATTTAGGTCCCTATAATACACGACAAGCCTGCAGGCATCTGGAGGCTGCCATCAGTTTGAGAAAGGTTGTGGGTTTAGGCGGCGCCCTGGTCATGCTCGCGCACGTTTGAAGATTCTCGCCTAAGCATCTCCTACACAATAGAAACACGGAACCAAGAAGCCCACCCCCTACGTCCCAGATCCTCGCCACACATAGACCCTACACCTGAAACCAGAAGGTGTCAATATACCAGCAATGTATATTCATATTTTTTGTTTTAATAATCTACGGTAGCATGTAGGCTAGTATATTGCAATGTACTCTAGAACCATTTATCGCCCATCCTTCTCTCGGCCACCAGGTCCAGCCGACCTTGCAGCAACGTGGTCGGACCTTCAGGGGCTTGCGAAGGCGGGTCCTTATGGGCTTGGGGCTTAAAGGTCAGGTTAAGCTTCACCCCAAACCCTACTTGGAGGTTCATGGGTAGCTATAAGTGGGGTTATAAGTCCCCTAAATATGGGCTATAAGTCTAGTTACCCTACTTATAACCCTACTTATAACTACCCATGAACCTCCAAGTAAGCTTCGGACTTCGGACCTATACACCCTTAACCCTGAACCCTAAACCCTGGCGGGGCCGTTACCTTACCTGGGGGTATGGAGGAATGGGGGACAACTATAACTACTATTACTACTATTCTTCCCTTCCCTACTAACCAAAGATGAGTTACCTGTGGAAAACTATAGGGCTCCAGCGGTTTACAACTTGCGGCAAAGGGCTTCGGACTTGGGCTTAGGATTCGGCACTCAGCCGGCACAGTTTTCAGCCTATTCTGGTACAGTTTGGCATCGAGGTTCAAGGCAAAAATCTGCTTTGGTTTTTGGGTGGAGGCAACAAGAGCTTTCAGCTTCTCTTTTTGTTTTAGACGCCCCTTTTCCGATCGCCATGCTTCACAGTCAGCTTTTCAACATTTAAGGACTCAGGGGCAGAAGTATGAACGGGAAGTCCAACTTTAACAGCTCGGATTGCCACAAGGAGGTACGACGGTTTCTCCCATATGGGACTGCTTCCAGGCTAGCCGCCATTTTGCTGCAGCAGACCGTTCTTCTCTATGTCTGGTTCTTGTCATACAAATTGATATGGACTCCACGCATCTCCACGCCTATCTTTGTCATGTGAGTGAGCGGAAAGAAGGCTTTCGGAGACCCCAGCAAAATCCCAAACCTTAAACCCTCCAACCCTGATTCGAACCCAGGCAAACCCTAACCCCCCAACCCTGAGCCCGAAACCCTAAAACCCTGTAAAGTGGCAAACATACCAAAGGCAACCGTTCAATGCAGCACGGATCGACTCGGTTCGGCACATTCTGCGGGCTCGCAATCAAGCACCTGCCAGAGGATTTCATGAGACACCTGGGATGGAATCCTACCGCTCCTTCCCCGTCTCCTTCTCCTACTCCTACTCCTCCTCCTTCTCCTTCCCCTTCTCCTCCTCCTCCTGCTCCTGTTCCTACGCCTACTCCTCCTCTTGCTCTACTGTCGCCACTAACACCAAAGCTCAGAATCAGGAGTAGCGGCTTCAAGATTTGGCAGCGACCCGCTTGACGACACCAGCTCGGAGGATCCTCTCTGATCCCTACATTACCCTAAACCCTAAACCCTATATCCTAACCCCCCAACCCTAAGCCCTAAGCCCCAAGCCCCAAACCGAGGATCCGTGCTTCCGACTTCGCCCCCGGAAGTTGGACCCTGGAAGCCCTTCACAGCAGTACTGTGCAGCCAGTGCCAGCAGCCCTACATGCCCCACAATGTGATAAACCATAAATTAAAATATTATGAATTAGTTCTGATTTTTGATTGTTCATAAAACCCTCTCTCTCTCTCTCTCTCTCTCTCTCTCTCTCTCTCTCTCTCTCTCTCCCAGGCATTCGAAACGTCAAGCCCGGCTGTAGGACACATACCCTAGACCCTAAACCCAAAATCCCAAACCGTAAACCCTGTGCCTGCGCCGAAGCCTTGGCCCATACGACGAAGAGCAGAGATCTGATCATCTGAGCTGCATCAGCCGGCCTCGGGGACACCCCAAGGGGCTTAGGGTTTGAAGGACCTGGTGCCAGCTCACGCGAGTGTGAGCATAAACCGTGTGTGTATGCATATATGATATATGCATTTGTACATGTATGTATGTATGTATGTATGTGTTTATATGTATATATATATATATACATATGTGTGTTTATGTGTATGTGTATGTGCATGTGTATGTGTATATGTATATGTATATGTATATGTAGATGTATATGTATATGTATATGTATATGCGTGGGTAACTGTGCATACACACATGCATGCGTAGATGGATGGATGGATGGATGGATGGATGGGATGGGATGGGATGGGATGGGATGGGATGGGATGGGATGGGATGCGATGGGATGGGATGGGATGGGATGGGATGGGATGGATGGATGTCATGGATGTATGTTTGTCTGTCTGTCTGCCTGCCTGCCTGACTGCCTGCCTGTGCCTGTCTGTCTCTGTATGTTTGTATGTCTGTCTATCTGTATGCCAGTATGGTACGGTATGGCATGGGGTGGATAAATGGGTGGATGGAGGTAGGTAGGTTTGATGGGTATAAGTAGGTAAAGAGGTAAGTAGGCAGGGAGGCAGGCAGGCAGGAGGTAGGCAGGTACGTAGGTCTGCATGTATGCATGTATGTCGGCAATGCAAACAGGTATGCAGGCAGTAGGTATGTATGTGGGTATTGTTTGTGCGCAACTTCTTGCTTTTGCATAGCTGCAGTTACTCACACGTTCTAGCTTCAGTTACAGACAGTTATAGGCTATCTGAGTTGTCTGACCCTGCCTGCCGTTGGCATGATTGTGGGACTATGCCTTTACTTGCTCTTGCTTTTGGCGCTGCCGCGAGCACACCAGAAGTATGATCCACACAGTTCCTGCCCAGCGCTTCCCGACACCTCAAACCCCTACAAAGTCAGCACGCAACCAACGCACACGACGTAGCACCTTGTAAAACCACATAAAACCCAACTCAGGAGGCCCGTCTTGGCTAAGATTCTAAGATATAAGTCCTGCTCAGACCACCAGGCCAGCTCCACCCTCCAAACAGTTCATGTTCCAACCAAACCAGTCCACGCCTCCGAGAAGGACTATACACTCGCACGTCCGGGCAACTATCCAACCCTCTTGAAACAAGAGGCCTGAGTAAGCCTTTGCGGAACCCGGGTCTGACTTCCTCGGTTGATGGTTAATGACTTGCTCTGCTTGGTCAACGTCTTTGAACAAGCTCTGCAGGCCGAAGTAACTTGCCCTTTTGAAAAGATCCCAGACTCTGCTGTTTGCCCTTGGAACCCTGACCCTTAGCCCGTTTCAGCTGACTGTAACCCCGAACCCTGCATCTGAAACCCTGCAACGCTGCCGATCTTGAGGGAGCTTTCCTAAACCGTAGTTGAACCGAACCCTAAACCCTGCAGACAAGAGGCCAATATCAGGTACGGTTTCGAAACATGGCCTGCGAAGGAGTTCCACAGGCAGCACTAGCCTTGAGCCAGCGCCTTCTGACAGTTCATAATTCAATGCATTGCTGCGCAACGAAACGGTTCGGAATGTGAGTGACCAGTAGTTGTAGTGGGTGTGTGTGTGGGGTGTGATGTAGCAAGGATCACCTTTCAGGGTCTTGCAGCAGAAGTTTTCAAACTGTTTGAGACGGAGGGTGCATCAGGACAGGTATCCCCTCCGTCCAGGCCCAAGACCGCAGATGCGAGGCGACACTTTTGACGGCCATGCTGGCTTTGCCAGATCCACCGTGGTCCCGGGATGGCTTGGGTCGCCGCGCCCGAGGCGCTCAGCCTCATGCTACAGGTCAGTCTCTGTGCCCGTGCCAAACTCCGCGGGAGCCTGCTGCAGGTCAAGCATGTCTCTGGCTTCTGCGCAAACCGCTGAAGCCCCAAACCCGAAACCCCGAACACTGCTCATAGTACCCTTATCGTACACTTATAGAGCGAACTCTCGTAGTGCCCTTTTGATACCCTTATGGTAGTCTTGTCGTATTCCTACAGAGCTCTCGTACTGCCTGTAGTTTACCCTTTTGGTACCCTTGTAGTAATGCATAGAGCCCTTACGGCATCCCTTGCCGCGCGCAGAGCTTGTTTCCGAGGCGCGCATGGCAGAGCTCTAGCTGCCCTAAGCTCCAGTCAGCAAGGGCTGGTGCTGCTGACGCTACCATAGGGGTCGGAATGATTTGTGATAGCAACGCTGTGCTTAGGGTGGAAAATATGAATGTGAGCAGAGTATCATGCACCCCAAAGCCTCAGTCTAACTATTAACGCCCCTATAGTACTTCATCCACCTGGCGCTTCCCAAAGCTGCCAAAGTTGGCGTAGCTTGTACAAACAGACGTTTCAGAAACAAAGTGACTCGACGTTGCGCACTAGCAACAGCAGATTGAGGGCTGACCGATATAAAGTAGCTCTGAATATAAGAAATCCACTTTGATCCATGGATAGGGTGGCCACATGGCTCGCGACTACTTTTTGTGCGCAGGGAAGCTGCCATAGTATCTACTCTCCAGGCGCACCGCCACGGTGCAATCACACGCTTGCTTCAGTTCAGGACGCGGACGCTGATAATGCTCCCTGAGCCAGCGGGTCAGGCATGCAACACTGGCGGCATTTCTGGACACGACGCTGTCCTAACGAGCACCGCTTCGAAAACGCCTCAAACTAATTCTCAACCTCCAGCCCCAATCTGGTCCAAGACAAACACCCCAAAGAAGCGATGTGGAAGCCAATGGGCCCACCGAGACCCTAACCCCCGAAGCCCATTCGGCATTTGAGGGCCAGGGTTGCTAGACCCACCAACGCCCCCGCCCTCCCTCCCCTGAACCCTGACAGAGGCCGGCTCCATTCAACTCACCGTGGTCGAAGGTGGCGACGGCCTTCTTTGCATCCTGGGGCCTGCGTTTACCCTCTTTCTCGATTGCCTTTTCTGATGAAATTATACTCGTAGTGATTGTTCTTTCTTTTGAGATTCACGGTAGTCTGCTTGAATTGACTATTCCTGTTGTCACCGCTCTAATTGCGCTAACTGTTGCTGATGTGATGACCATTACGAATATCACTAGTGCTAGTGTGATTCGCTTATACTTCCCGGCTTTCAGCTGCGGGCTCGGGACTTATGGGGCTGCGGCTGTACGGCTGGCTCAAGAACCTTACAGGCGGGGGGGGCAGGGGTTTGCTTCAGGGGTCTCAACACGTAGAACAGGGTCCTGAAGTTAACATGAAGGCAGCTTCGGGAAAAACAGTGTTCACTATTCAGCGCCCCTGTATTCGGGTGATAGGCCTCAGGGTTTAAGTTCTGGGAACCGAGCTGGAAGCTGTTGCGATGAAGCTCACGAGCGTTCCATAGAGTTTCGCTTTCAAGAGCCCGAGACGAGGTTTCTGAAGTTGCAGCGAAGGGCTCTATCGAATTCCGGGTCTCGTGTTCAATCCAGTTGGGATCCCACGCCTTAAGTGACAGGGGGGAGGAGGTCTGAGGGCTCAGGGTGTTGTTGCGGGCCTTGGGCAGAAATCTATGCGATGTTTCCCACTTCTCGAAACGATGGGAGAGGCCGCAGTGATCCGACCCAGCTTGATGCTAGGTTTGAGGGTCGAAGCCTTCGCGGAGGTTTAAAGAAAGCCGAAAGACTCTTAAGGAAATCCTTCCAGGGCCCTTTTTGCATCCTCAGAAGAGTCGCAACCGAAGCCTTCAGGTGCACGAAAAACGAGGCCAACTTACCCAAGGCCTGTCGAAGGATATCCTCGCGGTGCCATCCTTGCCTGGGTCCATCAGGGGTTGCTATAGGGTTTTATGAGGATGTTGTCGAGCTTCTGCGGGTCTAAAGGGCTGTGGCAATAGCAGCAGCAGAGTGGGAGTGGGAGTGCTGGTAGTAGTAAGTAGTAATAGTGGCAGTGGTAGTAGGTAGTGGTAGTAGGCAGTGGCAGTGGCAGTGGTAGTGGCAGACAGTAGTAGTGGTAGAGGTAGTGGTGTTGAAAGGGGCACCTCGCCTGCACCGTAGTTCCATTGCGTAAGTTAGCTTCGTACTGCCGCAGCTGCCTTTGCCAGACAAGCGGGCGCCTGGGTGGCTGCTTGCTGCCCTGTAAGGAAACCCTAGCTTACGCTAGAACGCCATAGCAAATAAGGTAACCAACAGCGTTGCTGGAGCAAGCGGAGCTCTGGCAGTTGGTGAGCCCTTGGTACAGCAGCCGATCCCTGCGGGTCGTGCTGGGGCTGTAGCGCCTGCCCGCTGAGCAGCAAAAGCGTGCCGCGGGTTCTTGGGGTAAGGTTGCTTAGCCAACCTGTGCTCTTGCTGTCTTTCCTTTAGTTTTTACTTCTTTCGTTAGTGGCATCTGCCACTTTCTTCAGTGTTGGCAGTGGCCGTCGTATTTGTAGTAGAATAATAGTCATAGTAACAGCAGTAGCAGTAGCAGTAGCAGTAGCAGTAGCAGTAGCAGTAGCAGTAGCAGTAGTACTAGTAGTCGTCGTCGTAGTAGCAGGTCGTAGCAGCCGCAGCAGCAGCAGCCCCCAGTCGTAGTAGCAGCGGAAGGCACAATCGCAGTCGGTATCCAGGAAACCCTCAGCCCACCGAATCCGAGAACAATAAGCCCTGGACCCTTACAACAAGTCGAGGCCGGCACCCAGCTTGCAGCTGTTGACTGTGCCAGTTGCAGATTGGAACGCATCCTTGATGTCCTCGCCGCATGCTGGGCTCTAGTGCATGAGTCTTCGGACCTCATAGAGAGGCAGAGTAGTTATTACAATCCAGAGGATATTGCCCCAGCCAATATCGCAAGATCCGAAATCAAAAAGAGCTTGAAACCCGTGCATCCAAATATAGCGTCTTTGCCAAAGAAACGGAATCAACGCAAATTAACGACCCTTTCTTGGAGCATATGAAAGTGTACTCGCATCAACAGTACTATGATCGAAATTTGAAGTGGTGGTACTAGTTGTCGCTGTCGTGATTGTAGCAGTAGTGGTGGCAGCAATGACTAGTCATAGTTGTACTGTAGCAGAACTGCGCTAGTACTGTAGCAATGTAGATATTCGAAGGAACCACCATCATACTAGCAGTCCTAGTAGTCGTAGCAGTCTTAGTAGTCTTAGTAGTCGTGTAGTCGTAGTGGTCGTAGCCCCAGTCGTAGTCGTAGTCACAGTTTCAGTCCCGTAGCCGTAGCAACAATAGCAGCAGTAGTAATAGTAGCAGTAGTAGTAGTAGCAGTAGTCGTAGTAGTAGTAGTAGTAGGAGTAGTAGTAGTAGTAGTAGTAGTAGTAGTAGTGGTAGTAGTAGTGATAGTAGTAGTAGTAGTAGTAGTAGTAGTAGTAGTAGTAGTGGTAGTAGTAGTAGTGGTAGTAGTAGTAGTGGTAGTAGAAGTAGTAGTGGTAGTAGTTTTGTCTCCCACTTGTCGGACTCTCGCGAACCCGCGCTGCAGGCAACAAGTCTCACTCGGCTACATAGTCCTGTGAAGTCCACCACATGGAGCCCCAGCACTACTAATCCGTTTCCACTACCAGGAATGTGTGGACCCGCACAGTACTATGTGTGTTGAGGGTGAAGCAGCAGCTATCTTCGACCCTAGTGCAAGGCAGTACCACAAGGCAAAGTTCTGTTCAATTACAGACTACAGCAGGAATCACTGAGCAAGAAAGCCTGGCACATCGTTCGTGCTAACCTACGGCTGCCATTGAACAGCAAACCGAACACTGAGAAACGTCCCGCATGCGCTACCAGTACAATGTACCAGGCTCGACTGCTCTCACTGCTCGCTCTCACTGCCGACACAGCAATCTCACACATGGTCGTCCATCACTGGCAAGGTGCAGCAAAATGCGACTAGCCATCCACTTGGCCAGAGCCCAGTTCACGCAGCGGTTCCCTCGGGGTTGCGGTGCGTCCAGGTCTTTCAGGTGAGTCCCAGGGTGCAGCAAAATGCGACTAGCCATCCCCTTGACCAGAGCTCAGTCCACGTAGCTCTTCCCTCGAGGTTGCGGTGTGTCCAGGTCGCATCAAAATGCGGCTAGCCATCCTCATGGCCAGAGCCCAGTCCACGCAGCTATTCCCACGGGGTTGAGGTGCGTCCAGGTCGTCTCATGTGAGCCCCAGGGTGCACATGTTTTCCACGTGTTCTCTTTCTCGAAGGCAGTCCAGCGCTCGGTCCAGTCCGGTAACTGTGTCTTCCATGTTGCACGCATTGCTGGGTGGTCCACTGCATCCACTGCATCCAGAATCCCAGCATGAACTAGCCTGTTCATGTCCCTCGCACCAAAGGTCGAAGAGAGGGCAGCTGTAGCATGGGCACTGCCCCGTATCCAGTCGTCCCAATACGCGTTTCGGGTGGCGCTGCACCGACTTTCACGCGCAGTTCCAGATCGACATCAACTGCATCCTTGGTGACATGAGTGGTTCGCAGGCGGTGTGGTGTAGTAGTAGTAGTAGTAGTAGTAGTAGCAGTAGCAGTAGTAGTAGTAGTAGAAGTAGTAGTAGTAGTAGTAGTAGTAGTAGTAGTAGTAGTAGTAGTAGTAGTAGTAGTAGTAGTAGTAGTAGTAGTAGTAGTAACTGTAGTCAAAGTAGTGTAATACTGCAGCAGTAGCAGTAGCAGTAGCAGTAGCAGTAGCAGTAGCAGTAGCAGTAGCAGTAGCAGTAGTAGTAGTAGTAGTACTACTACTACTACTAGCAGTTGGCATTGTAGTAACTTAGTAGTAGATACTCAATAGTAGCAGCAGGAGTCGTAGTAGTAGTCGTCGTCGTAGTAGCGCTAGTAGTATTGAAACCCTGACACCAAGAGGTCCCGCGAGTCTAGGCCCGGAGGGATGTTCTCGACCAGGATCATGCTCCCCCTGGGCAGGGTCCCGTTTTCTTGGCCAACAGAAACAGAGGTCTTCTTACTGCCTGTGGCGTTATCTTTTTCGATCGCGCAGCTAACGCAGGAAAAGGGCAGAGCAGCAGCATGCAATGTTGCAGAAGCAATACTACTGTTGATGATGTAAACCCTGCATGACCCACAATAAGGAGTATACCATGATTCCCATAGTTTAGGGTTTTTAAGGTAATGCAGGATTTATATCATCAACCGTAGCACCCCCTGTCTGTTGGACACTTCCTTTCCACGCTTTCCCTTCGGGTTCAGCTCGGAGTCTTTTGGGGCGGAGGGTTAAACTGCAAAGGGATCGTGGCTTGCTTCCAAGAGGGAGTTTCCGAAAATTTGGGGTACCTTATCTGGGGGTCCTTATAATCGGGATCCTACTATTTAGGGACCAGATTAGGGTCCGCTATTTTCGGAAACTCCCAAGAGGGTTTGGGCAGCTAGGATTTCTCGAGCCACACGCCCTGCACTGAGGGCTGGCGCCACGCATCTTGAACATATCTTGAACTCTGGGCCTGAGACACACAAAGGCCCGAATAAACCCTAAACCCTAAACCCTAAATCGAAAATCCGGAACCTGCCTGGGAACTTCATCGTAATAACGACGCGGTGGAGAGCGCGAGCGGCCCCGGGGCCATTGGCTATCCGGCTCACCTGACTTCTCTTACTTATTATTAATATTACTATTATGATTATTCTTATTCTTATTCTTAGTATTATTATTCTATTATATTATTATTATTACATTATTATAACCCCCGCAAGCACTTCGGGCCTCAGAGCCTACCGAGAAAACGCAGAAAGAGGCGGTCTGAGGAGGTCACGGCGATCTCTAGCCTCAGCCGACATCGAGCCCGCAAGTTCAGGTAATTGGGCTTGGCGTGGATTCACTTCCGAGGTGGGGTCCGGAGTAAGTGCATGAACTGTGTGCTGCAACCATGTCTCATGTGGCTATGGTCCGGCATGAGCGCACGTCGTGTCCACTCCGTGTCCGGTTCACTGAGAGCGCTGCGTCATAGCCATTATCTCCTCGCAGTCACATGCAAAAGCTTCAGAAACACGGAAACAACCTAACCCAGACACTAAACCCTGAGCAGCTTTTGCATTCTGCACAGGTTCTGGCACAGCTCGTGGAGGACGGACAGTGGCAGTGGCCGTGGCCACAGTGGCAGTGGCAGCGGCAGACGCAGCTGCAGCTTCTAGCGCCTTCTAGCAGCTAGCAGCCCTTGCCGAAGAGAACCGGCAGGTGCCCAGAACTCGAACAGCCCCAATCAAGTGCGGCAGCGGATCGGTAGTCATGTTCCCTGCGATCATCCCGCCATGTGGCGAACCTGGGTCGGGGCTTAAGGGGTGATTTTCGAGGCGTCAGGCCAAAAGCTGCGAACATAGGAGCTCTTATTTGGGCGGAAGGGTTCAGACGTGGAGTCCAGCAGTTCTACAAGTATCCTCCATAGCACGAGTTTCGCTTCAACATTCTGGGGGTGCAACTGCGACGGGTGTCGGGCTCCGGATTGATCCACCGGCCGGCGTGATTTCAAATCAGTTTCGAACCCATAATGGAGTGTATTATATGTGTATACATATATATATATACATATAATCTTATTATTACTGTTATCATTCTTCTTCTTTCTATTATTAGTAGTCGTATTTCTATTTTCTTCTTTATTATTATTATTATTATTATATTTTTTTTTATTATTTTTATTTTTATTTTTATATTTTTATTTTTATTATTATTATTATTACTACTATTATTATTATTTTTTTTATTTTATTTTTATTATTTTTATTTTTATTATTTTTATTTTTATTATTTTTATTTTTATTATTTTTATTTTTATTTTTTTATTTTTATTATTATTATTATTATTATTATTATTATTATTATTGTTATTATTATTAGTACTATTACGATCATATACGATAATCTACTCCGTTATGGTATAGCTCGTAGATTCAACAACTCCAAACCAGCTCTCGGATGCGAGCCGTCTGTCTCGCACGTCGCTGTAGCTGTGAGGAGCCATTGAGTTCCACCGCTCCTGACGACGCAACCGGGGGAGGCCAGTGGGATCCGAAGAAAGGGGTTAAAAATGGTATTAATCAGGGTTCAGGGATTAGGGTTTAGGGTTACGCAAGTGGGGGAGGCCAGTGGGATCCGAAAAAAGGGTGCAGAAGGGTATACTAATCAGGGTTTTTCCCTCCTACTTAGCAAGGACGAGGCCCACTAATCAGGGTTTCGGCGCTCACACTCGGACAAATCAGGGTTTAGGGTTTAGGGTTTATTTAGGTCGGCATCTGGCGAATTGTATGTCGAGCATCCAGCAGAATTTAAGGATGCTCAAGCCCTTTCAAGCCCGAGAACCCGCAGAACCCTGTACCCAAAACCCAGAACCCTTTTGCAGCAGGCGTCTCTCGCCCGGAACAGAGAGCCCTAAACCCAGAACACTGAACCTAAAACCCTAAACCCAGAAACCTCAACACAAAACCCTCAACCCTTTTTGCAACTGGGCTTGGGGACTAGCCACATCCCTGCATCACGGCCCGCTTTTTGCAGCCAGATCCTCGCATCACGGCCTCCACCGAACCCTAAACCCAGAACCCTGAACCAAAACCCAAACGTATTAAACCCTAAACCCTTAATGCAAAACCCTAAACCCAGAACCCTTCCCCAAAACCTCGAAACAAAGAACCCGGAGCTCGAACCTCGCGCTCGCTCTCCGTCTTTGCTGGTCGGGTCCAGACGGACTCTGCCTCAGCGACTCAGGGAGGCTTTTGGGGCTCAGGGGTTTGGGGTTTAGAGGGGTGTAGAGTCTAGGGTTTAGGGTTTAGGGTTTGGTTTGGGGTTTAGGGTTTAGGGTTTGGGGTTAAGGGTTCAGGGCGTTATCTTCCCTTCTACTGAGCAAGGACGACGCCTGCATTGCAGGGTAAGTTCAGTAACAGCTGACAGGAGCTTCCGGTTTCGAAGCTAATTTAACCCAAGCCGACTGCAAGGCAAAGGGAGTTTGGAGTTTAGGGTTCAGGACTTCGGCTTTGGGTTTTTTTTTTTTTTTTGAACCCTCTTTTCTCCATGTCCCGAAGGTTAGCGAGGGGTTTAGTGCCTAGGGTTTAGGGCTTAGGTTTAGGGTTTCTTAATTAAGGTGCAATGAAACTTTTGCACTGGCGCTGTCGCCTTGGCTCGAATGAGCTTACACTCTGAAGACCACAGAACTACTCCTGGACATCATCCTCCCGAACAACATGGGAGTTTCCGAAAATAAGGGAGCCGAATATGCACCTATCCTCCACCACATCCCGCCCATCACCGTCAAGATCATCACTACTCTGACTACGTTTAAAGTTGTTTTTGTTCGTTGAACAGTGCCCTGTCCTCTGCGTCTAGGGTTTAGGGTTTGAGGTTTAGGGTGCTCATTGCCTCACGGCTGTCCAGGGTTCTTGCTGTAGGGTTCTTTCTGTTTGTTTTTTGTTCGGTTCGAACTGCAAGCATCATTGTAGGGTTCTTAGTGCAGCGTTTCTTTTTGCCAAAGGCTTCTTATAAAACGGCTCTGGTTGCCGGACTCTGAGTGTATAGGGTTCTTACCATCGCATATGCACTGCAGGATTCGCTTTATGGGGTTCTTACACTAGGGTTGTGATGATAGGGCTCTATTAATAGGGCTCTGATAAAAGAGTGCTGATTGCAGAAGTCTCCTGCGGGGTTTTCTGGAGTTTTAGAACTGACATCATAAAGGGTTGCCCCGGTTCTGACCAACATAGAACTCAGCAAAACGACACAGAGGCTTCTACGGACATAGAATCTTGTTCTCCAGCTGGCCTCTAGCTTCCAGCTGTCATTTTTCACCCTTTTTTGCTACTGGACTCAAATCTTAAGACTACGACTTGCAATCATGCAGAAATCCTTTTTGCATCCAGGCCTATTACGACTGCCGGGTACCCTGAAGAAAGAGGAAACACACAAGACATCATGCAGAAATCCTAAACCACTAGATCCTAAACCCGTCTGCAACCCCAGACCCTGTACGGCCACTCAAGGCCGCGGCAGAGCGGTGATCCGACCAGCCCCGTCCTGACAAGCGCAGCTGATGGTATACGGTGTAGCTTAGTGCTTAGAGGTATCTCTTGCGATCTGAAAGACTTCCGAAGGAGCTCGTTTGAGGTTCCGATCCTCGTTTTGGGGTTCACCTGGGTGGGGACTCGTGTCCAGGATGACGTGAGTGTGTTTCTTTATCCGAGGGTTCTCATGCAGTCCACGACCACCCAAGCCTCCACAAAAAGTCATGCACACCATCAACCACACCATCACCATCCCACCACCACGATCGCCAAATCAATCACAAACAGCTTCATGAAGATCTTGGTGACGAGGACGACGATGATATCGGGTGGCGTTCCCTTGCCCGGCGCATGTCTCGTGGGGCGGCTTGACCGCTATTCATGCAACAACAGATGAACACAGCAATAGACAAAATCGAAAACCAGTCCAAAAACAGAATCTCCCAGCCCCGGACACTTCGGTCCCAAACCTATACTGAACTTAGAACCCTAGCAAAAGTTGTAATTTTAGCTGTTTCTTTGGATTATAATAACCAAAAATTAAAAAGTATTTCTAAGTACCCCTAAGAAACCACGTGTTTGGGTCAACCCCCTGACACCCTGAGATCCTCAACCTGAAACCCCAAACCTTCTCGATTCCTTTTTTCGGAACCCTGTCAGGAGCCGAAGCCTAGGCCCAGAAAGTAGCGCACCTTTGGGGACTCTCTAAACCTCCTGAAACCTTTGCCCCAAAACCCTCAAAAACTCAAAGCATCCTAGGACCTTCTGAAGCCGGCGGCAGCCGGTACATCGGAGATCGCGCGGAAACAAAAAGATAGAGGCATCAAGAATCAGACTCAACCTTTGTATGCTCATTTGGCCTAAAAACCCTGAAAGCCCTAAAAACCCTAAACCCTAAACCCTACTAAACCCCGTAAAGTGTCGTAGACGGGACGATGCCGGCCTTCGACGACGCGAGTGCTTTGGGACTGCCAGTTTTGGCTCGAACCTGATCATGGTTTTGGGGCTTAGGGGCTTCGACGCCCACACTCAGACAAGTTTTTGGGTTTCGGCGCTCACACTCGGACAATCCAGGCGAATTTTAGGGTTTAGGGGGCCTCAGGCACTTCGAAGTTTAGTGCTTCAGGTTTTGGGCTTTTCGGCGGTCACACTCGGACAAGGGCTTTAGGTGCTCTAGGGACTTTAGAGACTGTAGGGCTCTGGGGGGCTTCAGGCTTTAGGGGCTGGTAAGGCTTACGGGCTTCAGGGGCTTTAGCGGCTCCGGGGCTTGGGCTCGAGAAGTTATGTAAAGACGTTGATGACTTTGGGGAGGTTCTTGGTTTTTTTGAAGTTCTTTGGGGCAGTTTAGGGCTTAGGGACTGCAGGTGTTGGGTGTTATGTGCTTTGGGGGCTTTCAAAGCCTTCAATATCCAAGTAAACACGAATTGCTTTCATGTTGAGGGTGTTATGTGTTTTGGGGGCTTGCAGAGCCTTCAATATCCAAGTAAGGCTGAATTGAGTCTGTTAAGGCCTTATGGCTTCGACGTCCTGGGCGCAACGGCAGAGGATGACAAAGTGCAAAGAGCTATCGACAAACAAGCATTTTTTAAAGCAAACAAAAAACCTTTATCTCTGTCTGGATTCCGCGTACCGAGGTCGCGTTAAGCGCGCGACCCCATGTAACGCTCATGTGCGCAGCCATTTATGTGGCCAAGCCCTGCCTGCCGTCTTAAGTTGATATCCACAGCATCTAAGATCCAGCCATAAATGCTCCCTTGTTGCCTCGTGGATTCCAGCGATTAGGGCTGCGGCTAAGGGGCTGTTTATCTACGGCTTAAAGATCTCAGAGTTTCGACATTGGGGGTTTTGCATTTGGAGCTTTTTCAGTCTCAGGTCTTAGGGGTGCAGGATTTGGCGATCGGGCTGAGGGTTTCTGAACCCCTGGAGGACTGAGGCCCCTCGCTGCCCCATGAAGCTTTGGTGGCGCCATAGCCCCAGTCCTGACTTTTGCCTGCGGAGCTTGGGTTTCTTTGCTTTGCTGACATCACTACTTGGAGGATCATGGGACTTAGTAAGTAAGGTTATAAGTACCTTAGTAGGGGTTATAAGTATAGTTACTCTAGCCATAACCCTAATTACTAAGTCCCATGATCCTTTAAGTACCCGTTCTGCTGCTCTCAGAGGCGGTCATTAGTCTTCGGCATGTCCCCACAATGTGCTGTCGATGCATATGCTGTTTGTTCTTATGAGAAATTGCTGTGTCGACCTGGGACTAGGAAAGCTGTCAATCCGTGTGATCCGTCACGCAAGAGCGAAATAGATGGAGAAAGAGCCTGTGAAAAAGAGAGATTTTTTGCATGCATACATACATATATATATATATATGTAATGATGAGAGTGCCAAACTGGAGTCAGCTGATGAAAAAGACTTCGTGCAACACATGCCGACAGTCAGCATGCCGAGAGTCAGAATGCACCCTGCAACCATCCAATGTAAGTTCAGTTCAGCGTTGTCGCAAGCATCTCAACATGGATTTCTTGGCAAGGGTTGAACATGCTGCACAGTTCAGAATAACATTGTCAGCAACCATGGAAAGACAACTCAAACCCCAAATAAGCAACTAGAGCAACGACAAAGGAGGAAGGAAACACATAAAGGGAGCTGGAAGTACCAAGTAGAAAGGAACAGATCGTGGCATATCGCACTTCTCGACCCCGAGCTCTTGGCTGGACTTTGCTTTCCAGTCGTCATCCCACTTGCCTGAACCTCAGCCGACTACGAATGCCCACGAGTAGCGGTGATTCCGGACTCGTGGGTTGGAGGCTTTGAGAGTTAAGAATTCGGGTTCCAGGATAAGGTTAGTTATACATATGTATACTTAAATATATATATATATATATATATATATATATATACATATATATATATACATATATATATGTATACATATATATATATATAAGTAGCTAGATAAATAGATGAATAAAGATACAGTGTGTATACATAGAAATTACAACATATTTTTAACAACCACGTTTTGGCTACGGGGCCGGAGGGTCCATCTAGTTTTGGACGAGGACCCAGAGTTTGTTCAGAGAACCATGGGATGTAGTAATTAGAAGGATCGGGTTAGACAGGAAAGCTAAAATACATATGTAATATAACGTGGAATAACATAAAACTGTACTAGACTATCACATTATATATTGTGCAAAGACGTGCATATATATATATATATATATATACATATAGATAGATGGATAGATAGATAGATATTTGTGTGTTTATGATACGAACAAGAGTATATGAGAGATACTACATAGTGTGTGGCATATTGTGTTATCAAGATAATGCACAAGAAGGTAACTAGCGGCATGACTCTGCGAAATCCAACCCTCCCTCTAAAGATGACAGAAGGCTTGGGGCTGCCAGGCAACTTCGGGTTCAAGGGTCTGGGCTTCGATTGCAACACTTCAGGTCTGCACCGCGGACCTTTTCTGAAAACTTCGGTTGCAAGCTTTTTGAATGCATCGAACAGCGGGCAAGCAAGTACTTGAGGCTCTAGGCGCACTGAGGTCTGCGAACTCAGATGCGGGCCCGCGCCACTTGACCAGTCTTGCTTACCTCAGAGGGTGCCATGCAAGAGAGTGCCACGCGGCCCTTCGCTTACTGCGAGGCTTCCTTTAACAGAGGCCTCAGATTCCTCATGAAGATCTAGAGGTAGTCAGGCCCAGTTAGGCGCCTTTAAGACTGAACTCTTTCCCGGTAATGACAAAACCCAGCAGCGAGAGTCATGACAGCTGTCTGTGCGATCTTTTGAGAGAGGAGTGAAAGCATCGATACAAGCGCAAGCATAAACTAAGAGGAAAGACAAAAAGTGAAAAAAAGATGACGACGAAGAAATGCAGACAGCGTCAACCATTTCACAACACGAAATCGGGCTTGGAACAGCTTGAAACCGATGGTCAAAACCCTCCCTGGGTTCCCGACCCTGGCTTTGGCTGCTCCAATCTGTTTTCCAGCCATCCGCCTTGCCAGTCTTCGCAACTACGGACTTTAGGGTTTAGGGTTTATGGTTTAGGGTTTAAGGTTTAGGGTTTAGGGTTTAAGGTTTCGGCGCGCACACTCGGGTTTAGGGATTAGGGAGGAGAGTCCTAGGTATATTATATACCCTTAACATAGCTACTATATACCCACTATAGAGCCCATTATAGGGTAGGGGTCCCCATTAGGGGTTTACGAAAGACTTGAAGCTTCGGAAGGAAAACGTGTTCGAAGCTTCGGGTCGTTTTTCAGCTTTCGGGATTTGGGTTCGAAGCACGATACATGTGAGAGTTTCCGAAAATAGGGGACCCTAATATGGCACCCTTTTTAATAGGATCTTTATCATAAGGACCCCAAATTAAGGTACCCCTCAATTTCAGAAACTCCCACATGTGTTCGCTTTCATTTCTGCCTGGGAGCTCAGTCGAAGATGTGCTGTGGATCGTTTTGTTCTAGTGCTCGGCGCTACACTGCAAAGGTATAGTGGTTGGGATAAGTCGGGGCACATGGTGCACATTTTCGGCTACTCTCGGGCCCCGACCGAATGGTAACATCCCAACCTCTCGTGCTGACCAACTTGATGAATGGCGCGCCCGCCATTTGGCACCATGTCTTTAGGTGGAACTCGCGGTCCCAGGGATTTGATAAAATTGGAAAAGGCGCTTCCTTCCACACTGCTGCGCCGCAGATTTTGGGGTGCGAGTTGTCACGGGACTTTTGTTATAGCCACAGACCTGTGAGTGCTCTAAGGTACGCATGTTACACTCCTGGGCCCGGGGTGCTCTGCAAATAGTTCTTGAATATGTAGGAGAAGGGCTTCGTCCACAGAGTGCTTCCACTGCTTGGGGATCGCTTTTATTATTATTATTACTAGCATTTTTCTGTGACTGCTAATACTAGTCTTACTATCATGATGATTTATGCAGTGCTCGGCTGGCCTTCTTCCAATC
The DNA here is from genome assembly GCA_905221615.1 of Symbiodinium sp. CCMP2592. Lineage (NCBI taxonomy): Eukaryota > Dinophyceae > Suessiales > Symbiodiniaceae > Symbiodinium > Symbiodinium sp. CCMP2592. The sequence continues at coordinate 931,700 of CAJNDT010005936.1, forward strand.
GTTCTTCTTCCACGTGTCCGGCTCCTTCCAAGTTTCGGCTTCCTTCCACTTGGCTCCACCACCACCTGAACTGCTTACGACTTCGGTTTCAGGGGTCTGGGGTTCGGATTTCGGATTTGTTAGGTTAGCATGTAGGCATGATACTAGTGTCTCAAAGTACAGTTCTTGCTGATTCTGTCTTGATGAAACCTAAACCCTAAACCGTCCTCTTTGCCATCCTACAGCTCACCTGAAAACCCTAGCCACGCCTACGCCCCCGGAGGCCAAGCCCCGAACCCCAAACCCTCCTTTGTAGAGATCTGAAATACGATCCCTGCAGAAGTATTGTACGATACCACCACCTCTTAAGGCCCCTATATGAAGCCAAAGTGACCACAAGCCTGTGACTCCCTCCATAGCATGAGACACAACCGCAAAGGAAGTGTCCGAACTCTGCCCTTTTTGCAGCTGGGCTCTTAGTGTCAGCTAGCAAGTCCGCCTACGCTCTGAAGCTCAGTTGTGCTGGCTGCGGTTCCAAACGCTAGCGAGCCAAGAAACTGGAACTATCTCCGCATTCACTAATTACAAGATCTCGTTTGACATACTCCGCCCTTTTTGAGTCACGGGCTGGGGCCGGACGTACTCCGCCCTGAACCCACAATCCTCAGCCCAAAGTTACGGTAAAGTCCCGACCCTCGTACCCTAAACCGCGAAACCGGAAGCAGTGGATGCTCGACCTGCTGGCTTCCATTTGTCCGTGTCTTTCCAATCTTTCCACGAGCTGCCTCGCGTTGCAGCGAAACTGCGAAAAGAAAAAAACTAAAAGTGCTTGTACAGCAACTTCGACAAACGATGACACTACTTCTAGTCAGTGCCATGGTGATGTTAGGTGTCATTACTGCCATCTTTGGTGCTAGCAGCATTGCCATACCTATTCTCATCCCGACGCATTTCTGTGTCAATACTTGTCCTGCAAGTTGTACACACAATTCTTTGCTGCTTTTCTTAGCATACAGGGGCAGTGGCAGGAGCAGCAGTGTAGCAGCGGCAGCAACAACAAAATTACGAGAGCAGCAGTCACAAAACCCTAAATCGAAACCCCGAAAGCCAAACACCAGGAACAAAGCCGAAACCCAAAAGGCGCACCTGCGTTTTTGGGCTTTTCATAACTCCAATCTGCTGCTGCATCCCAGGACTTTCCTGAAAGGCCATCAAGGCAGGCTGAGGCTTGAAGGCTGCGACCTTCCAATAAACTTCGGCCAGTTCTTTATATCTATATATCTATATATCTATATATATCTATATATCTATATATCTATATATCTATATATCTATATATCTGTATATCTGTATATCTATATATGTATATGTATATGTATATGTATGTGTATGTGTATGTGTATGTGTATGTGTATATGTATGTGTATGTGTATGTGTATATGTTTGTGTGTGTATATATGTATATATATATATATATATTACACCCCCCTGGGTTATCTTTTTTGGATGAAAATCACCGACTTGGCCCATTTCCCGGGCTGCGCTCCCTGCCTGTTGTCGCACCCGACCTGTTCGAACCTTAAAGTAATACGACGTGACTCTTGTCATAAGTGCGTGCCGAAGCATGGCAACCCCCCCAATCTAGAGAAGCATGCACAGGGAGAATCGCGTTCGCGAAGCGAATATTGAAGGGCCCCGACTAAATTCTGGGACTGGGGTAGCCATTCATGACACATGAAATTCGTGCAGTTGAGTCTTGAGGCTATTGAAATGCTTGAGAGGGTAATATCAGAGTTGTCATTTGGACCAATAGCAAACCCATAATGACCTAAGTGGCAGCCCAATACTGGCCTAAGTGACAACGCTAACGTTGGCCTCAAGACAGCGTTTATAATCCTGAAGTACTGCGAGCAAACGTAACAGGAATGGTTAACACTAACGTCATTCGCCCTCATAGCATTATTCACCTCTCATGCCCATATATTCACCGCCATAGCAGTATTCTCTACAGCCCACTTTTTTCTCCCAAATTCAAAATCGGCTGCTACTTCAATGGCACGTCTAACTGTTGCAGCCAAACAAGAGATAAGGCCCCAATAGGAACCTTAAGAATCACCATGAAACTGGAGTGATTCCTGATGCTAGACAACGTCAATCCGAACATTCAGCTTGGCCTTGGCCCTGACATTGAAAGTAACTGTTGCGTTTTTCCATGCTCTGACAATAGTGCCACCCTGCTTGGGTGACATGAATTCACCCCAGTTTTCAGCTTCATTCCGATTCCTAAACGGCTACGCCTCAAGATCAGGCTGGCACGCATAGAAGGAAGAGTATGGAAAGCCGTGTTATTCTTAGGTTCAGTGCTACGACCACTATTATATCACTATTACGATCAAGAATTATGTTGGGGCTACCAGTACTGATTACCTTCAGCCATTTCCAATAGATTTCAGAAAACAAGATACGGAAAAAATGCTACATGCTATCGTGGATTTGATTTGCACTCTACAAGGGTAGGCTGTTATGCTGGCACTCTTGGTAGGGTGAATATGAAAAGCCGTGTCATTCTTAGGTTTTTGTCACGACCACGAACAATATTGGGGCTACCCGTCCTGTCTATTGTCAGCCGTTTTCCAATAAACTTCAATCAGCAAGACACTGCAAACAACGCTACATGCTTGTATTGTTCATCGTGTGCTTGATTGCATGCAACTCTAGAAGGGTAGGCAATCATGCAGCACTCATAGCAGTAAGAATCTGAAAAGACGTCTTCTTCTTGAGTGTATTGTTACGATAACTTTGGGGCTGCCAGAACTGCTTATCTGTAGCCGTTTACCATAGACTTCAGTCAACAACGCGGAAAACAGCCGTACATGCTAGTGTTGTTCATCGTGAATTCGATTTGCGTGCATCAGCACTTTAGTATCAGAGCCTCGTGCATTTCTGCTAGTCTTCATTTAAGCCGCCAGAATAATGAAAGGCCTATGTATTAATAAGCGGGCTGATTTCGTTAAACATTATTCCCGAGAAGCGTGTTGACAGTCCGGAGCATCGAAGTTCAATCCCCAGGATTGAACTTCAATACCCCTGGATCCAAGATTCAGGATTTAAGATCCTGGGGAAACTTTGTCCCGGAATCATGAATCTTGAATCTTGGATCCCGGAGTATGGAAGTTCAATCCTCGGAATTGAAGTTGAACTCAATAGCCGGGATGCATCGGGACCGTCTCATTGCCCTAAACACATGTGCAGGCATGTGCTCTGGCATCGGTTGTATTGCTTACTACTGCATGCGTACGACGGTTTAGAGTATACACATACACATATACAGAGCAGTCTGCGAAACTGGTGGCAAGGGAGTGGGGAGAGGTCAGGGGCAGAATACACAGGATTTACACCAAATCTTGTAGATAATTCGGGGGGCTACCATATGTATATATATATATACACATATTAGTAATTAGTAAGAAACCTGAATAGAACGAAAAGAAGCCTTTATTTTGCCACCGGGCCTTTCGGCGCACGCTCCGGCTGCCAACTGTCCCAGGACTCGTCCTTCTTGCCCTTGCCCTTGCCCTGCAAAGCCAATCTAGTGACGTGCCCATGAGCTCACGTGGATGCATTCACATATGTTTGCTCACCTGTGCCTGCCTACTCATGTTCCGACGTGTGCACAGGCGAAATCACAACAAGACACATCATCAACGCACACCACCTTTGTACACGCATGTGTACGCACAAGTTGGACCCTGGGGTGGGAACAAGCCGTCAGCACTTGGCCAGAGACTTCGGGCTCAGCACTTCAACAGAAGATGCCTGACACTCGAAACACCCGAACGGTCCCAAGAACGACTCCTTCGCTGGCACATACTCCTTCTCGATGAGTTCGTCCAGGCTCATGTCCTCAATGCACGTAGCGCAACGCGAGCCTCACCACTGCCCTGAACCGATGCAGCTTCCCAACGTTGCTCCTACTTCTGCAACTGCTGCAGCTACAAGCCCACTCAGTTTCGACCACCACAACCACCACTACCCACGAGCAAAGGACCAGCCGACGACGAGCCCCACGAAGGAGCAGAGACGTGATCAGAACAAAATCGGACCCTTTCGCTGCACAGGGTCCAGATTGATCTCTTCCTCCTTCTCTGCCTTGGACTCCTTGGCTGCAGCCTCCTGCTTTCTTCCTGTCGAGGGGCAGATGGAGCTTGGAGGGAGGTCCTTGGTTCGCCCGCCTTTGCCCCTTCCATCCCCTTTGGAGGTTTTGATGACCTGCAAGCGGACATCTGTGCCCGCAGCCAGCTTCAAACGCGAAGGCAGAGTAAGCAAGGGCGGCCTCTTCCAGCGAAAGGTCTAAGCCAGCCGGAGCCATCGCTCCCTCCGAAGGACTCCTGCAGCCCCTTCTTCGCACCCTAGGCGATGGAGCTAAAACTGGGATCCTTCGAGCCCAGAGGCGGGTGCAGGCAGCGCATCCCTTCTTTCGCAAAGGCCGTGGTGCGCATGGAAGTAGCATGGAGGGCGAGACGCAGACCAACGACGGCAACGACTACGACAATAACGAAGACAAGCAGCAAGAACATAAAACAAAACAACGAGGACACTGGAAACCACAGAATAGCAGCGAAACGACGACACACAGAAAGACAACCACAGGCCATTGCACTGACAGCTGCCAGGTTCTAGACTGGCAGGCACTGCTCCCTAAACCCTACACCCTAAACCCCATACCGCAAACCATTTTACACCTGGACTACGCATATGGTTCCTGGTATACCGCAAACCCTAAACCCCAAACCTCACCCCAAACCCTGAACCCTTCACCTTACCGGGGGTCTTCTACTCGATGATGTCGCAAAGGCGGCGTCTTGGGCCTGAGTATCCTCTTCGGTGTCCGATTTCCGGCCCAGGGTCAACTCCATGCCTGCAGAGCGCAGGGTTTTAGGGTTTATGTGCTTTTTGGGTTTAGGGTTTAGGGTTTGGGGTTTAGGCGGGGTTTTAGGGTTTATGTGGCTTTGTGGGGTGTATAGGATTTCTACAGTTTGTTATTTGGGGTTGATCTAAGGGTTTTAGGAGTCACTGGTTTTGGGTGGGAGGTTGCGGGTTTGCTGAGGGCTGAGAATTTAAGGTCCACTGGAGACATAACCGGTTGCAAGAAGGATGATACCCAGCAAACTCATGGATACCCCAGACAAACCACGGCTAGTGCCAAGTGCTTGTCTCAATCGTTGAATGGCTAATTAGATAGAATAGACCGACAGACGGATTCACAGACACACAGGGACACATATACACACATACACACGCTGTCACACACGTAAACATATCATAACATATAGACAATGCGACCGTTGCTTTACCTAGCGAGAGAGTGGCAGAGAGACACAGCGGGAGAGACAATGAGAAGGACAGTGAGAGAGAGAGAGAGAGAGAGAGAGAGAGAGAGAGAGACAGCAACACATACAGTGAGAGAGTCAGAGAGAGAGCTCAACAGACCGCGAGGGTGTGAAACACGAGCGGGAGCAAGAGTCGATCACTTACAGCAACTCGAAGTGAACCCCACAGAGAACACTGCTACCATTAAAGCACCCGTTCAGCATCAGAGACCCGAAATCTGACATGTGCGCTTCAAGATGAGGCCAGGACTGGCGATGTTGTCTCGCAGTTGCAGGTTTTGCCTTTGTCGGACAAGGGTCCCTTTTGCGAAGGGTTCCGGTTTAGGATTTTTGCTGTAAGGGCCCTAGAAGGGCTGATATGTGAGAAATGGCAGTCAAGAAATCGGAGTACGGTCCTTATATTGTACACCAGCCAGCGTAAACGCTGCGCATATACAAGCCACAACGCTGATTTACGAAGCTTTGACGGCTGCTTCACCACCGAGGCTGCCACCGCAGGAGTTCCGCCACTTCAGCTTCCAGCACTGCGTTCTCCTTCACAGGCTCCCAAAAACGGCAGCCCATGAATTCAGAGTCATTTGCATCTCTCTCTCTCCTCTCTCCCTCTCCCTTCTCTTTCTTTCGCCGGGAATGGCTGCCGGCCTCCTTTGAGGTCTTTCTCTGCTCTGTCTCTGTTGCCCTTCTCCACCACGGCTTATGCCCACTGCAATCTCATAACATTCGGAGGCCAGGATCGACACCAGACTCCATGTCAACCGCGGACCGCCCTCGTCAGCAGGGAAATCCTCCCTGGCAAGGCTCCTACAGTACCCGATTGTGGGAAGTCCTCCGTCATGTCTACTCCCATCCCGTTATACATTTCTGCCTGGTGAATGCCGGGGAACCGAAGGTGGATCAGCGAGCCTTTGGGTAGGCTGCAACATCTTCATCTTAGCATGAGTGGGGACAGTTCTTGTAGACTTCAGACAGAACTTGGTTCCTGGAAAAGCAGTCCTCCACACCTCCGCAGATTCAGGACAGCAAAGGCCGAGGCTTCAGCTCGAAATCCAGAGTCTCCCGCAAGTTATACACTTGCCATCTGGGGAGCTGCTCGCCGCAGAGAGCAGGCCGCTACCCAACGTTTGTTTCACTGTTCACAGCGTTACAAGCCCTCAGGCTACCCAGTGCATCGGTTCGTGGGGGCAGTTACCGAGACCAAAACGCATCGCATCTTCCCCAGGGCATGAAGACCGCCGCTCTCTCTCTCTCTCTCTCTCTCCCTCTCCCCCTCTACCCTCCCTCTCGTTCTCTCTCTCTCTCTCTCTCTCTCTCTCTCCCGGGCATGAGGGCGGGTCAGCGCCCTCTGGCATCGTGCCCATCCGTCGTCTTGACGGACTCGGGGGGTGAAGAGAGAACGGCGAACATCATTTAGGCTAAAGCCATAAAGTATACGATGTCAGAGTACGATGTTCACTCGTTCTTTGTAGGACACTCTCTCTCTCTCTCTCTCGCTCTCTTCCTGCGGCATGCTACAGGAGACGGAGCTGCAACCTGCTCCAGGGAGTCATTCAAGCGCTTCGTGGCTTCGATTTCCGAGATCTTCACGAAGCCCTGGCCTTCGCTCAGAGCGGCCCATGAAACCACACTGTAGAAACAGAGCACGGGCACCAGGAATGCCGATTTAGGGTTTAGGGTTTAGGGTAGTACAATCTGTTTCGACTTCCACTGGGGTTTACACTCTTGCAACTTGGACTCCGCCAGACGAGGTCTCTCGGTACGTGTGACACCTACGTGTAATCACTGAGGGCAAACTTCACTGGGTTTAGGGTTTAGGGCTTTGGAGGAACCTACCAGTCGAAAATCCTTTGGAGAAGCCGGCATGCGCGCAGACAAAGTTTGACGACATGTTGAAAGCTTGCTTGGCCACCGAGACTCGCACGAAGACTTCGCATTATATACAACCCCAGAACAAAGGTATCCGATTTATCCGAGGATGTTGTTTTGTTTTTTCTTGTGGATTTGTTGTTGCTCTTGTGCTGTTTGCTTTCCTCTGCCTTTCTGCTTTCCTCTGCTTTCGTGCTTCCCTGCTTGTCTGCTTTTCCGCTTCTCTTGCTTTTCTGCTTCTTTGAAAGCGAGGAAAATGGAATAATCATGAATGAAACGTCTTCACCGACAGACAAGAAGGCGAAAGCCAGACGTAGTCGCTGGGGAGTAAACAAGCAAGAAAACAAAGTAAAGTGAAAGAGAGTCTCCTTTGTAAAACGAATAAACAAGTAAAAGCGTCTTCTCCAACACACAAGATGGAGAACAAAGTCATGCTTGGAAGGTTTGCACCCCCGCTGTTTCTAAACTGCAAACTTTGCTGCTTTCTCCCTCCCCCTTACCCCCCCGGCTTTTCTGAACTGCAGACCCTGCTGCTTTCTTGAAGCTGCACTACAATCGGGTAGTAGCAAAAGCAGCAGCAACAACAACAACGACAAACACAGTGACACAACAACAAAAGCAGCAGCAGCAACAACAACAACAACGACGAAACGACAATAGTAACAATGAGAACAACAAGAAAAAAAACAAAGAAGATCCAAGAAGAATAATAAGAAGAACAAGAACAGCAACAACAACAACAACAACGGCCTAAGAACAACGAGAACAGCGACAACAAACACAACGATAACATCAATAGCAACAACAACAGCAACGACAACAATAACGACAACAACAACGACGACAACGGCAACAACAACAACAACGACAAAGGCAACAACAACAACAACAACAACAAGGAAGGCGTTGCGTCTGCCGCCGCGCCGGGTGTGTCGTTTACGTTTGGGAGGTTTCTTTGGTCAAAAGCTAGAAAACTCCGAGAATTGCGTGGTTTTCATCAACAAGACGATGTATCGGAGTTCAAAATTTCTGTAGTCCTTTGTCGTGTGATTTTGGTCTGTTTTTTGCAGAAGTGTCGCAAATACCGTGTTTTTCGTGTCTGATTTATAATGATTTTCAGGCTCATTTTGGAAGTTTTGTCTGGAAAGCTTCAAAAACACGAAATTTTGTCGTTGTGGACGTTTCCAAAGTGAAGCAACAAGAAACGGGAAGCACGAATGGACATAGCAACTGGTAGCGTTTGAGAAGCAACGCAACCAAAGAAACAGAAGACACAAGCCGCATTCGCATGGACGTCATCACCCCCCCCCATCCACCCCCCCACCACCGCACAGAGCTGAAAGACAAATTGCAAGTTTAAGCTGGCATGTACACAAAGTCGAGAATTGGCAAAAACACCGTAAAAACCAATGCGAAATGCGACACATCGGAAACAACAAGAGAGAGAGAGAGAGAGAGAGAGAGAGAGAGAAGACGACCCCCGGCAAGGGGACGGGCACCCACGTTGTCTCCACCCGTGAGGGTTAAGACGCAAGTGGGGCACGGCGCTCCGAAAAACGTCATGGCGCCATGCAGGGCAGACAAAGCAGCAGCACAAGCAAGAGGGCAAGGGAGAGGGGGGGAAAAGAGGGAAAGGCTACAAATGGGAATGTTCAAACGGTGCATCTGCATAAGCCAGCACTGGTACCATGCGTCAGGAATATTACGAAAACTTGATACCTGCGTCGCCTCGTTTTCCAATTGTTGGGCAGAAGCTCCGAGCGCATATAAAGGCAATTGCCACACGTCAAAAGCAGCAGGCTACTGGTAAGTGCTCTCCCAGCGCTGGCTGAAGCTACGGCCAAACGTCAAACTCCATAGGCAGCGCACTGGACTACCACCAAACGCTGAACTCAACAGACAACCGTGTAGAGTAGTTGAGTGCTCTCCGAACGCTGGTTGAAATTACTGCAAACTTCGAACTCCACAGGCTGCTGTGGGGCTGGGTGCCCTCCGAACTCAGGTTGGAGCTACTGCTCCAAGTTCTGGTTGACGCTGCTGCCAAACTTCAAACTCTGCAGGCAGCTGGGTCGGAGGGCGCTTTCCAAGCTATGGATGAAGCTACTCCTAATCGACATACACAGGCAACTGGGAGATTGTGTGCCCTCCAAGCTCTGGTTGCTTCGGAAAGATGCTGGAACCACTGCCAAACGTCAGTCTGCACGTGGGTGCACTTCGAGAGCAGATTGGACGTACCGCCGAACTACAACCACAACGAACTCACCACCCAGACGACACTCGAAGGACAACAAGGTAGTTAGGTGCCCTCCAAGCGCTGGTTTAAGCTACGGACAAACGTCGAACTCCGCAGGCTGCTGTGTAGCTGGGTGCCCTCCAAACTCTGGTTGCAGCTACTGCATCACGCTCTGGCTGATTCTACTGCAAAACCAAAGGTCGAAACTACCGCCAAGCGACAAACTCTGCAGGCAGCTGAGTGGTTGGGTGCTCTCCAACCGCAGGTTGAAGCTACGTTCAAACGGCGCGCTCCGCAGGCTGCTGTGTAGCTGGGTGCACTTCACACTCGGGAATGGACTACTGCAACAATCTCTGGTAGTCAACTGCAAGACACAGGTAGAGCCTACCACTAAACGACAAACTCGACAGTCAGCTGAGTAGATGGGTGCCCTCCAAACGCTGGTAGAAGCTATCTGCCAAACGTCGAACTCCGCAGTCTACTGTGTAGCAGGGTGCATTTCAAGCTCTTGGTGGAGCTACCGCAACAAGTTCAGGGTGAATCTACAGCAAACACAGGTAGAACCTACAACCAAACGACAAAATCGACAGTCAGCTGAGTGGTGGGATGCCCTCCAAGCGCTGGTTGAAGCAACTGCCAAACGTCGGACTCCGCAGGCTGCTGTGTAGCTGGTTGCACTTCACAGTCCGGGTGGAGCAACTGCAACAAGCTCTGGTTGGTTCTACTGCAAACCACACGTTGAGCCTACCACCTTACGACAAACTCGACAAACAGCTGAGTAGTTGGGTGCCCTCCAAGCGCTGGTGGAAGCTGCAACAAGCTCTGGTTGATTCTACTGCACCAAACTCTTGAACATACCACCAAACGACAAACTCGACAGTCAGCTGAGAAGTCGGGTGTCCTCCAAGCGCTGGTTGAAGCTACAGCCAAACGTCGAACTCCGCAGGCTGCTGTGTAGCTGGGTGCACTTGAAACTCTACTGCAACAAACTCTAGAACCTACCTCCCAACGACAAACTCGACAGTCAGCTGAGTAGTTGGGTGCCCTCCAAGCGCTGGTTGAAGCGACTGCCAAACGTCGAACTCCGCAGGCTGCTGTGTAGCAGGGTCCACGCCAAACTCTGGGTGGAGCTACTGCAACAAGTTCTGGTTGGTTCAACTGCAAAACACAGGTTGAGCTTACCACCTAACGACAAACTCGACAGTCCGCTGAGTAGATGGGTGCCCTCCAAGCGCTGGTGGAAGCTACTGCCAAACGTCGAACTCCGCAGGCTGCTGTGTAGATGGGCGCGCGCACTGAACCGCTCAGCATGTCTTCTTCAGCGCTCCGCACATCTGGGGCCTCGCGCATTGTAGTCGCAGGCTCGTGAATGAGCGACTCGTTCAAAGTCAGAGAATCTGTCCTATATGATGCAAGCACTGGCAACTGGGCAGTCTGTGAGTACTTCTGCATGTCAACGCCGCTAACGGTCTTAATATTCACCGAAGACGAACCGGCATGATGCAAGGGCTGCCTGACCACTCCGGGGCCTCGCCACGAGAGTCGAGACCGCCCAATCCCGGTTACAGCGACCATGCATCGAATCAAGTGTGTAGGGCTGCAGCCGGGTCGGTTCCAAGTAGGCTCAGGGATCATGTTGAACATAGGTCACACAATGCTCAACAAAAGGATGTTCGGAAAAAGGCTTTATTTCACCGTGTAAAGTGTAAATCAAATGGCTGCGGCAGGCGAGCTGAAAGATATAACCGCGTCGTCCTCACAAGCCAGCAGCTAGCGCAATTTCTGCACAGGCCGTAGAGCGGAAGCAAGATTTCTCGCGTAGCGAGCTCCAGGGTTCACGGTCAAGTAGTGGGTCGTCGTCTGAAGTGCAGTACGCCTGATGCGACTTGGGTGTCCGCGTTTCCCCGTTGATGCCAGTGACGAAATCCATCTTGTAAGAGTTCCGCTACGTTGGCCACTTCAGTAAGGCTCTGTTCAGCCTGCAGTAGGAGGTCGGGGAAGGCAGTCCAGTCCTGGGGAAGGGCGCGCAGGCACCATCGCCTGACACGCTGACGGTCGCCACTCCTTGCATAGAATGTGTTTGCACCAGCTCCCGCATGTCGTTGTTGGCTCAAATGCAGTAAGTGGGTGAGGAGGTCTCCTGTCGATAGATACGGTCTAGCCGGGCGCCTCGGCAACGCTCGGAGAGCAATGCGCCAAACACCCCAACAGTCCGGGCACAGGCTGAGTGCATCCAGTGCACTGGCTTGGTAACAGCGGTTGGCCCCGCGATTCCAAGTGCACTGGCCCATAAGATGGATAGTGCAGCCGCAGTTGCGGCATTGGCTTCCACAATTGCTGCGGCGGCAGAAGGGGCAAGATAGAACGGGAACAGCGGGAGGCAACTGGGCACCTCCACACGTCCAGCAGCAGGAAATGTATTCCGGCGGGTCAAGCCGACAGGTACACAAAGTACGAAGTGCACTTTGCATTTCGTCAAATGGAGGCCATTCATCCGCCCAATTTGGTTGGCCGTGCTGTGTGATAGGGATTTGTTGGGAGGCGGCAGATACCCTGATGCTGCGGGCGGAGAGGCGACAAGCTGGTACTTCTGCTTTGATGCGGGCGACAAGCGTCGATAAACCAGGGGCCAGCCACCGCAGTTCACGGGCCGTGATGAGGCCACGTGGCGTCTCGAACCATGCGTCCAATACAGAAGGTACCCTATCATCATCCGCGAGCGGGTTTTGGGGCGGCGCCTCCGCAGGGGCCTGTAACTGTTCCCCGATCAGCTGTACCTGTTTCCAGGCGTTAATGCGGCGGGCATATTCCACCCGAATTCTCCGCAGGCCTAGTAAGAGGAGAGAAACACACCGTACAGCAGGCCTGATGCGGTCATGTCGGTGCTGAAGTTGCTGGGCCTCCCGAGTTGTTTGCTCTGTGTGTCTCCATACCGCGTATTCCTCCCCGTCTTCTGATCGCTCTCGTTCCGCGCAAGGTGGTGGAAGATGGCACAGGGTCCGGCCCAATACAGATGGGAGAATTGCGCGATGTCCCATGTCCCAAGCACGTTCCTGGGACACAGCTGTCGAGCTGTGGCCGCCTACATCCTGACTCAGCTGGGGCTCACGGCCCGGGAGTGCTGTCAACCAGCGCCAAGCAGCAAGAATAGGCCATTTACGAGTGTCCTGACCGGTGGGCTCAGGGATGAGGTGTTGGCGTCCCTGCCGTTGGCAGTCCCGCTGCCAAGCCGCGGCGCTTTGCAAAAGCTGCTCCCGCTCCACGAGCTGCCCCAGCAAAGTTTCCATGTCTGAGCGCAGCAGGTTGGACAAATAAAGCATCCCAGTACAGGACATAACCGTGTGTCGGGGAGTGCCGGCGCCCTCCCTGCACAACGGGCACGTCCGAATGGAGACATGTTGGTTCACTGCTGCCCAGTGCGATGCTAACCGAGAAAGCTCGGTGTCTGATTTGAGGCTTTCAGTCCATGAGCCTCCCACAACACGAACACATCGGTAAAGGAATTTGGACAAGTCCACCCCATCGTTTGGATCGGTGGGTAGAAGCCAATGTTTCCAAGGTGTGGGTATCGATACCTGCGTGAACAATCGCATGTCAAGTGTAGGGCCGAAGACTTCTTTTGCCTGCGTCGCAACATGCCCCTGTACCTTGCGCTGTGCCCATAGCATAGAAGCTTGTGTACGGAGTTGCTTGCGGACGACCCTGCGGATGGGATTGCCGACGGCTCTTCCTTCCATGACCAGAAAAGCAAAGACTCCCCCACTAGGGTACATAACATCTGGTGGACGCAGTTGAGCACGTCCGAGTCCGCAACCTTCATCTTGCATTGCATTGCCCCGGGTGATGACGGGGTGTGGGATGTCGCTATGTTCTTGATGCGATTTGATGTCTACCGCAACCAGTCCTGCGGTACAATGAGTGGTCCTGCACATCCACTTGTTTTGTTGTTTGCAATTCCAGAAACAACAAGAGAAACAGAAGACACAAGCCGCGTTCGCGCGGACGTCATCACCCCGCCCGCCCCCAGCCCCCCCAAGCCCCGCACAGAGCTGAAAGACAAATGCAAGTCGAAGCCTGCATGTGCGGAAAGTCGAGAGTCTGCAAAAACACTGCAAAAACCGATGCGAAATGCATCACACAGGAAAACACCGAAAAAAACGATGCGAAATGCAGAGCCGAACATGAGTGTGCAGAGTGGAGCCCGCCGGCAGGGTCACTTTTTTGGTAGGAAACACCGCAAAAACCGATGCGAAAGCAAAAGCAAAGTTAAACGTCAGGCGACGAACGTTTAACTTAACTCGAGTTTCAGCGCATGCCAGCAGAGGAATTGCACCACCCCGGCGGCAGACGCAACAACAACAACAACAACAACAACAACAACAACAACAACAACAACAACAACAACAACAACAACAACAACAACAACAACAACAACAACAACAACAACAACAACAACAACAACAACAACAACAACAACAACAACAACAACAACAACAACAACAACAACAACAACAACACAACAACAACAACAACAACAACAACAACAACAACAACAACAACAACAACAACAACAACAACAACAACAACAACAACAACAACAACAACAACAACAACAACAACAACAACAACAACAACAACAACAACAACAACAACAACAACAACAACAACAACAACAACAACAACAACAACAACAACAACAACAACAACAACAACAACAACAACAACAACAACAACAACAACAACAACAACAACAACAACAACAACAACAACAACAACAACAACAACAACAACAACAACAACAACAACAACAACAACAACAACAACAACAACAACAACAACAACAACAACAACAACAACAACAACAACAACAATTTTTTATTGGACGCTGAGCGAGCGGGCTCTGCTCATTGCGGGCGTGTGAGACTGCCTTTGCACCTGAACAAAGGTCTGAGAGCAGAAATGCTAAGGGCCTGGGCCTGAAAGCGCTGAAACAGGCTACCGTGAAGAGAGCTACCCTACAAGCTACCTCAAAAGCCGGTTCATGCGTCTCAGGCGTGGGTGAGAAACCCTCCGTCACCCTCAGTGTGGACTATGGCGTCCCATGTCCACGGACCGATGATTGATGAGCCGTACCCCCTCGGGACCGTCACTCAGAGTGCCTGTTGCGTGGCGTCCCACTCATGGTCACTCTCAATCAAAGGCGATGGGCCGTAAGGTCGCAAAGGTGATGAGCATGTGGAACGGCTGCTAGTGCTGTTATCTGAGGCCGCTCCGCTTTTGTGGGCAAGCAGATTGCATCGGTGAACGATGTGGCACACCCTGGCGGTAAGCACACTGTGCCTAATAAGGCTAACCTTATTCGTAAGAGGCGTACTCCCCTCCAGAGGCCAGGCTTGCCGGCAATGGCTTGGAAGCCTCGGACAACCCCCCATTCTCGAGCCGAGAATGGGGGGTTGCAAAGCCGATTTCAGCCATTGGTCAGCTGTGTTGCTGACAGGCGTTGCCTTTCTGGGAAAGCAGCGAGCGTTGCCCGACTAGCATGACAGGTATAGGCCGCTATTGCACACAAACGCTGAGTAGTGGAGCTACGTCAGCTGTACGACTTGAGCAGCAAAACTGAACAACAGCGTTCCTGCTCCCTGCCGTGTAGGCAGGTCGGTCCCACAGAGCCAGTAGGTCGCCCCCTTCCTGCAAGGGGAAGTAGGGGCCCCTGGCCTCAGGGGAACCCTCAGCTTAATCATCTGAAACTTGGACTGGCATAGGGCCAGCCTCCGCTGTGTGCGGTATTGAACCAAGTCGCACGAACAGCACATAGCAGCCGTGGCGTGCCTGCCTGAGATCTGAATCTGAGGCCTGAACCGACGGACGACCATCGTCCGTGCTGAGCCAAGGTTGATCGGGGTTGCTCCTCCAGAGGGAGCGATAATGTCCACTGTGCGGGGTGTCACCTATGTGGAAGATACAGGACTGAACCCATCCTTTCTCTAGTTGTACGGAGCCCGTCGGGGCCCACTGCGAGAGCTGAAGGGGGTGGTGCAGACCAGTGACAGCATAGCTGAGCTTGCGGCCTTCAACAAATCGCGCCACTGTGAGAACCACCAGTCGTTGCTGCCCTCGAAAGGCGGTGTGCACCGGCTGGCCAGACCACCGAGAGAGCAGCTCCTGAAGTGCATGGGATCCACCTGTCGTTGGAGCTGGCAGCAAAGCGAGCGGACCTCCCGCATCGGTGACCTCAGTAGTGTTTACATCCCTGACTTCCCAGGGTCGTGCAATCGGAAAGGCGGTAATGCCTGCAAATAAGGCCACTAGAAACTCCGAAGCATCTTGTTGTTGGCCATCATAGCGCCAAGCGGGAGTAAGATGGCGAAGCGTGAAAGAGGCAGTCAGGGTGAAAGGAGAACCAGAGACAGAATCAGCCACTTCCTGATGGAGGGAGGTGCTTGCCCCTCCGTGCTCCAGCAAGATGCACGTCGGCACCAGGGCCGAAAGCGTTGAGTTAACATAGCAGTAGTTGGAGATGTTGCGCAGCGAGCGAGGAGCAGCGAGCGCGCCGTCCTTTGATTCTACTGTCCCTGACTTCGGTGGCAGGGGGCCTGCAGGCGTTGCCTGGCGAGTCTGGGGCGTTGCTCCAACAGCGGTGGTATCGTCCCGTGTGGGTGCGTTGCCTTGTGTCGTGCCAACCGCTGGCATGTACCTGCGTAACGGTCCGCCCTGGCAGCGGGAAAGTGCATGAACCAAGTCATAAAACAGAATCTGAAAAAGGATCGGACATTGTGCCGGATGCTGCCTCTTATCCGTAACAGGTTTGCGGCAGCACGGGCAAGGCATGCCCTTGACAAGGGTCAGGCCTGATTTGCTGCTCTGAGTTGCAGCTGTAGCGCCATGAGCCGCCCATTCAGGTTTGTGGGCCTGCCGGATGTGAGACTTGAGCTTGGTATTGTCCGGGGTCCAGAACCCACACAGCAAGCAATGTGACATAAGGTCCTGAGACTCATCAGATCGTCCGAGCTCCACAGCCGTGTGTGTTGTCAGAGTGTCATGCAAGCGCTGCTGCCTGGGATGCAATCTGGGCTGATGCTGCGAATCCAAGGGAGGGTGCGCCGCGTCATCCAGCTCCTGTAGCCTAGCTGGCTCCGAGCAGGCACCTGATAGCAAGTGGTCCTTTAAGCCCTTCATCTGAGGGAATTGCCTGTTGCAGGCCGCACACTTGGGGAGCCCTCCTACAGAGAGGGTGTGGGAGAAGCCTCGAGGGACATATCTGATGACCGAGCCTGGATGCTTGCGGGCCTGGTGGGTGCGAAGACCGACCTCAGTGTTGAAGGCCTGAGCACACGTTGGGCACACGAAGGACGGGGGGGCCTCCTGCTGTGATGTGTCCTTAGAAAGTTGCTGCAGAACGTCTGCATAACTAGTAGAGAGTGCCTCCGCCTGGAGAAGCGCGCGCTGGGTTAAAGAGATGTCCCCCGCAGGAGTTTTCCGCCGTCGAGCACCTAAGCGCTTGACACGATTGGCCTGTCGCGCCTGCAGCTTACGGACAGGGTCCATGATCTCATGGGAGGCGTAGAGGTCAGCCGTGGATATGTGTGTCAGGTGCGCTGGCTTGTTCAGGACAGCTCGAATTTTGCGAGCATGCCAAGCCCGCAACAGTTTAGCTGTCTCTAGGGTCAAGCCCACATCCACCAATCCAGAGGCTACTGTGGCCCAGACAGTGCTATGCCAAATGTGCAACCGCGATGCAGGCCCCGCCGTTCGTCTGTTGTGAACGAAGCGGCGTACCTGCTGCAATTTCACATTGCCCTCCTGCAACCGGAACTTGAGAGTAGCCTTCTCGAAGTTGGAGTAGGAGAGCATGACGCCGAGATACTTAAAGGACGTCACCAGCGGAAAGCCCTCGTGAGACTTGGACTCTCCCAGTCTCCACATCTTATGGCGGGTTCCGTCAGGCGCGGTGCGCCAATAAGTGTGCTTGGAGATGGCGCGTTGCGCCTGTTGGCCCTCGAGTTTGACCATAACAGTGCATTTTGCACCGTTGACAGCAAATCCATGGCGACGGACCAACTGCAACAATTGCTCAATCAGAGCATGAGCGCGATCCAGGTCCTCCATTGAGTGGATGTCACGGTGAACCGTAAGGTCATCTGCGTAGCCCGTGAGGTAGTCCACCACGGCTCGAACCCCAACAAGAGCTATGAGCTCCCGGAAGATGGTGCCCGTAAGCATGGAAAAAAGTGTGGGGGCAAGCTTACACCCCTGTTTAATGCCCGCAGTGGACTGGACCGTGTCCTCTTCACCCTGGGTGCGAAACGTGTAAGCACTGCCAGCATGCAATGAGGCAACTAGGTCAATGAGGTCTTGCGGGACTCCCGCTTCCTGCAGTGTGCTAAGCAAGTCTGTTCTGCTCACCATGTCAAAGGCTTGTGACAAGTCTAGTGCAAAGCAGATGCCACCTACTAGCTGGGGACGAGTTCGTCCCGAGTGAAGCTGATGCCTGGTTCGTCGGGCCTCCTGGCAGTTATTGCGTACCTGAGTGACATGACCAACGACCCTGCTCAAGGCATCTGAAAGACCGCGATGTGGCTGGTAGGCAAATTGTGGGAGACCCCGAAGATAGTCAGCCGTGTAGGGAGACAGCTGATCTCTACAAGCCCCCGCCAGGCCCTTGCCGTCTGGTCGAATGATGCCGAGGGGACGTAGATTGCCAGGCTTCGTGGCCGGCTTGTTAGGCTTTGGGATAAAACACAAGTCAGCATCCTTTAAGGGCGGCTGAAGTACCTCAGCAGCCGGCAATGGGCGTTGCCCCCGAGATTGCAGCGATGCTGCTAGCGCCTCTCCCGCAGCCGCCGAGCAGAGCCGCCAGGCAGCCGCCGGAGCAGAGCCTTGCGGTACCGCCTTGTGCGGTCTGATGGAGCCTATGTGCTTGGCCAGCAGACCAGCCGGGATTTCCGGCAGCGAGTCCACCTGGTGTGCGAGTGGCGGATGTCTGGCAAAGACCTGTTCCACGTGGTCTCTAAGCAGGCGGAGCTCAGAGGTAGAGTCCAACAGCAGACCATCCGGTCCCTGAAGCTGTGCCTTAGTTTGGGGTTCCCAAGGTCGGAGCTTCTTTAAGGTCTTATGTGCGATGTAGGAATCGTGTCTGGCACACGCCTCATCGACCTCAGCCTGGAAAGCTCGGTGTCGTTCCTTCTTGGCTAAGTAGAGAGCCTGCTTATGCCATCGATTCAGGTCCTCCAAAGACTGATCTAGGTCGGATAAGGTGGTTATGGAGTCCTCATGCAAAGAACGAATATGAGCGACTCGACTCCACATTCGCAGCGTCGCACGGTGCTGAGCAGTTTCAGGAGCTTGCTGAGGCCGTGGTTTGGGGAAAAACAGTGCAGAGGCCTCCAGCAGTACCTGATTAACTTCATCAGGCGTGTGAGTCCGAGAGGACAGACGCTGGCCCACCCAGTCTTGCATGCGACCGGCTATTGGCAGACCTGAACGGACAGCCGTCTCTAGAGCTTCCTTATGAAAGGTCGTGGAAGGACAAGTAGGCTTTGGCAGATTCCAGTGCTGGGTGGGTCTGAGTTGAGCCAAGACTGGAAGGTGGCCGCCCCTCTTCCATTTGCCGAGCTGAAGATCCTTGCACGGCCGAGACTGCTTTGCCAGGCCCTTGGCCGAGGCTTCTGAAGTGAGCAGGAAGTCAATTTGTGATCCCTGACCATTCAGGAAGAAAGTGTGACCTGCACCACTAGACCATGTGTTAAGAGCTACCAACCGATGGGAGGAGACTAAGGCTTGGAACGATTCATCCTGCATCTGAGTTTGCTCTGGCTTGGTGCTACACTGACCTACCAGACCCTCCTGCGGGGTCAGTCGAGCATTAAAGTCTCCTGCCAAGAGAAAAGTATCTCGCGCTGGAATGGCCCGTATCGCAGCCGACAGATCGCGGAGCAGGTGTGAGCGGTCATCCTTGTTCTGCTGTGGAGTCTTCTTAGAAGACCAGGCATGTTGGTAAACCGCTAGTACATGCACACGAGCCCCAAGCCACGGGAAGATGACCTGAATGAGCCTTCCCCGGCGTTGCTCGCGCCATCTTATCTTCTGCTTGTCTATCTGCGGAGAGAGAAGAACCATGACGCCGTCCGCTCGGCTTGTGTCGTGAACAGCCGGCTGCGTGGCAGCGCCTTGCTTGGGGCGTTGCCCTGAAGTGGCTTTACCTTTAGGTGCTCGAGCAGCCCCTTTTGTGGCGGAGCTTACGCAGTGCCAGCCTTCGACATCAAATTCTGCTGTCTCACTCCAGTGGGTTTCCTGAAGGACAAGAATGTCACAGACTGACTTGGCCTCCGTGCGAAGCCATGTCTTCACTTCTGCCCATTGTTGCATGCCAAGGTGCCCTGCATTCCAGGAAAGAACACGAAGAGACTTGCTGGCACGACCGCCTCTCGGGCGCGAGCGGAAACTGGCGGAGAAACCTGAGGGACCTGAAGGAGAAATCGTGGAGCTAGGCTGCACTGGGAGGGGGGGAGGGGAGGGGGGGGTGAGTCCACTGCGACGCAGATGTTCAGGCGTCAACGTACCATTCCGGTACGGGATGCTTTCTTGTGTTCTATGAACCTTATTGCAAGCCTTGCGAAAGGCCTTCTTGCGAATGCTCTCAAATGAATGCTGGTGCATTGAGAACTCGAACCGACTCCTTTCACCCTGCGGAAAAGGTGAAAACCACTACCGCTTACCTCATGCCAAGGTTGTATAACTGCAGACAGAGGTCCGGGAATTGGGACCCGGTAGATCACAGCGACACGCGGCTCCGGGAACAGCTATGGCTCAGTAAGAGGACGGTCCCTTAAGCTTCGCAGAAGGGGCACGTTGCGAGCCTCTAGCGTTGGTACCCAGAGCCTTGTTAGCAAAGCTACACAGCCTGCTGTGATCCATAGCGGCTACAACAACACCAACAACAACAACAACAACAACAACAACCACGACGACGACGACAACAACAACCAAGGTAACGTCGGCTTTCTCAGGACAACAACAGCAAAAACAACAACAACCACAACCAAGGTATCGTAGGTTTCGTTCGGACAACGTGGGAAATGGCACGAAATCCGTCCAGGATGTAAGCAAAACTGTCGCTTCCGTAGGATTTCCAACGTAATGTACGTTTTCCTTAAGGTAAGGTACGTTTTCCTGAGGAAAAGCCTAGAGGCGGAATGGCACCAAATCCGTCAAAAATCTAAGGGAATCGGTGTTCCCCTCGGAAAAATCCACCCTCCTCCCTCCCTCCGTCCCTCCCTCCCTCCCGCCCGTCCCCTCAGACCAAGCAAACGCACAAAAACAAATACAAATCCCCAAGAAAAACAAAAAATCCTCAGATAATCTTGCTTCCCGCAAAAAACAACTGTTACGAGCGAACGGCGACACCCCTAAGCCTGCAAACCCGAAACCCTAAACCCTACGCTGAGCTGCCCACTTAGTGCACGTGAGCGCTCGCCGGAGGCACTGGGGGGTCGCAGGTCCGACGGTTGAGCCACGGAAGGCCTCAGTCGGAGCACGAGAAAAGGCGAGAAGGGCCGAGGGCCACAGAAAGCCTTTATGAGTACAACCATGATAGGGTGCCGTGGTACTGATAGTGGTGATGATAATAATACCTATAATATAAATAATCACCATCACCACCATATTTATCATGATCACAATGTATGATCATAAACCCAAGTCATTCTGCCGGCACCTCTGGCCACCACCACAGCTTGCACCACTCCAGTGCCCAAAAACCAACCACTCTGCGGCCCCTCACCGCACATCTGGATCAAATCGCTGGTCATCGGCCGGAGCCCTGGCAAGTACTTACTCTGTCGGACTTTCACGTGAGCAATATCAGACATGTCTATATTATATCTACTTCGGGCTTCAGTGGGGTCCACGAAGCTGCGATTAGT
Organism: Symbiodinium sp. CCMP2592; assembly: GCA_905221615.1. Lineage (NCBI taxonomy): Eukaryota > Dinophyceae > Suessiales > Symbiodiniaceae > Symbiodinium > Symbiodinium sp. CCMP2592. The sequence continues at coordinate 953,086 of CAJNDT010005936.1, forward strand.
TGTGGTATGGCTACCTGCTATGACGTGGCCGTGGGGATCTGGGGAAGCCTGTTCCAGGCTTTGGCACGGCCCACGCCTCTCTGCTTGTCGCATCGCGGGCGTAACGTCGAAAGCCGGCCTCCGGTATTGCGAGATTCCCGCCTCCAACACTAGATTTTAGGTTATGCTTACAACCCATCCCGCGATCAATCAATCAATCAACCAACCAACCCAACCCAATCGGATCCGATCCAAGCATCCATCCATCCATCCATCCATCCATCCATCCATCCATGACTCACTCACTCAGTCAATCAGTCAGTGAGGCAGTCAGTCAGTCAAGCAACCAACCAACCAACCAACCAAGTAAGCAGGCAAGCAACCAATCAGCATGTATATACATGTATGTATATATATATATATACACACATATACTTCTACATCTCCATCTCCATCTCCATCTACATCTACATCTACATCTACATATACATATACATATACATGTACATATACATATACGTATACATCTACATATACATACAGATATACACAAACATATACATAAACATATACATAATATATATATATATATATATATATGTGAATATATACACACATACATACATAAACATATACATGTACATATAATATATGTATGCATATACATATGTATATATGTATACATCTACAAATATATATATATATATATATATATATATATATATAGATAGATAGATGTACATATATGTATGTACATATACAGATATATATATATATATATATATATATATAATATACATATATATATATATATATGTATACCTGTACACACATATATAGATGTGTGTATATATATATATATATCATAAACAAGGCTTTAGGGATTAAGGTTTAGGGTTTGGGCTTGAGTTCCTAGACATAGACGGAGTGAGAATGGCTCCCCGTGCTGCACCTGAGGAAGCTTGGCTTTGAGGCATCCTCGCCATAGCCAGAGCCGGAGGCCATCTGGGCGGGAAACTGAAGCCAGGGTTCCTTTCTATGGATCTCCATTAAAGGGTGGTTTTTACGGGATCTATAATATGGGTCTCCATTAAAGGGTGTTTTAAGGGATCTATAATATGGGTACATGATATAAGGCTTTACTGAAAATCCCCTCCTTTGAAGGCACCGTTCAAAGGGTCTGGGCCTCATTGCGAAGTCTACGTGGCATGACTGAGGACGCCTCGGCCTGCATCGCTGCAGGGTCGCATGGCACACAGCATGCACTTACGAGTTGCAGTCACGAGCTAGCAATGGTGTCTCCGCTCTGTGTTGCAAGAGCACATGCAAATGCCTGTGTCGAAATGCTGCGGGCATACGACTCACAACAAAGGGCGTGACTTGAACCCACGGAGTTGCAGCCAGTCAAACTCAATATTTTTCTCAGCAGGATACCGAGCTTTCTGTGTCTGCACCACTTAAAAGTACGTGCGGGTCAAAATTTGGCGCTGTCGTGATGGCTGTCCCACATCACTTCTTGTCCGTCTCCTTCAAGATTGCTTCGATGACTCTGTCAATGCACTTGGCCACAGGCCCATCAGGCTGTAACTGCGATAATGGCATCCCCTGATCTCCTGCAGCAGCCACGCGGCCATCTAAGGGCACACTCCCCAGATAAGGCACCTCCATTTGCTGGCACATTGCCACGGCACCACCCGTGGAAGGGCAGAAAATTCGCTCTTCGTGCCCACACTTTGGGCAAGCGAAGCCACTCATGTTTTCTATCACGCCCAAGACGGGCAAACCCACCTTGCGGCAGAAGTTGATTTCCTTCCGGACGTCCATCAGACTGACTTCCTGAGGTGTTGTGACGATGACTGCCCCATCAACTTTAGCATCCTGCAAGTAGGTCACGATGGACAGGTGCTCGTCGGAGGTGCCGGGAGGGGTGTCAATGATCAACGCGTCCAGATCGCCCCAGTTGACATCTGTCAGGAACTGCTTGATGAGACCATTTTTGCGAGGCCCTCGCCAGATGATGGCGTCATCCTGGTTCGGCAGCATGAAGCCGATCGACATCACGGCCAGGTGGTCGTCAACGTAAACTGGTGACCAACCCTCACTGCTCTGGTGGACATCCTGACCCAGAAGGCCAAGCATTCGAGGCACCGATGGGCCACAGATGTCAACATCGAGCAGTCCAACGTCCATGCCACGTCCAGAAAATCCGAAGGAGAGCTGTGCTGAGACCGTGCTCTTCCCGACCCCGCCCTTGCCCGACAGGACGAGGATCTTGCGCTTCACTGATTTGAGACGGTCTTGGACATCGGCGACAGCGGGATCCTTCTTTTTCGCTTCACCTGAGGCGCAGAGCGCTTGGTTGGGGCAGCCGGCGCAGGATTCGCTCTTCCCCGCCTGTTCACTGCTGACGCCTGGACAACTTTCCGGTGCATCTGCGGGCCTGTCTTCGGGAGCTGCGGGTGGAGGGGCAGGTGGATCGGCAGATGGCTCGGCCTCCATTGGTGGCTCCACCACCGGTTCTGGAAAACTGCCGTTCACTTCATTCCGGGAAGTTTCTGCTGATGGTTTGAGCTGGGACTGCTTATTCAGCACCCAGTACAAAGTCCCACAAGCAGCAACTCCCGCAGCAGCTCCGAGAGAGAAGCTCAAGACGGAATTGCCCGCCGACATGGTCGAGCAAATCAGCGGATTACAGTTACCCCCAAAGATTTCTGCCACAAGATTCAGCTCTAGGCTTGGCTACTGTGACACTGTAAGCTCTGTACATGATTTCTTTCCTGAGCCGCCATCCAAGAAGTCCTTGCTTCCCCACACCTACCTGCTGCCAGGATTTGGGCTTGTCGCAAAATGCGAAACGTGCTGCGAAAGGATTGTCTAACGTGCAAAAAAACCTTTTTGTTCCCAGCGTGTATCTCATCTCTGGTATCAAGCAAATGGGGCCTGTCACCTTAAGAATTGAACCCTGAACTGACACACCGGTGGGAACGAAGAAACCGTGGACATGTCTGCACGGTCACATGCTTTTCTCCTACACACTTTGTTGCAACAGCACGAATGAGATCCTGTGAATGAAACCCTTTCCTCCCTGATGAGAAAGCTGCTGCATGCGGACTAATCAGATAATGATGTCGTCAAAGCATGTCACGGCCATCACCAATTGCGCATGCTAGCTCCTTTGCAAACAGCAGCTACTTCCGATGCTTGCAACACTTGGTCTGGGGAAGCGGACTCGCATCAAGTGAGCTTTCGCACACCGTGCTGCGGAATGCCCCCGGGCAAAAACACAACTCCTTCCCTGTCGTACCCGATGACGAAATGGATCCTACCGAAAAGAAAAACTGATTTTCTCCTTCCGAGCAGGGCAGTGGTGTTTCGCAGCGAGGTTGATCTGGTGCTATCGTACGCTGTTGTGCTGGTTGCACCGCAACTGGCCAAAAAATCCAAGACTGACCCGGGCAGCAGGAGCTTTGATTATCCCCTGTGAAGGGCTTCGAATGTTGTCGAGCTGAACATAAAACTCCACGACGGCGTGACGGTGTTCCGGACCCAAATCACCGCAATCACGTCAACTCCCGCTGGGTCTGGAAATGTCCAATCAAACCCAACCGTGGGGGTCTGGTTGTTTGTCTGGTCATACCCAGGCTGGGAAGATCACAATTAACGAGGGGAACGCTGTCTGGGACAATCGACACCTTCCACCCGCTCGCATCGTGTGGGCTTGCGATTGCTGAGTCCGAGGCCGGCTGGGAAGGCGGAGCAACTCGGGTAGTAAGGATAACCAATACAAAAGAAATTTGCTGCAAAGATTGAATACTTTCGCCTGCAACGAAAAAGGCCCTGGCGAAAGGGCAATTATTTCTCCAGCAGCTCTGCGAGCACAATGGCGCAGTCTTCCCACCCGCAAGAGCCCACAGCGCCCTTCTTTCCGTGCATCATCGGGCGTTAGCTGGCACATCTGACATCACACGTGACCAGGCCGAGTTCGTTGCGACTGCAGGGTTGCCTTTCTGGCGGCCGCCCTTCCTGGCTGGTTTTATCTTGCGAGTACTGCTCTTGAAGGTTGACCGCGAACTGCTCTTGGCACTGCAACAGTTTGTGACTGTTATTGCTGCGTGCCATCGATTGCCTGAGCTTCAAGTAAACTCCACGAGGTCGGCACGGCCATTTATGATGCCTCCGGCAGGCCGCGAAGTCTGAGCTGTGCGAGCGAGTCTCAGTCTCCGAAAGGAACCTACTTCTTGTTGGCGACGCTTTGCAAAAGGCCTTCATTCCGCAGCTCCTGGTGGAGCTCATGGTGGGTGGCCTCTTGCGTTACTCTGCTGAACGGGCCTTGCGCCGCTAATGACAACAGGAGGGCCTGACATGGCCTGACTGGGAGCGCACGAGTGCTCGAGCGTTGGGCGTTGTACACAGAGCAAGGGGAATCTTGCTATCGCCAAGGTGCATGACGCATGAAACTGCCGACTGTATCACCAATCCCCGGGGCCATCTCGCGACAAGGGAGACCGTTGGCCAGCACATGTGTGCGGGCCTCCGCCGGGGGCACGTCGGTGTCCATGTCCCGCAACACTGCCCCCGCCTCGCACCACCCGTTCCAGCACCGGGAAACAAGGTTACCGCCACATCGGCGACGGCGCGGGGAGTGTGGCAACGTCATCAGCGCTCAACCCACCCCTGCAGCTTGTGCAGTGCTCCCGTGTGTTCCTGTCTGCTGGCTCCACCCTGTTTGAAACTGGCGGCTGTCTCGCCAAAAACACATCCAGCGTGCTCAGGAAGAGCTTGGTACATGTTACAGTCGACTTCGCATGTGACAGGCCTGTCAACGGCTTCATCGGGACGTCTGAATTCTTCGCCGTGGGAAAGTATGCCAACGATGCTGCGACTCAGCATGCCAGGCCTTTGGCATCGTGCGACGCGGACGGCTGCCAGGGCTGGGAATATTCCTTACGACTGAAGATCTACCACGCTTTTCCATCACGCGAAGGTTCGATGCGGGTGGCTCGTGTCCATCACCGCTGGATGCGGCTGCGTGGAGTGCAGCACTGCGTCGCCATCGACTTCCACGTTGCCTTTGTGTACCAGGCCGGGTCTATACTGCTGCCGAATTGGACGCTTAATCTTGACGACTCGGTGGATGCCAGCCCTGCGCACCGCTCCTGCCGCACTTTGGGCATGCCCGCAACTGCATTCCATCACTAGGGCAAAAGCTTCGACCGCACAGATCGAGGTGAGCAAGTCTCAAAAGCGCGCTCATCACAAGCGGAAATCGCCGCGCGTTGCCGCTCAGTCAAAGTAGTTTCTGTATCCTTCTGCGACATGAAATTGTTGTTTGAGCACGTAGCTTCAAAATCGTTGGTGGAGAAGCGCGCAAGCAGCGCCCGGAGAGAATCTTATTATGGGGCCTAGTCAACAATTTGCGCAGCGGCAGTTGCAGAACGTGGACTGAGCTCCGAGTCCGAGGGGCAGGTGTGCTGCCGAAGCTGGCGGCTGGTAGTGGCGAGGCAGCGTCTCCACAGCAGCTTGCTGAGGCCGGCCTCGGAAAATCATGCTCCCGAGCACATTCTGCGGCGCAGCCAAAAAGAAAATAATGTGCGTGCATGAAAATCATGAAAGGGCTGAACAGCAGAAGAAACCAGGCCAACTGCAAGTCGGCAGATTGCCCTGGTTGAGCTGACGGGCGAGCGGGCATGCACACGACGCACGTCCCGTCCAAGAACGCGACCATGGCCTCGCCAGGATGCAGGCGTCCTGCTCCCTTAGCCCGGAACACCCCGTCGTCTGTCCACGATTGTCCAACATAGCACTGCTGACGGGAAAAGGGCGGCGAAGCCAACCCAAGCTCGTTCCGCGAATCGAGCGCTTCGAGGCATGGTCTGCCTGCACACGTGGTTAGCAGCCCTTACGGCATCAACGGAAAGCACGATCGTGTGTGAAGTGCAATCAGTGGGTCGGTTACACAATGCCTCCGTGCCAGCACGAAAACGGCCTCCGCGACCCTTCTTTCGCCATCGAACTCAGGCATACGCGGGCCGCTGGACCGTCCGAGCGCCAAAAGGGCGTCTCACACTCCTGCTCTTGGTCCTAGTATGTCCTTTTACTCCGACTCCGACCCCTACTCCGCTCTTAGACCCAATTTTTTCCGCGCGCTTTTATACGACAGCGCAAGTACAAGGGGTCCCAGCCCCAGTGCAAGCTCCATGATGCTCCATGCTACCGCAACTGGTTTGCTTGTCATCGCGCTCCCGCGAAGTGCTCGTGCAGCTCCGGCTGGACCGTCGTTTTTTTGAACGCACCGTTTTACCAGCGTTCCAAGCGTGGCAGTCCCAGTGCAGACCCAAGTAGGCCGGTTGCGCGCTACGGTGTCTAGGCCATGCGGCTTGCAAGGGGCGGCTCAAGGGAAGAGTCAGCGAGGAATAGCGAGGATGTCGCTCAGCAGTGGGGACGCGCCATCGACATTGGCAGTGCCGCCAAGGGGCAGGGAGAGGAGGCTTGCTGCAAAGGCGCGGGCAGCCGCAAAAGAAAGTAGGGCTGACCAGCGAGAGGCAAAGGCAGAAATGCTGGGCCCTCGCACGGAGCCGCGCAAGGAGTTTGACAAAGGTGGCAGCTTCAGTGCTTCAGCGGCCACCGAGCTCGAGAGAGCGAGAACGACGAGCTTGCATCGGGCAGACTGTCGGAGCTCAAGGTAGTTTGTTTTTTTGTCATTTTTTGCGTGCACCTTTTGCCACCGTCCACCAACGGGCGTCTGCGAGGAGCTCGTGCAAGGCGGGTGCTGGTCCGATCTGGTCCGGCTGCACAGGGCTCTTCGTGCAGCGGCAGCTCGAGGAACGTGGTTGCAAGTGCCCGCTGCGCCTCAACAGCAACAACAGTCAAATGAGCTGCCGGGGGCAACTCGAGCAAGGAAGCAGCGCAGGCTCCTTGCGGCGACTGGTCACGGGTGCGCAGGGATGGCGGCGGCACGATGCCACGCCAAAAGGCGCAGCAACAGGACTGTCTCAGTGTTGAGACTGCCGCCTGTATTGGTGCCGAGGACGACAGTTGGGCCTACGCGTATTCTCAGTCTTTCTCCAACCCTTACTCCTATACCCCTACCCATAGCCGTACCTCTACAAACTCCTACTCCTACTCCCACTACCGATTCGGACCCAGATATGACAAACACCTTTTTTTTCTAGATACCCTTTTCCGCCTGCGAACGGTCGGAGCGCCCCACTCCTACATGGCTCCTACACGTCAGAAAGCCAACATGCCGCCGTCCAGCAGGGCGTACGTCACGCGGCTGGGAAGCGGCTAACGGGCACGGCCAATGCATCACGAGCATCCGCCAGCAGGTTGCAAAGAGCGGGTTGGCGCCGTCGCACTCGCCCGCTCCCGTGCCCGCCCAACGGTACAACGAGGCACGTCGCACGGCCGGGCGTAAACGCGCTGGCGACTCACGGGCGCGAGCTTTGGCCAGCTGTCGCAAGAAGGCGCCAGCCTCTCGGCTAAACTTGCCGCCAACTTGAAGGCCCAGCATGGCCCCGCACAACCCACTTGCAACGGCGAGCGACTGCAAGTTCGAGGTAAGTGCGCAAGCATTTGCGTCTCGCCGCTTGCTCAAGCGCCGTGCTTGGGACACGATCGGCGTGACTGGTGACACCAAAGTGGTGTCGACAGCCGCCTGCTCGCCCTGCCACACGGGTAAACCACCTCGATGCGGCGGCCGTGGGTCAAGGGCACATCAACATTCATGTCCAGCAGGAGGACATTGGCGGCCACCCGCACTCCCGCCTCGCGGCAGACGCGCGCGGCCGCCCTCTCCAACGCTGTCCCACGCTTCCCAAGCACACCGGCGGTCGGGCAAGCGGCGCGATGGTCACCGAGCGCCGAAGTCACCTCCGCAATGGCATCGGCGGGGCCCGATAGGCACGGGTAGCCGCAACCTTTTGAGCAGCTATCTTGGTTTCGCTCCAAACGATGCGCAATTGGCGGTTTCCAATTTAGCTATATGACCATCAACACCCGAAACCATGTAAGCTTCCAATTGTCCTTGCTACAGCGTTTCCAGGTTGGAAGCAAGTGCAGGAGCAGGAGCAGCCTAGCAGGAGTAGGAGTCCTGCTGGAAGGCGGCCTGTTGGCTTCACGAATTTGGGAGTGACGTAGGACTGGGGCGCTCCGACCGTCCGCAGGCGGAAAAAGGGATAAACTTGCTGAGGGCGGCTGTGAGGGTGTCAGCGAGCCGCCGCGGCCCGCTTGGACGCATCCGCCTGCGCGAATTTTTTTCTGACCTTGACCCAGCTTCACGCGCGTGGATGTTGTCCCAGGCAGGCCCCGATGGCCCTCCGTGCCCCACCCGTTTTTTCACGGCTCCGGAGTTCAATGGAAAGAATTTGGGCCAGCTCACGACGAATCCCGAAGGCGACTCTTAAACACCCCCCCTAAACTTTATCCCCGGAGGTCTGGGCGGGCGCAAACGGACAACGACTGTCACGAATGAGAATGGACCCACGATTTCAAATGCACCCGCCCCATGTAGAAGCTTGATCTCGCAAGTACCCGCTCCGGACACGCATCAGTGGCATCACAACATGTCCATGGCATGACAACGTTAAAACCAACCAGGTTCATATAGATGACAAGACCCGAAACAGTATTTTCCTGGCGAGTGCATACGGACGAGAAGGCGCACCAGCTCAGCAGTTTGATCACCCGAATTGTTCACAAACTCAAAGTCGAGGATTGGGCAGCACCAGTTTTGGTTGGTCGGCGGCTTGAGGTGTTACGAGTGTGCCACGCACGTGTGATCGCGAGTCCAAATACGAAAACCTACATCAAGTTTCGTGCTGGGAGCAGCGTCTATCAAAACTCCTGCTAACTTTCGTAACCAAACAGTGCGATTTTGTTTTGCCCGAATCTCACACGGTTCCATGGTCAAGTAAAGCTCAAGGAGTGCGGCGCATGTGCCGAGACTCACACACACACCTGTGCGACACAGAGCAAGCGCTCCGCATCCAAGTTCCATCCCAGATGCGCCACGCCAATATCTAATGACGCATACGCGTGCATGACCGCTGTAGTTTCAGGCATGCTTGCCTGTTATACAAGAATAGGTTGTAAACCCTAAAATCCCTAAACAAATGTGTGACGAGGGCGTGTTCGACACGTCAGGCATGCGTGATGGGCGAACCACACGTGACAAACCACACGTTTGTGTGCGACACATGGCTGTCACTACCCCAACAAGGATCGTAAGCCAGCACAGTTGTCACAGTTTCTCAGCTCCTCAAAAAAACATGAGCTTGCTAAACCGCTTGGGGGCACCGTACGATCTCCGGCGCTCCGGTGTTCGGTTTGCCGGGTGGGCTGCTGCGGCGAGGCCGTAGCGGCCAAACCGATTTCGCGAGCGATTTGGCCTGAACACAATGCCATCCTTGCCGAGCATGAGGGACGTTGTTTGCAAACAACAACAATATGCAGCTTGTATCTGATACATGTCAAGCTAGCCTGCGCATGCTGCAATATTCATGGGTACGATTGCCATTGGAGCGTTTTGCCGTTTCGACGGCAGCATGAGCCGTGCGGGTATACATCTGCGTTTTGCACGGTGCAGTCTACGTTTTTGTCCCGCTGAAATTTCGCATTTGCGACGCTCGCATTGTTCGGCGGATCGTTGATGTTCTTCACGAACTGGACGTTCTTCCGGCCAAATGCCGGCGCATGACTTTGGTCATTTCTCACTCTTAATGATTCTTACGTGAAAAGTTTTCCGAAATCCTACATTTCGACAACTAGTTTGTCAACTGCCGAACTTTGCCGTTTCTCGATTTGATGACTTGACATCATAATCACGCTTTCGAAAGCCGAAAATTCGTCTCAAAGCCGTCCACGGCTTGTGAACTCTTGAGCTTCCATGCATCACTGGCATGGCCATCCGCACAACCAGCCATCGCAAACCTGGAGTTGGTGCGCGATGTCGGGTGTACCGCGTCAATGATGAAGATCATCAAGCGGCCCGTTGGAGGTCTGCCGGCTACGTCCTGGAGCCTTGTGTAATGTGTAGAGCCGTTATTTCGTTGGGTCGCATGTCCAACGGTCGACATAGCAGCGCGACGGCAAAGCGTTGACTCGCGTGTGCAACGGTGCTGCGTACACTATGGTCGACGAACAATCGAAACAACGGCAACGCGCACCCCGTCGCAGAGCGTTTATAGCAATGTGTGCCTGTGTCATGCTGATGTGTGTATATGTGTGTATGCCATACAACGCGGACTGACATACAACAGCACACAACTATTGAACAGAACGTCCTTCTTTGACCTCATATGGGAGGGAAGATGGTACATCGATGTGCGAGGAGCCGACGTGCGCTTCCACACAAATTTCCCATCGATCAACTAGCAATACCACAAAGCCAGGGCAGGTTACAGGATCTCTTAAAGCCCGTGCCGCTTTCCAACAGGAAAGGTATATGCAAACTGAACGTTTTCGTGAACACAATCATTGACGCATGAATCTATGAGGTGCTTCCTGGGAGGCATAGCTTCGTTGAGATAACCGCCGACATTATCCAATTTCTGGCATCTCCCCCGTTCCTTCCGATAAGTCCAGCACAAGAGAGCCCAACCAAGCCCAGGCACGCAAGCGCTAAAGGAACAAGGAGGACTCGCCAGGCCTCAAGCTCCGTGCAACATCTTGGCGGCAAAACAAGAAACCTAGCACACGAAGAAACTACCCAAAAACGATGAAACAAGCTGCGACGCGCAGACTTTGCCGGCAAGTGTCGTTCAGCTTCGGTGCCCGCCAAGTCCCGCAAAATGCGCGACCTCATACCCTCTCACTGGCTTTGCCCTCCGTAAAGCCTGGAGAGCGCAATGGCCCTATCCATAACGATCTGGCTCTGCTCACCGTAAGCCATGGCGAGCGCAATGGCCGCATGCATCATCATGGGTTTAGCAAGGAAAGCATAAAGGCCACACCGGGCAAATAACTGTGCAGGATAAACGAGCCCCGCCGAACCAGGCGCAATGAGACCAAGTCGCAATCAAGCGAAGCAGCCTCGTGGTGGATCAACGAACAGTGGTGTAAAACTTACAAACCCTGAACAACCCGTCAAGGTCTGCACAGACTTTTGCTCGCGCAACAAACGAAGTGTTCAGCTGTTCTTGCACTGCACTGCTGTCACCAAAAGCTTTGCAGCTTTGCTTTAATGAGCCTCAGAACGTGTTTCATCATCGGCCCATTCTTTCAACGAGCTTCAGTCTCAAAGCTTTCCAGCCTTGAGCCACACATAAGCGCGGCACTCCGGATTCACATGTGCTTCAGCACATGTCAAAACAAAACTTCGCTTCAAAAGCATACCGTCACAGCTTCCTACAAGCTCCACGCTGGCAAACAAACTCGCATACACTACAGCTGTTCGAGAAGGTACCTTGAGGCCTTCGAGAACTCATGCGGACTAACGGCTCACAGCATTCACTCATCTCACTCAAAAGCTCAAGCAACTCATGCCACATGTCGAAAACTGTTCTCGCAGCTGAAAACCAAGGTTCCATGCCATGAAAACCGCAGCTCCCAGTGAAAATCTTCCAGTGCTTTGAGAAAACCTCTGCAAAACCAAAACCATGCAGAATATATCCAGATAACCATTGCACCTCAGAAAATTCCAGGAATCGCAGGAAAAATTGGCTTGCACTCCAAACTGCAGTCAGCAGCCTGATGATATACATATCGCAGCCCAGCACACTGAGCGGCTCCACCACTCAACAGGCAGCTCAGAGGTACAACTTTTCTTCGCCGGGCTGCGAGCCGTCCGAGACGAGTCAGAAAGATGAATTCACATGCAAGTGAGAAGAACCTCAGCCACTTTGGGCGAGGGCGGCCCTACGTCCTAGACTACAGGTGGCTAGTTACACCCGCCAACCTCAGTCGTTTTCAGACGAGGGGTAGGCCCTACCAAAGACTGTACAGGCGGGTTCTACCGGGGCGCGGGCTAGCTGCCTCAGGAGCAGACCTCAGCGGAACAGGCGAGGAAAGAACCGAGGGATGCCCAGGGCACTCCCAAGCACCGCTGCAGGGTCGAACCTCAGCCAAAAGGCGAGGAAGGAGCCAGAGGTGTGCCTTAGGAGAAGAGTGCCAGAAGCTCAGAGCCTACGGCACAGGAGGCTGGGCAGCTTTTGCCGCTGCCAGTTCACGCCGTCGCTTGGCCACGTAGGCCGTGGTGAGGCGGACGTGCCTCGCCGTCATGGCGTGGGCCTCCATCAGTTGTTGATTGGAGGTAGCGACCCCGCATGCAAAACAGCGGAGAAAGTTCTCGCTGAAAACTTGAACGTGGGGGCGGCTCCTCACGTGCCTCAGCTGGAGCCGGACCTCGAGCCGGCCGGCGAGGGGAGGGGCTCGGGGAGTCCGTAGCTTCGTCTCCCGAGACCCCTGAAGGGTTCGGGAAGGTAGGACTGGGCTCCCTCCGACTCGGCAACAGAAGCGAGGCCATCGAGGCCGGCTCTTCAGGGTCCGGCTGGGACGTGGAGAGACCCGAAACCTCAGCCAGGGAGGCGAGGGTCTCAAGAGGGCCACTTCCAGGGGGGTGCAGCTGCCGAAGCAGCGGTGGCCCCTTTACCCGGGCCACGGGGTATGGAAGAGGCAGGCTCACCCTGCCTTGCCGAAGTGCCAGGAGGCCAGAGAAGGGCCGGTCGGTAGCCTATGGCTCAGGACCAACTGAAGCAGACACTGCAACCTCAGCCGGAGGTAGGCCCGAAAGTGGAGCCTTTGCTAGGGCCGAGGAGGCAGGACCCACAGCCGGGGGCTGGGCTGGGGCAGGCGAGGGGAGGCCCTTGGAACCGGCTTGAGGACTCAGCGGGCGAGAGCCAGCCGGGGCTGAGGAAGCAACTCCTGCAGTGGCTGGGGGAGGCCCACGGTTACGGGGGTGAAAGCTCATCGGAGGACCGGTTGGTTCCGGAGCGGGCACAGGGGAGGGAAACCTCAGCCGAAGGCGAGGAGGCTGCTGGGGGGAGCTCGGGTGCCACCACTCGTTGGGGAACCTCAGCCGCCAGGGGCGAGGCTCGTCCACGAGCAACCAGCGAACTCCTGACGGGAGTTGCGATCCTACGGACCGGTGGGTTGGGAGGAACCCACCGTTAGGCCATATTCTGGCGCTGCGGCAGGGCATGCCTGCCAGCCGCGACGTTTCTCCGCGCCGCGTGACGAACCGGACGACGGCCAGCAAGTCGTCGGGCTCTGCCGGCCCCTCGCCCCCTGTGGCTGAGGTTGCAATGGAGGTGGAGTCAGATGACTCCTCCTCGTCCTCCTCCTCCAGCCTGCGACCAGGCCGGCCGACAACCCCCCCCTCCCACCCCCCGTTGCCAGGCCCAACCCCCCCGCCCCCCCCCGCCAAAGCGCAAAGATCCGGATGTGCTTCATCTCGAGATCGAAGCAAGGCGGGGGGGGCAGGGCGCTTGGCATCGTCTCACGCTCAACCCGCTCTCGTCGTCAACCTCAGCCCTTCGGCGAGGAGCAGGCGGAGGGGTGGGGGGCGGCTTCGCCTGGACCCTCTCACGGTCCTGCTCCTGGCGCGCTTTGGCCTTAGCGCGTGCTGCCTTGTCCGGACGCAACTTGCGTCTGGACAGGGAGCTTGTGCTGTGCCAGATCCCTGTCTGGTCCCATCGCTCCTGTTGCTCGCGAGCGTGGCGGCCCTTGGGCGCCATGGTGCCCTCCTTGAGCCGAAGCTAACAAGGACAGGGAGGAGGAGGCTTGGGCTTAGGCTTGGGCCGGGACTTTGGTTTAGGCTTGGAGGCAGGGGTGCTTTTGGGAGCTGGGGCCTTTAAAGCCGGGGCCTCAAGTGACGAACCAAGGCTTTCGGGAGCCTGGGCCTGAGAAACCTCCGAAGGGGACCCAGCACCTTCGAGGGGAAAGGAAGCCTTGGGTGCTAGGACCTCAACCGAAGTGAGGGCAGTAGCAGGGGCAGAACCCTGAAGGGGACCCCAAGAGCAGGGCACAGGGGGAACCACAGGGGCAGCAGCAGAGGCAGGAGGGAAAGCCTGGGGCCCAGAGAGAGAAGAACCTTTAGAGAAAAGAAACCCCTCACCGAAAAAAGCGCACAGGGCGCTACGAGCTTTTTTGGCGCGGCGCCCATTCGGAGGGTCACGTGACCGTGGCATTGGCTGCACTTCCAGGACGGCCCCTGGCGCACGAGGGTGTGCGAGGGGTGAGCAGCAAAAGGGCACGAAACCGCAGCCGTTCGGCACGGGAAGGCAATGAGGCGCTCAAAGGTTTCCGGTGTGTCAACCTGGTAAATGCACAAAGAGCACTCAGAACACTTAACACACAGGTTAAAGCTCTTTTCCTTTGAGGTGCGGGACCAGACGTGCCCGCCAGGAAGAAAGGGCTCGTCGAGAAGAGCCTGCAACCTCTGCCTCTTGTTGGGCGAGGGAGAAGCGGAGGACTCAAGGGCGGAGAGGAGGCGGTTCTTCCGCGGGACGAAGTCCTCTTTTTCGGCCTTGGCAAGGATTGCAGCGGCGCGACGGCCCAAGTACTCGCAGACGAGGGAGGTGACCCGGTCAACCTCCTTCTGGGCGGCAAGGCGGTGAGGAGTCTGAACTTCCTCAGCGCGGTCCTTGGCGAGCTTATCTGCCAGGGAGTTGAGCTCGCGGCGCCACAAGGCGTCAGCGCCAAACTCAAGACAAAAGTCCGAGGAGTTCAGGTGGGAGCGGACCCAGTGTGGCTCGGCTCTGTGCCTGTGGTCCCACGCCTTAGACCACACAAGCGAGGTGCGCTTGGTAAAGGGGCCTTGGAGGCTCCGGAGAGCAGGCTGGCAGTCGCAAGTGAGGTCGAAGGTGCCTCGAGAGGAAAGGAGGGCCTGGGCGATAGCCTCACTTTCGCCTTCCGGGACGGAGGCGGGGGCCGGCAAAAGCCCCGACAGGGTGCCAAGGACCGAAAAGTCGCCATTGTGCCTGCTAGCGACTATGACGGCCCAACCGACCGAGCGGAGGCGACTGTCTTTGGTGGCAGGGCCACCGGAAGCGTCGGTGGCAACGAAAAGCCCAGTTAAGTCCGGGGTGCCTTCGAGGAAGAGACCAGTGCGTCGGACCTCAGCCTCGTGGGCGAGGGGATCGCGGGTGTTGAGGGGCCGCATCCCGCGCAACCAGAGGCACTCGGCAGGGTGGCGCCTCTTATAAGACAACAGCCAGCCTGCGGGCATGAGGGCGCCCGGGACTTTCTCACACTCGTAGAGAAGGTGGTGCAGGGTGTTGGGCTCTCCACAGAACTTGCACCGGTCCTTCCCTCCGTTGCCCGAGTGAAGGAGGGCGCCTTGAAAGACGGCCCTAAGGCCGTGCCGCCAGGGCTTCGTCCGAGAACTGGCTAAGAGGCGGCGCGGCACGGTCCAATCGATGCCAGGGGCGGCACCGGCGGCGGTGGAGACGGCGCCAATACGGGACCAGCGCTCGAGCTGAATGACCTGCCGGAGGAAGGCGGAGGCCTCAAAAACCGCTCCTGGCTCGCGGAAGCGGAAGTGAAAGGTAGCCTCGCGGTGTGTCCAGACTTCAGGGGTGGGGGCAGACACCCGCAAGTCCAGCAAGTACTGGATGAGCGCGGACACGGGGCCGTTCACGATTTTCCACCCATGCGTGGCAGAGGCCTGTCTGGACCATGAGGAGGCCCAGGTGCGGGTGAGTAACCGCACGCCTTCGGGTGAGGCGATGGAGGCAAGACGCCCAAGAGCCTGAAGCTGTTCCACTACCACAAGCTGGTGTGGGTCAACGGCCGTGTGGGACATGAGGTCGAGAATGACGTCGGCAGAGCCGTGCTCAAAACGGCCAGCTTCGCGCGCAACCGCCGAGCGTAAAACCTTGAGGCGCTTAGGGGCAACCCCAACGGCCTGGTGGCCATAAAGGCCAGCCTTGAGGGCGGAGGCTTGGAGCAGCCGGCCCCGAACCCACCGGCGGCGGATGCGGAGGCGGCGCATGTGGCGGACACGACCGATGCCGGTGCGGAAGCGCTTTTGGGCAGCGGTGATGCGCCGCCGCCGGCCTGCAGCGCAGTCAAGCCCAAGGTCCTTGACAAGGTCAGCGGTTTCGGGTTCGCCCGGGCGCCGCAGCTGCTGAAGCGCGGCGCGAGCGCGGACCGTACCGGCAACGAACTTGGTCTTTGTTGTCTCAACCTCAAGGCCCTCAAGGCCGAGGGAGGCGTGAAGAACCCGGTAGGCCTGGAGAGCTGCAGAAGCGACCTCAACAGGGTCAGAACCCACCACATCTAAACTCACGTCGTCCAACCATAAGTCTGTGTTGGTGACGGAGGGAAGGGAGGAAACCTTCTGGAGTGGCTCAGACATGGTGAGTTTGGAAAGCGAGGGTGCGAGGGGACAGCCCTGGGGCACGCCCCGGCCAGGAAAGAGCGGCGTGGCAGCGATCGAGTCGGCCACGAGACAGCGAGGACCCTGGTAGACTTGGAGGGCGAACCAGAGGTGAAGAGGAGGGAAACGGTGAGCGAGCCCTTGGAGGAGAAGGCGCTCGTAGCTCACAGAGTCGAAGAACCCTCGCAAGTCGAGGAAGAGACTCACGATGTGAGTCTTCTCGAGCTTTGAATGCTCTGACCTGACAAGGCGGGCCAACGCCGTGTCAAGGCTGGCCTGGCCCGGGACTGCGCGGTCCCATGGATGGTCGGGGGCGTAAGCCGACGTCCAGGCCGCGACGTCCTTCCACCTAGCTCGGGCCCACAGTCTCCACAGACAGGGGAGGAGACTGATGGGACGCTCCTTGTCGGCCGACTTCGGGAGAAGAGCGACCTGAACACAAGTGAGCTGGAAAGGCGGGAGGACCTCAGCCTCAGCACGGGCGAGGAAGTCGGCGACGAGCTGAAGAGCCGCCGGGTCCAGCGCACGAAGGGCTGGGTAGCTCCAACCGTCTGGGCCCCCTTTCTTTTTCCCGGCTTTCTTAAGGAGTTTTTGAAGGTTGGGGACAGTCAATGGAGGCAGGGTGCCAGCATGGGAGATGGCCCTCGAGCGGAGCTCCGCGAGGAGGGGGTGCGAAAAGTGCTGAGGAAAGACCGAGGCATGCCAAACGCGGCCCCAATGCTCGTGCCTCTCGAAGACACGGCGGAGTCCATCGCAGTCCTGAAAGGGCCGGTCAAGCACCTGCTCGTGAGACTTGATGGCACGAAAGAGCGGCCCCAGGTGTGAACCCGAAGCTTCCTCAAGCCACTCGCCGTACTGGTCAGCTTGCTGGGCAGTTTGTTCGCGCCGGAGTTGGCCAAGGAGGGCGGTGCCTTCGGCGCGGAGGTTGGCGGAAGAAGTGGAGCCGTCTCGCACCCGGTCACAAAAGGCTCGGACCTCCGAGGGGAGGGAAGTGTCCGAGGTGGACCACAGGAAGGACTGCACAGCTTCGGGCCGGTCGAGCAGGTGAAGCACGGCCGACACCAAGGAGGGGAGCTGGCCTTTCCAGGCAAAAGTGACAGAGTGGCCCTGGACGAGAGGCTTGTGAAGAAGGGGGACGAAGGCCCCACGCCCACGGTCGGGGAACCCGTGAGAGACCTCAAGGAAGGAGCTCAGCTCGGCGAAGTCGAGGGTGAGCTTGTCGGTGGAAGTGAGGCCAAGAAGATTAACCTCAGCGACAGGCGAGGGGCTCGGGACCGAGGGTTGAAAGGGCAGAGGGTCGGGAAAGACCTCACAAAAGGTAGCAAGCTGCGGGTAAGGAAGCTGCAGAGAGCTGAGCTGAAGAGTGGCCCGCAGGGCGCAGTGAGGCTTGAAGGGGACGACCCAGTCCTGAGCCACTGTCAAGGAAGCAACAGCCGGAGACGAGACAAGGAAGTAATCAATTTCCCGGTCGGTTGCAGCGGTGGGTGAACCGGAACCCAGGAAACGCCCATGGGAAACTTCCTCAAGCCGTGTGGCGAGGAGATCGTGTATGGGGTTGTTCCAGTCACCCGCGACAATCCACACTCCCCGGAGGGAAGGAAGAAAGGCTAAGAGGCGAGCTAAGACATCGGCGTTGACCGGAGAGTTAAAGCCAGTACCGGACTGGAGGTAAATGGAAACCAGAGTGAGTTCAAAACCGGAACACCGAAGCGAAACTGCCAGGAAACCACAACCCTCAACGGTGTGGGTGAGGACATGACGGGGGTTGAGGAAGGAGCGGATGAGGACACCGAAACCTCCCAGGGGGCGCCTCTTATCACTTAGGAAGGGAGGCGAGGTAAAGAGGCGAAACCCTCTTTTAGAGGCGGCAATCGCAGCCTCATGAGCAGCCTCCGTGGTGAGGTGAAGCTCCTGGAGCAGAACCCCATGGCCTTCAAGAGAGAAGGCCCAGTCCCGAACCTCTGGCCTCCAGTGAGTAACATTGGCAGACAGGAGCCTGAGGGAAGCGGGGCTGTGGGGGGTATTATGTTGCAGGGAGAGAACCTGAGCCATTTGCTTGAGGAGGTGCCACTTAGCGGGGGAGGGTGCGTCATCATGGATGGCATCAAGGGCATGTTCCAAAAACCACTCCTCGGAGGAACCCGGCGAAATAGCATCCTCGACCTTAGAAGCGAACTCAACAAGGTCGCGCTCAACCGAGGAGGCAGGATTCAGGGCCTGGTCGCACATCTCGACCTGGAGCTGGGTGAAGAGGCCCGGCATGTGGAGCCGGTGGCGACGGTGCTTGGACCGTCTGTCACGCCTGGCACCTCGACGGCTCGATGGGCCGGAGGGCTGGACCAAATTAGGGCACCAGGTCGAGGCAGGGCTGGGGTCCGAGGCGAAAGCCTGTGGGAAGTAAGCCGGCCCTGTGAGAAGAGAGGGTGGCGCCACCAAGGACTCAAGAGAAAGAATCCGGGGCTGCCGTCGAGAAGAGCGTGTAACCTCGACAGGAGAGGGTAGAACCGGCCGAGGGAGGAACGAACACCTGAGGGTGAAGGAGAGCTCCCGGACCTGGGCCATCAAGAGTGAAGTTAAAAGCCGAGGAGGAGGCCGATGGCTCCTCAAAGAAAGAGGTGTGCCAGTACCCCTCGCTCGGAAAGAGTTGAGCCACAGGCAGTTGGCCCGACGGCGGAGTGGAGAAGGACCTGCCCAAAACCTCAGGCTCCAAAACGGCTAAGCCGAGGGGAGGAGGTATGCGGGAGGGAACCTGAGAGAGGGAGGGTGCGGGGTCAAGGGCGGGAAAGCTGGGGCCAAAGGGAAACGAAACTGGACCAAGAGGCCCCCAAAAATCCGCCCCCGGACTACCACCCTCCTACGAACCAGTCGCCTTGGCAGCGTCAGAGGCCGAAGGCACTCGAGAGGGTGAGCGGCTACGGGTCTTCGGCGGGGCGGTAAGGCCGACCTGGCGAGCCCCCGGGTTCTCCGCAGAGCCGTCAGGGGCCTCCTCGGTAAGATCACCATTTGGCCTGTCCATCACCTGCTGGGGGAGGAGGGGAGCCGAACTTAAAGGGCGTGGGCCCGAGGCCAGGGGGAGCTTGCATGTCCGGAGGTGGCTTTATCGAGGCTCGCAGGGCATTGAGGTTGGCCTTTTGATCCTCCGTGAGGGCCTCGGGAGAGAGCCCCAAGGCTTCAAGAACTAAGTCTACCTCACTCTTGGGGACGTGCAGAAGGACTCCTCTCTCATAGGTGTCAGAGCACTTCCTGGCCACATCGGTTGCTTCGGAGATGGCCTCCTGAAGCTCCTGCATGCCGCGGAGAAGGTCATGGAGCTTAGTCTTGGTCTTGTTGATCTCCTCCTGGAGCCTGAGCTTTTCCTGTCCCAACTGCTTGAGCTTCAAGATGGAACGACGGAGAGCATTACCCGACTCACGACCTTCCTTGAGAGGGTCGGGGGTGGGCTCAGGGGGGGGTGGAGGCAAAGCCTGGCGGATGCACTCCGGGAGCCGCTCCACGTTGTTCTGGAGTAAGGCAAAGAGGTCTGGCTCCATATCAACATCAGAGGTCTGCGGGGCCTCAAAGCCAGCATCGCTGAGTTGGGTCCTGGCCTCATCCGGGAGATCAGCCCACACCTTCCGAAGGGACTTAAGGATGCGGGTGTTGCGCTTGGAGCGATCATCCTGGGCCTTCGTTGGGCGAGGGGTGGGCATGTCGTCTGGGAAGAAGTCGCCAACCTCAGCCTCGTCGTAGAAGGTGACCTGCCTACGGGAGCGGGGAGCGCGCTTGCGAGGGTTCCTGGTGGGTGACTGGGTCGGTGTGGAGGAACCACTACCTGGGCTTGGAGCCTTCGGGAACCGAGCCTGGCAGGCCGGACAGGTGGGGTGTTTCCAAAGCTCGTCGACCCACACCCAGGCTTTCTGGCAGCGCTTGCAAACGTGGTAGGCACGGTGAGGCATACCTCTGCCAAAATGGCGAGGGAAACCTCAGCCCGAGGCGAGGAACTAGGCAGGCCACTAGCCACACACAAACACAGGCCTCAAGCCGATGGGAGCAACTGTGCAGGCCCACGTCGGCGAGGGAGTGAGCGTGAGACAGTGACAGGTCTCGCCCGAGCGTTCCAAGCTGCCAAACAGCTTGAGCCAAAGGTACAACTTTTCTGCGCCGGGCTGCAAGCCGTCGTAGACGTGTCCGAAAGATGAATTCTCATGCAAGTGAGAAGAACCTCAGCCACTTTGGGCAAGGGCGGCCCTACGTCCTGGACTACAGGTGGCTAGTTACACCCGCCAACCTCAGTCGTTTTCAGACGAGGGGTAGGCCCTACCAAAGACTGTACAGGCGGGTTCTACCGGGGCGCGGGCTAGCTGCCTCAGGAGCAGACCTCAGCCGAACAGGCGAGGAAAGAACCGAGGGATGCCCAGGGCACTCCCAAGCACCGCTGCAGGGTCGAACCTCAGCCAAAAGGCGAGGAAGGAGCCAGAGGTGTGCCTTAGGAGAAGAGTGCCAGAAGCTCAGAGCCTACGGCACAGGAGGCTGGGCAGCTTTTGCCGCTGCCAGTTCACGCCGTCGCTTGGCCACGTAGGCCGTGGTGAGGCGGACGTGCCTCGCCGTCATGGCGTGGGCCTCCATCAGTTGTTGATTGGAGGTAGCGACCCCGCATGCAAAACAGCGGAGGAAGTTCTCGCTGAAAACTTGAACGTGGGGCGGCTCCTCACGTGCCTCAGCTGGAGCCGGACCTCTAGCCGGCCGGCGAGGAGACGAGCTTGGAGAGTCCGTAGCTTCGTCGCCCGAGACCCCTGAGGGGTTCGGGAAGCTAGGGCTGGCCCCCCTCTGCTCGGCAACAGAAGCGACCTCAGCCGAAGGCGAGGAAAGGCTCTTACGGGAGCGGAGAAGACCCACGTGTGGCCAGGGAAGCAGCACAGGGGAGGGAAACCTCAGCCGGAGGCGAGGAGGTTGCTGGGGGGAGCTCAGGTGCCACCACTCGTTGGGGAACCTCAGCCACCAGGGGCGAGGGCGGCACCGCGAGATGCGGGCTGTCGTGAGCCGCGATCTCATGCTCGTCCACGAGCAACCATCGAACTCCTGGCTGGAGTTGCGATCCTACGGCCCGGTGGGTTCCGAGGAACCCACCGTCCGGCCATATTCTCGCGCTGCGGCAGGTAAAACCCGCCAGTCGCGACGTTTCTCCGAGGAGAAACTGCAACGAAGAGAGCGGGTTGAGCGTGAGGCGATGCCAATCGCCCTGCCCCCCCCGCCTTGTTTCGATCTCGAGATAAAGCACATCCGGATCTTTGCGCTTTGGCGGGGGGGCGGGGGGGGTTGGGCTTGGCGACGGGGGGTGGGAGGGGGGGGTTGTCTGCCGGCCTGGTCGCCGTTGCCGCTGGGGCAAGCTGTGGGGAGGAGGACGAGGAGGAGTCCGTAGACTCCACCTCCATTGCAACCTCAGCCACAGGGGGCGAGGGGCCGGCAGATCCCGACGACTTGCTGGCCGTCGTTCGGTTCGTCACGCGACGTGACCAGGGGAGAGGCTGGTCATCGTCGTCGTCGACCTCAGCCCTTCGGCGAGGAGCAGGTGGTGGTGCGGGAGGCGGGTTCGCCTGCACCCTCTCGCGGTCCTGCTCCTGGCGCGCTTTGGCCTTAGCGCGTGCTGCCTTGTCCGGACGCAACTTGCGTCTGGACAGGGAGCTTGTGCTGCGCCAGATCCCTGTCTGGTCCCATCGCTCCTGCTGCTCGCGGGCGTGGCGGCCCTTTCCCTTGGGCGCCATGGTGCCCTCCTTGAGCCGAAGCTAGCGGAAGAACTTGGTGACAGAAGGACAGGGAGGGGAAGGCTTGGGCTTAGGCTTGGGCCGGGGCTTTGGTTTAGGCTTGGAGGCAGGGGTGCTTTTGGGAGCAGAGCCTGGAGCCTTTAGAGCCGGGGCCTCACGTGACGAACCAAGGCTTGTGGAAGCCTGGGCCTGAGAAACCTCCGAAGGGGACCCAGAGCCTTCGAGGGGAGAGGGAGCCTTGGGTGCTAGGACCTCAACCGAAGTGAGGGCAGTAGCAGGCGCAGAACCCTGAAGGAAACCCCAAGAGGAAGGCACAGGGGGAACCACCGGGGCAGCAGCAGAGGCAGGAGGGGAACCCTGGGGCCCAGAAGGGGAGGAACCTTTAGAAAAGAACCCCCGCACCGAAGGAAGCGCACAGGGCGCAGGTACAACTTTTCACACCCCCTTTCGATGTGTGTATCATCTCTCATCCTTGCTGCTGTCCAAAACAAGCACTTCTCGACACCAAGCACACATTGAAACATTGCCAACCATGTAGCCACGCTGCAACCCATGCGAAGCGACGAAGACACAGGTATTGGAAAATCTCGCGCCAGATAGCCAGCTCTTCTCTCATGCCAGAAAGGATATCACCCAAAGCGAAGCCCAACGGACTTCTAACAGTGAATATACACATAGGCATCCTTGAGAATACCAGCTCTCACCGCTCATACATGTACCCATGCTCCCAAATTGATAAAGAACTCTTCCGCAATCCAGCAAGGATTTCACTCCTCCGCCAGTTTGCGCTGGAATCCCTTCTGCTTTGAAAAACCAATCCTCATCAAATACCCCGCAAGGTCCGAGGCTTGACTGGATGGGGTCGTCGGATCGTAACTGCGACCAAATTTCTCCTTGACCCAATTGAGATAGCTTGCAAGGTCGCTATCCTCCTTGGATAGCTTGACCAAGGCCGCATAGGACTTCTTAAACCAAGTCTTATTCTTCTGGACCTTTGGCAGATCGCAGATTGTTCGACCCCAATCCTCCACGGAGAGATCACTCGGAAGTGGCACCGAGGTGACCTCAGTACCCGCATAGCTCACGACAATCACATTGTCACTCTCCCCAAACTCTTCCCCCTCGAAGGCATCGACGAGGTCTTCATAACACTTGGGCGTGCTCACGACACCCTTTGCGCTTCCCTTTGAAATCGGCAGCTGGGCACCGCAAGCAGAACCTGATGCAGTAGACCCATCCTCTGGATATCCACCCACATCTCTGAGACGCTTGGTCCCATCGGTCATAGAAGTATTGGCAGTCGAAGCCAAGCCATCTGCAGAATCCATCTTATCCAGCAAACGGCGCAGCTCCCTGCGCTCATCGGTCGTGAGAACCATGGCAGCACGAGTTCGCACCTAGGTTTCACACGCAAAAACAACTAGCACCAGTACGGAGCTTTGTCTGCAGACCTCAACGTCCGCAAAGAAACCGGCGTCAAGAGGAGAATCCGAACCCAGCCAACAGCCCGGCCCAAACCCCCCAAAAAGCATCACTGCAACGTTTTGATCGCACCTCGAACAATCGCATCAGCGAGTTTCGGAGTGTAAAAACCTGTTTCGGTCCACCCAACCTGCCACAGATTTGCATGCTTAGCACACCTGCAGCTGGAAAAACACTTCAGGGCAGACACAAACTTTTCAGAAGTCGAAGTAAAACCCAAGACTTTGCCTATAGGCTCACCCCCTTTCGAACAAAGACCAGTCATGCACAACCTCACCGGCACATCGAACGTGTGGCCTGCCTTCTTCAGCACCTTCTGGCACAAGTCATGTTGCCAAATCTCATTGTTCCATGGCAGCTCAAAGCTCGAGTGCTTCCCAAGCTTCAAGTACTTCAACACACAAGGAAACACCTCAAACCATTCCCAATCCGACTTCGACGAGCTCCCGCCAGAGAACCGACGCAAGTAAGATCCAGAAGAGCAAGGCGTGGACACATGCACAAACACGCAGTCACACGCAAAGTTCAGAAGATATCGACGCACCTCTTTGAACACGCTGTCACTCTGCATGTTCTCAGTCACGCCAACGTAACTCATCCCGACTCTGCGACATGCACCTTGAACACTCGACTGCGGTCGACAGCACACTTCAACCATCACCAATCTCTTCTCATGATTGCACAAAGACGCAAATGGTCCCGACAGCGACTCAAAGCCCAACGCTTCGCGATGTATCCCGAAAGCCGAGGACCCCAAACATTTAGTCAAGAGGTCTGACGGATTTTCGATTCCCTTCTTAAACGCAAGGACCAAAGAACCCGCTGCGACACGAGCTTTAAGCCACTCGACTCTTATCTCAAGATGTCTGCTTTGCCTGGGTGTGTCCAAATTGCGAAGAAGCTTCAAAGCGCTTTCTGAGTCACTGTAAAGTACCCCAGGCAATTCAACTTCCTCGCTTTCTCGAAACGACATGAAGACCCTTGCCATGAACTTTCCAAGACTCGACATTTCTTGAGCAACCGACTGCAACGCAAACAGCTCTGACTCCATAGACGACAGCGACACAAGCTGTTGGTGACGACACAAAGTCTTTATCACGCAGCCATCAAGTGTCAACACTCCTCCACTGATTCCACGGCGCTTCGTGCACCTCAAAGGCGCATGCGATGCGTCAGAGAAACACACAAGGTGCCTCTTTCCTTGGTAGTGTTGCGAGGGAGCCAACACATCACTCGCAGCAGGCAACCGCACAACCACGCACATGTCGTTCTTCAGAAATCGAAGCAAGGCTCGGAGACCATGCTCAGTATGATTCGTGGGTGTGGCTTGCTGCGTTGCCAAGATTGACACATAAGCACGCAAGTCCTGACGAGTCTGCGTCATCCAAGCTACTTTCCCCAACGCAGACCTGAACCTGGCATACGCCTCAGGAGACAATGGAACCCCATCTAGCTTCTCAACATGAACCGCTACATCTGGGGGACTTGAGGAACCTTTTCCCGAAAGACCATAAGCCTTGAAGGTCTCATCCAAATAATCTTCTGGCAAAGACACTGTGATAGAGGACTCCCCCTTTCTCCTGGAGATAACCCTACCAATGAACCGCAAAGTGCCACCGCCATCCTTGGAAGAATTGATCAACCCAGTTCTCTTGAGTTCAACTTTCTCCTCAATCACTCCAAAGATGTGATCTACATCCTCCTTTGTTGGCGCAATGCACAGAAAATCATCCACATAGACCAACAGCAAACAGGGACCTGACTCAAGCATGCCTGAAAACAGACACGGCTCTAAGCTGCAACTTTGAAGCCCCAAAACCTTCACAGTCTCCCCTACGAAGTAAATCCATTCTTGCGAAGCCTTGCGTAGCCCATTGAGGGCTTTGTTGAGGTGAAGATACAAAGGATCCCCCGAAACCGAAGACACTGACAGAGGAAACCTCATAACCACATCCCTTTCCCTCAAAGGCGTAGCCATGAAAGCGTGAGATACATCAGCGCTCGCAATCACGCAATCTCTGCAACCTGCAACCCCAAGAACCGTGAACAAAGCATCGGCACCAGGAGTAGGACTTGAAATGCCCAAAGCCCTTGCAGACTCTGAGTTCTTGCCAGCAATATCCTTGATGACAATCCTAGCTCGCACAGTAGTTGGTGTTTTCTGCGTCGTGACCCAACGACTAGGGATGACCTTCAAGGTACCTGGGAACCTCTTCTCAAGACTCTGAAGTTCTGAAGCAGTCAACAGATCCCCAGTTTCCATGTGACTCAAATTGTTGACTTCTTTGACCATGCCTTCCATGACCTGATCTCCTGAAAGCTCACCCAAGGTAGAGTCATCAACAGCGGAACTAGGCTTCCAAAGTCTCAAATGCGACCTTTTCCCAAACGGCAAAACAACACTCGTAGAGTTCGGGGCGAACTGAACCGAATCCACAAGCCCTGAAAGCAAAGGGACATAATTGGAAACCTGGAACGCCTGCTCAACAAAACTCGCAAGAGGCATGTGAACATCATTCCCTGTTTCGCAATTGTGGAAGGTAACCATAACTGAAGCAACCCTTTCTTGGTCCTGCCTGATCTCACGCTCCAGATCTTCCAACGGGACTTCAGAGGAGCGTTTCACAGCACTGCTTCCACGAAGCACTTCTTCAGCCTCTAGGCTGCCTCCGCCTTCACTTCCAGTCAAAACTGGATCGGCAAACGGCATCTCAGTGTCCTCATCAAGAGCCCCAATGCCCTCAGACTCAGGAGCAGCAGCTCCTTCAAGATTTTCACGCAGACGCCTGGATGAAGCTTCGTCATCATCGGGCTCCCCAGAAACAGAAAATCTAACACTCAGATGTTGGTTCCTTCGCTTGCAATCAGCATTGTGACGAATGCCAGGAGCATTCATGCCAGACTCGCACGCAGGACAACCACGCGTGAAAACACGACCACTAGGGGCCGCCTCGCTCACAATCCTCGCTGGAGCCTCAGACGAAGCAGCGTCCCCACTGGCCGGGGGAGGCAAAGGAGAACCCTGAGCCTCCTCCACAGCTCGGTCTTGCCTCGACTCATCCTCGGCTAGCTCAGAAAGAGCTTCACGCATAGCCTCTGCATCCGAAGCCACAGGCACTTCAACGTCCATGCTGTCATCTGTTGCAACTTGCGACCGCAACCACGCTTCATATCTCAAACAGCAAGCCCGACCGTGAGAAGAGCCCTTCCTAGACCCAAATTGTGCCATGTTAGAACACGCTCGGCACTCACCTGAGAACCCATACCTCTCAAAAAACTCCTTTGGCGGACCGGAAACAGGACACTTCAAAGAGGCACCCTGGGAACTCGGAAGAATCCGAGGCGCAACTGGATGATCTGGCCTCTCAGGCCCAAGCTCACCACGACGACGCAAAACTTCAAACATCCCCGACTCGAAGACAAGCTCAATCGGAAACACAAGCTTGATCGACTTGGCAACAAACACCTTTGGCGTCAAGACCTGGCCCACACGCACATGCGCATACACCAAGCTCCCAAGCGACCCAAATTGCGGATGAAGAAACGCTGCCGCCTCAAAACGCGACATATTCGGGCACAAAGCCTTCACAGACTCAGGGACCTCAGCAAGCACCTTGGACCCAAACAACGCAAAAGGGGTATCTGGCAACCTTCGACCAACTGCAACCTCCTTTGGAGAGCGTTCACCGCCAAAAGCTTTGCCATTCGCATTCACACTCATGCACAGGTAAGAAAGTGCAAGCTGCAGCAAGTCTCTCCGAAACGACAAAACGCAACCAAGCGACTGAAAATCACTTTGCAAGGTAGCTAGCCCTTCTTTAAGGACCCGGACTGTCCTTTCCGCACCACCAAGCTGTTCATGAGCCTGTGGCGCAGCCTTGCGCACCATAAAAATGTACTTATCCGACGCACCTGCAACAAACGACTTCACCGCTTCTTCGGAATCTGTCAAAAGCACAATGCTTGCTTGTGAGGACGACATCCCAAACTCAGCAAGCCACTTCAAAAGAAGACCTCTGTCTTTTGCAATGTTCTCAGTTATCATCACAGCCCCAATAGAAGAAGAAAAGGCCTCACGAAGGACGAGGACCTTGAAAGAGCTACTTGTCTGGCGCTCAGCCACGCTGATCATCTCTCCAGAAGAGTCCAGAAACGTAAAATCTGCAACAATCTCTGTTTCAACTCCGCGCTCAGACTTTCGCCTGTGTTGGGTAACACCTCGGGACTTCAGACAATGTTCGCAATCGGGATGGAAGGGATGTGGCCCTTTGCTCTGTGAATTTCAAGATCTTCCTTGGTCTTCTGCGAAACAACTGCAACATGTCCAATCGAGGAAATTGGAGCAGGATCAACTGAGCCACCCGACGGCAACAAGAGATCACCTTCTGAATGAGGAATCACGCGGATCCAAGGCGTGTCACACCAAATACAGGTATCAATCATATCAACACCCGACTTCACATGACACACAGAAACGCCTTCATCCAAGACAACACGCCAGCCATGCCTTCCAAGAGTTCGCGTTGACAGGATATTGTAAGGAGTGTCACCCACCATCACAGGGATCTTACAGACACCATTCTTGGTAGCTCCACTTGAATCCTTTGTTCGAACCTTTAGCACAACATGGCAACGACCATCAAAGGGAACAGGAGTCCCATTCGCAGCCATAAACGTCGAACCACATGCAGTCAACTCATCATGCGGAAGCGTCTTCAAAGTCACGTGGTTGATAACACAGCATGACGCACCTGAGTCAAGCAGCCAAAACTCAGTTCCAAGCGATTGACCCAACGACTGCAACAATGGTTGACACAACTGCTCTTGGAGCACAACAGACACCGACTCGCTGTCTTCAAGGACAGCTTCAAAACGCGTATTGGGCTCATCAGTTAACTCAATGACACAAGATAACACAAGAGTGGAGTCCACCTGCTGTGCTTCTTGCTCATCACCTTCCTCGGTGTAAAAAGATTCATCAGCATCTGTGTACCACCAAACCCCCGTTTCCTCATCAAACAGAGCAAACATTTTTCCTTTCTTTCCTCCTTTTCCTTTGCTCTTGCCTTTAGGCGAAAAAGAAACTTGACCCTTGGCCGCAGCAGCACCTTTGCCATCAGAACCCTTAGGCCTCGCACTCGACTGAGAAACATCACCCTGCTTGCCCTTGGCACAGTTCAAAGATATGTGGCCCATCTCTCCGCACTTGAAGCACTTAACCTTGGAAAGGTCTGCCGTGCACTGATTCACTTGATGCCCCTTCTTGCCACAACGGTTGCACTTCACACCGCTCCCAGCATCAGAAGGCCTAGCACTCATGCCAAAGACGTGACCATCCATTCCCTCACCTGCCTCAGGCGAACCTGCGCTCTCAGAAAACTCGGTTTCATGCAAGCCAAACAAACCTTTGGCCCCTTGCAACTCAAGAAACAAACGCTGCTGATGTTCCCATCGCAAAGCTGAAGATCGATATGAGGCATATGTCTCACCTTGCGAATGATGTAACGTATAGGCTTTCGCGCTCTCAGGCAAAGACCTCATCAAAAGCGTAAGCTGATCACTGTCAGTCAAAGGAAACCCAGCAGCATCTCTAGGATCTAGCGTCGAAAGTAAACGCACAAACCTTGCCACTGCCACCTCAATCTGACGCACTGTGTCAGCAACTGGAGCTGACGAGTCCTGCGCTCGAAACGTTCTTGCCATCAGCATCGCCCTGAGACTCATAGCCTCAGCACGGCTTCTCAGAGAAAACTCCTTGGCAAGCTGCCTCAGCAACTCAAAACCATTTCCCATACACGAAAGAGAGTTTCCAAAAACATCTCCCTGCATGGCGACTGCAACAATGTCAAGCCCTTCTCCAAAACTTTGGATCATAAGAGTTATCCGCCCATGACCTGCAAACGCTGCCTTCAGCACACTAAACAAACGAACTCCTCGCGCTTGTTGACTCTTAGACAACGTGTTCCATGCAATCTGTGGAGGCCATCGCGCGGCCTGAGCGATCTCCTTCCCAAACTCAACACTTGCTTGGTTCGCCCATGCAACCAACTCGTGAATATAGGCATTCATGCCCAGCACTTCAGATTCACGCCCTTTCCACGCTTGATGATTTGGCGTAGGTGGAGACCCTAGCCACTTCTCACTGCGACTAAAGACGTCTTTGTCTTCACTGCTCCTCGCATTTTCAGCTGGAACACCAGGTAACGTGTTACCTTGATGTCTCACGAAAGCTGGCACATTCAAATCAGGTGGCGACTGCCCCAATCTCTCAGGAACAAACTGCCCACTCACAGGGACATTCAGTCTTTGGCTAAGATCTGCATACAAGGACTGCAACTCACGCGAACTCATGCGATCAAGCAGATGTCTCCCTGCACTCACATTATCTCCAGAAACCTGACTGCAACATCCTTGATTCGGAACTGTCGAAAGATTCCTCGCAGGACCTGAAGGCACTGACAAACCTGGAGCTGGCGCCACTGGCCTAATGCCAGCACACGCACTTGCAACTGAAGGCGTACCGCTCGAAGGTGGACATGGCATGCTAATATGAGACTCCATCGGTCCCATTCCAGCACGCATACGATTTCCGTACAACGCCCAGGGATCTCTCTGAACACCTGTAAACCACGGATCGCTTGACCCAACACCACTCACACCTTCCACACCTGTTTGCCTCCTTTCCTGTTGCCCACACCCAGCTGTACCACACCCATACTCCCCTCCAGCCTCAGCAAGACCTGGACTACACGGAGCTGGCGCCTCAGCACTTGGACCTATAGGCCTTTGAGACATAACACCTTCTTTGGGTCGGCGGAAATGGTGTGGGAGCACAAACAGTGCTCCGCTACCATGTAAAACTTACAAACCCTGAACAACCCGTCAAGGTCTGCACAGACTTTTGCTCGCGCAACAAACGAAGTGTTCAGCTGTTCTTGCACTGCACTGCTGTCACCTAAAGCTTTGCTTTAAGCTTTGCTTTAATGAGCCTCAGAACGTGTTTCATCATCGGCCCATTCTTTCAACGAGCTTCAGTCTCAAAGCTTTCCAGCCTTGAGCCACACATAAGCGCGGCACTCCGGATTCACATGTGCTTCAGCACATGTCAAAACAAAACTTCGCTTCAAAAGCATACCGTCACAGCTTCCCTACAAGCTCCATGCTGGCAAACAAACTCGGAAAACACGACAGCTGTTCGAGAAGGTACCTTGAGGCCTTCGAGAACTCATGCGGACTAACGGCTCACAGCATTTACTCATCTCACTCAAAAGCTCAAGCAACTCATGCCACATGTCGAAAACTGTTCTCGCAGCTGAAAACCAAGGTTCCATGCCATGAAAACCGTAGCTCCCAGTGAAAATCTTCCAGTGCTTTGAGAAAACCTCTGCACCAAAACCATGCAGAATATATCCAGATAACTATTGGACCTCAGAAAATTCCAGGAATCGCAGGAAAAATTGACTTGCACTCCAAACTGCAGTCAGCAGCCTGCTGGAGGCGGCAAAGGTGTGGTTCAATTGCGCACGTTGGCGCGACTCATCGCCAAGCCCGTTGGCATCCGTGGATCGCCCAGCCTCTGTGGACCAAGGGGCTTTCAAGGGGGGCTTTGAAGGGAGGCTTCAAGCCGCTTTGAAGAGACTTTGAAGGGGGGCTTTAAGGGGCTTTGAAGGGAGCTTTAAAGGGGGCTTTAAGGGGCTTTGAAGGGGGCTTTAAAGGGGGACTTTAAGGGGGTTAAGGGGGGAGCTTGGAAGAAGGCTTGAAGGAGGCTTTGAAGGGAAGGTGAAAAATGGTTAAGCCTTCAAAGTATGGGTGCTACCTTACAAAACGCCGCAAAAAGCAATTTCGTGAAGTCTGCTTTTTTCTTTTTTTCTTCGATTTCGTGTGGCTTCTTCTTCTTGTTTTGTGTGTGTGTGTGTGTGATTGTGTGAGGGCAAAGGAAGTGCCCTCAGCCACGACCCGCGCATAACCTGTGTCGGCGTTGGCGGGCCGCGCATTGCTGAGGCCAAGACATGCTTGAGGGAGTCAAAACTGGTGGTTGGTGTGACGGCCGTGATTTTCCTTCCGGCCTGGACGGCAAAACGATGCGCAGACATTGTAAGCGAGGACCAGAAGGACACAGAGCAATTCCACGAGGCCACCCTGGTGCATGGTCGAGGATGTCTGCTTCGGTGGTCGGATGAAGTACACTTCCGGCTGATAGGAGCCATCCGCCGCAACACGTTGAATGCCGTGCAGCAGTATCCGCTGCCAGTTCGCCGATGGTAACTGGGCACGGAGAGACGTTAGAGGCCTTATGCATGACGATGGATTGTGCGGCGGTAATAAGCAATACAGATCGGCCAGCAACCTGGTGGACGCAAAGGGTGAGGTCTTCAGCTTATTTATTTTCTTTGCAAAAAACCCCATAAAACGATTTCATGTGGCTTCTTCTTCTTGTTTTGTGTGTGTGGGTGTGATTGCGTGGGGGGCAAAGAGAAGCTTAAGAGGGCTTCCGAAAGGCCCAAAGGGGTTAAAGGGGGACTTAAGGGGGGCTTAAAGGAGGCTTAAAGGGGGGCTTAAAGCGGGATCTAAAGGGAGACTTAAAGGGGGCTTAAGGGGGGCTTAAAGGGGGCTCTAAAGGGGCTTAAAGGGGAGCTTAAAGGGAGGCTTTAAAAAGGAGCTTTAAGGGGGCTTAAAGGCTTCGACCCTTTGCCCTCCCCCCCCTTAGGGAAGACCCCTTGAAGAGCTTTAAAGGGGCTTTGAGGGGGGCTTAAAGGGGGGCTTTAAAGGGGCTTTGAGGGGGCTTAAAAGGCTTCGCCCTTTGCCCTCCCCCCTTAGAGAAGACCCCTTCAAAGGGGCTTTAAAGGGGCTTTAAGGGGGCTTAAAGAGGGGCTTAAGCCCCCTTTGTCAAAGAGGGTGGGCCCATCCTTCTCCAGCTGGCCCCGCAGCCAGTGTCTCCGGGGCGCCTCGCCGCGGCACTTCGAGGCGCAGTCTACCCCGCTGGGACCAGAATGCTTTGGACTTGAAGACGAAGTTGAGGTCAGTCTAGACTTGGATCTTCGGGAGCTCCGCGGATGTCGGGTGACCCGACAAGGGCTGAAAATACTTCATCGCTTATTCCAGCATCACCAATTGGCGATCGACTGTGTCCACACCCCGGCCGCCTCACGCCAGCCGCCATTGCGGTGGACTCTCCACCAGTCAGCGTCCATAGTGACGCGATCCTGTGCTACCTCAACCGTCTGTCGGCCGTCGGAGCAATGCTTGCACCGGCCAATACAGCTTTGCATGAGAAAAGAAAACTTGATGAAACAAAACACAATTACACGGATTTCGTTTCGAAGTGGCTTCCAGAACTCCCACCAACGGCCTACTGCCATTGATCATCGCCTCCCCCTCCCATTGGTGGGCATTGTCGCAGTCTTGTGAAAATCCCATTTGACCTTGGATGTCCTGATGTTTTCGGCATGCCTGAAGCTGTGAGGAGTGCTTTTGAGTTAGGAAGTGACTGCACGTTCGTTTCGTCTCGTTTCGTTAGTGCTTGAAGTGTTTTGCTTGGAGACAGACAGCTGCAAGGTGTTTCACTGTCAGTCAGAGCCCGACGCGACTCCGCTTTGGCTCAAGAAAAAGACCGAGTGCTGCGCGCTCTGTTTTTCACATGGTAGCGGAGCTCCTGAGGACTTAGAAGGAGCTTTAGAGCGCCATGGCCTCGCGACCTGTTTGGACCAGGACCCGTGGGACCTGTAGGACCTGTGAACAGTCCTGTTGGGTCGCCGACAGCTCAGCAAGCAGCAGCGGCTGCACCTGCGAGTGGTTCTGCAACAGTGCCAGAAGGTGTTAGTGGTCCGGCTGTAGCGCCGGCGGCTCCTGCTCAGTGTCCGGTTCCTCCGAACCCTGCGTTGGGAGGTGAACAACTGCAGCAGTTGATGTTGCAGATGCTGAACAACCAGAACACGGCTTTACAGCAACAGCAGAATCAGATGAACTTTCTGATGCAAGCTCAGAGTGCTCAGTTGACCCTCTTGAACCGCCGTTTGGACGAGGAAGAAGCCAGACGGAAAGCCGACGAGGATCGGCGAAAGGTGTCTTCGGACCCCTTTGCAGCTGCAGTGGCTGCTAGCAGTTCGGGAGCAGCGCCGACGGCGCCTACTGGGTCGCTTGTTGCCCCTCCGAGTGGGCCTGCTGCGAGTTCTGGAAGCTTTTCGAGTTTTGGTGGTCGTGCAGAGAAGTATCTGCCACCCCTGCCTCTCATCAATGCTGGTGAGATGAAGCAAGGCCGGATCCGCGAGCTTGAGGAGTTCCACCGCTTTCTGGAAGTGCTGTCCAGCTGGCTAGCATTGACCGATGACGCCTTTGTTGGCGAGCTAAGGCAGTGCTTGTTTGTTGCTGGTGAGATCCAGCAGGTTACTTTGCCCAGTGACACTGCGGGAAGAAGTGCACGTCTTTTTTACCTGTTGCAGCAAGCTTTGGCAAAGTGGGACAGAGGATTGGAGATCCTCCGGAGTGTTTCGACACGCCAGAGCAATGCAGCTGCAGGATATGAGGGTGTGAGAGAGCTTTACCGGCAGTACTCTGTGAACAGCCGCATGGAGGCGGTGTATATCAGAGACGAAATGCTAAAGCTCCACACAAAGACTGCAGCGCTGAAGCGCCCTCTGGAAGTTGTGCGTTTCCTCGAGGACGAAATCTCCAAGGGAGATAAAAAGCTGGTGCGTTTTCCCGACCTCTGCTTGAACGCCGCCGACAGATCGGCCATTTTGCTGCAAGCTGTGTCAGTGCAAGCGAGAGAGTACTTGGTGCTGCATGGCAAGACTGGCAGTTGGACCGAGATGGCGGAGAGTCTTCGTTTTTACGAGGAGCAGCTGCGCATGGTGGAGCTGCCAAGTGGTGGTTTGCGTGGCCTCAAAGGAGACAAAGGCGGGAAAGACGGCAAAGGCGCGAAAGGAGGAAAAGCCGGCGGTGCCAAGGACAAGTCCCAGATTGTCTGCTGGTA
The DNA here is from genome assembly GCA_905221615.1 of Symbiodinium sp. CCMP2592. Lineage (NCBI taxonomy): Eukaryota > Dinophyceae > Suessiales > Symbiodiniaceae > Symbiodinium > Symbiodinium sp. CCMP2592. Next base: position 987,578 of record CAJNDT010005936.1, read on the forward strand.
CTGCGAGAAGAAAGGGCACTATCAAGAAGAGTGCCGCCAGAGGATCGCAGATGAGAAGAAGCAGGGCAAAGGCGACAAGAGCAACAAGCCCAAGGGCAAAGGCCAGGGCGACAAAGACAAAGGAAAGGGCAAAGAGAAAGGCAAAGGCAAGCATGGCAAGGATAAGGGCAAGGACAAGAAGACCAAGAAGCAGCACGCCCGTGCTGTAGCGGATGGCGAAGCAGAAGAGGAGCCGGAGGGAGAGACTGTGATGGCCCTTCGCGCTTCTGGCGAGTTGATTCCGGTTGATGCCCGTGGTGGCGTCTTGAGGACGACTCCTTCGACACCTGAGGTGCCTGCTGCGGCGCACCGAGTGACCGTTGAGCACAGAGTGTGCTTAGTTGGCATTGAGTCGCAAGATAGCTACTGGCTAGTGGATAGCGGTGCTACTTCTCATTGCATGTCGGTCTCCTGCTTCGAGAAGTATGAAGTCCTTCGCACTTATGATTTTAAGCCCACGCTGTCGAATGCCTCCAACGACATGATTGAAGTGTTGAAGGTGTGTGACGTTCGCGTTCGTTTTGGGAAGCTTGTGGTGGTGCTAGAGCATTGCTTGATCACGAACCTAGATTTCAATGTCTTGTCACCGTTTGTGGCTTGGCAGAGAGGATGGCACACCATGCTCACCAACACACCTCATATTTTCAACAAGAAGAACAAGAAACGCATTCGGTTGACTGTCAAGGATCGCGCTTGGTACGCGGTTGCTGCTTTGAAGGATTCTGGGGATAAGATGGAGGTTGATGCTTTGAAGCCCTCGTCGTCCCCGAAAGCAACGGAAAAGCTGAAACCACGAAACCCCCGAAAGCCACGGAAAAGCCTGAAACCGCGAAACCCCCGAAAGCCACGAAAGCCCAGAAAGCCCAGAAAGCTCAGGAGCAAAGGTCTTTGGAGTCTGTGAAGAGCCTAGAGTACACGCCTTTTAAGTTTCTGCTGAGGAGCTTGAGGACGCACGGTGGTAGTGCCGTTTCGGTCTGTGAGGGTGCTGCTCTGGAGTCTCTTGAACGCTGTGAGCTTGACCGCTTTGGCTGTGGTAGCAGAAGTGGCAAGAAAGATTCTGAGGCTCAGCCGTCGTGGACCGCTGGGTCGATGATGATAAGTGTTGTGAGCTTGTGGTGCATGGCTTGCGTTGGCGTGTTGTGCTCCCTGTGGACCTTAGTGAGTGAGTGTGCTTGCGAGGTTTCAGGGTTAGGGTTTCTTCAGGATTTGCGAGGCGGTTCCCTGCGGAGGCTGCAAGGTAGTGCAGTGCGTGTCGTGAGGGAGTGTGCGTGCAAGGTTTCAGGGTTAGGGTTTTGTCAGGATTTGCAAGGCGGTTCCTCGTGTAGGCTGCAAGGCAGTGAGTGCGCGAGGTCAGTACGGCGTAAGCTGCAAGGCAGTGAGTGCGCGAGGTCTGTGCAAGGTGGTTTCAAGTGGAGACTGCAAGGGTGCGCAAGGGTCGTGCATCGTAGTTTGGTGCTCAAGCTTCTGTTTTTCACGCTCCTCGTTTTGTGCGATGGGGCGTCGACGAAAGAAGCAGCCGGAGCCCCCGGTATCCTCGACGGACGAGGAAGAAAGGTCGTCGCAGGCGGCAATTATGGCTCAGAGGATGGCGGACCTCACCGCTATGAAGAGCGCTGCGTCTGCCCGACGATCCGATGTGGTGACGGTCGCATCGGTGATAGAAAGCACGGCTCGGGAGGAATCCGAGAGGCAAATGATGGAGGAGCACGACGAGCTCACCAAAATTTCTCGCGAGTGGCACAAAATGGCAGTGCCTTCACAGCCAAAATCGCCACTGCAGAAATCACCGCTGCCGTCAAAGCTGGAGGAAGAAGAGGAAGAAGGCTGGGGCAAATGGCGCCCCGAGTCTGGTGTGGCCACGGACGTTGCCGAGGCCCTGGATGCTGCAGAGAAAGCCGTCGAGAAAGTGCCCAAGCGCAAGAAGAAGCGGGCATCTCGTGCGACAAAGGAAGCCACGAAGGCCTTGAAGGAGGTCCGTGGTGCGGCAAAGAAGGCCACGAAGGCCTTGAAGGAGGCTGCAGCAGCCGAGGAAGCCGAGGCGGACACTGTGGACCCTACTTTTCTGAATCCACATTTGTTTGTCGCGCCCACCTCGAAGAAGAAGGCCCGGAAGCCCGAGCGGAAGCCAGCGGATGGTGGTCCAGTGACGATGGGCTACAATCGCCAGCTGATGCAGGTGGTGCGGACGGAGAAGAAGGTCGTGAAGGCCAAGCGGCTTGTGAGAAAGAAGCAGCACGCCCGTGCTGTAGCGAAGGGCAAGGCGCTTGCCGAAGGTGCCCTGGAATGGGTGCAAAGCCGCTTGGACGAAAGATCCGAAGGACGGCCGGCCCAGGAGCCGGAGCAGGGTGCAGTGGACCTCCTTGTGGCAGTGGGGACTGCGGAAACCACGGTCGATGCCCAAGAAGCTGTTCCTGTACCTGCGAAGAAAAAGCGGAAGAAGAAGAAGGCCGCTGTCGAAGCGGTTGTGGACGCCGCTGCCGAAGCGGTTGTGGAAGCCGCGGCCGAGGCTGTGGTGGAAGAGGTGGCACCAGCTGCTGCCGAGGAGGAGGTGCCGATGACACCGGCGCCCTCAGATCCACGTGGAAAGCCTCGTTTGGCGCCAAAGCCAAAGACAGTGACCAGGCCGGCTGTGACCTTGAAGCCGGCCGTTATTGTGATTCCGGATGGGCCACCGCCGCCCAAAGTGAAACCGTCCAGGTCGCCGGCCAAAGTTTCTCCCTCGCCACCGAAGCCTTCGAAAAGAGCCGTGCCAGCGGCACCGGAGACCCCTGGAGTGGATCCTGCTTTGGTGCCAGTGAAGGCGATGCCAGTGAGGCCGGTGGCGCCTCCGAAGATGGTGCCTGTGAAGGCTATGCCGGCCTTGCCAGCGCCAGCAGCGCCAGCAGTGCCGCTGCCGCCGTTACCGCCCCCGCCGTTGGGGTACCAAGGATCGTTTTTGCTGGGACCGCAGCCGCCTCTGGGATACCACAGATCGCTTTTGCTGCAAGCCCCGCCGACCGATCCAAAGAGCAAGGCACCGATCCGCCCAACACAACGGGTACTCGGTGGTTCGTATGGCCCTCCAGACCAAGGGTCAACGCAACATGGACGCGGCTCCAAGAGGCGCTCCCGCTCTGTCTCTATCTGAGACCTACCGTGCGACCAACCGCAGGGTGCAAAAAGATGCGTTTGAAGAGGAAGTGGAAGCGATCGTCTGCGAGAGTAGGTTGCTTTGAGTGTGGTGAGTGTCCGGGTGTGCTCGGTAGAAAGGGTGAAGTTCTGAGGTTGCAGCGCTATAGGGTTTTACGGGTTTTTGGGAAGGGTTTTGCAAGTGAGTGTGAGGCCCAGACCCCCACAGAAGCCTGGAGGCCCAGTGACGTGCTGCAAGTGTTTTGCGAGGGTTTTGTGAGAAAGGCTCAGGCTCTACTTAAAGCCTTGGGGCCCTCTGTGCGAGTGTGTTTGCCAGGGTACGCGCAAGAAGCCCCGAGAGCCCAAGCCCCCAAAACGTCCAAAGTCACCGAGGCACCGAGAGTCAGCAAAGCACCGAAAGTCCCCGAAGCACCGAAAGCCGAAGCACCGAAAGCCAGCAAAGCACCGAGAGCCCCCGAAGCACCGAGAGCCAGCAAAGCACCGAGAGCCTCTGAAGCCGTGGAGTGTTTTGTGCTGGTTGGTGTGCGGCGTCTGCGGTCCTTGTGCTGTTGTGGCTTGGAGCGTGTGCGTGGCTTGTGGTTGTGTTGTGCTTGTGGCTGGGATGACCTAAGGTCGGAGCCTTTGAAGGTGAAAGGTGGCTGTGATGAGAAAGTGTCTGAGCCGCCACACCGTTTGTGCATGATGCGTGGACTTCCGGTGGAAGTGACGATTTCCGATGAAGAGTTGATTCCGGATGGTGATCCACCAAGGCAGGCGGAACCCGCCCAAGCCTCAGCTCCAGCACCGGTTGTTGAAGCCGAGCCTGCTGCTGAAGATGCTGGGGATATTTCTGAAGAAGGGGAACTTCATGTTCCACTGGAGGATAAAGAGTATCAGGAGCACGTTGCTCGGGGCCATCAGCCCTATCTGCCTTCGTGTTCTTTGTGTGTGTCCAGTCGAGGAGTGATTCCAGCGCGAAGGCGCAAAGATCCTTCAATTCCGCAAGCAAGCTTCTTAAGCGACTTCTTGTTCTTTACGAAAGACCTGAGAGTGTGCATTGTGGTGCACGAGCTTAGCGGATATTGTTTCGCTGTGCCCTACCCCACAGGAGGTGATCCAGGGCATGTTGCACGGTGTATAAACGCCGAGCTGGCCGCCGCAGGTATTCAAGGTCAGCATGTTGTGCTGAGGATGGATAATGAAGCGTCTCTGATCTCGCTTTGGAACAAGGTGGGAAAAGACCGCTCATACCCAGGCCTCTCGTTGCACATAGACGCGGTGCCGAAAGGACGGCCGCAGTCGAAAGGGCTTGTGGAGGTAGGTGTGCGACACTTGAAGGAAGCCTTCTGGGTGAATTGGTTGACGCTAGAAACTACGCTGGAGAAGAAGCTCCGGCTGGGTGGTTTGTTGTACAAGGAAGCTTTGAGATATGTTGCTAGGACAAGGAACCTGCATGCGACCTCGAAGTCGCAAACCACGCCAATTGAAAGGCTGAGACGCCAACATCTTCCAGTAACGAAGACGTTTCCTTTTGGGTGCAAGGGTTTTGCCAAACCTGCGAAGCAGAAGCCTGAGAATCGAGGCCGCCGCCTCATCCCGTGTATGTACCTAGGGCCTGCTAAGCCCAATGGTGGAGGAGTGCGTGTGCTCCCTCTTGATCGGCCTGATGAGGTCGAGGTGATGTCGGCCTTTCGGCCGGACCAGCCTTACCTGTATCCTGAGGAGTTGGTGGTACAAGCCGCTGATTCGGGTGCCCCTTCTAGGCAAGACAACGTTTTAGAGCGTCCTGTTTCCTTAGACCTGAAGCCCCCCGAAGCCTTTCAGCCTGGAGAGCCTAAGGGTAATCTAGTTGAGAGGGGGAGTGCGGAGCCGGAGGCTCCAGCTGAGCTCTTGGAGGATGAGCTTATGGACTATGATCCTTCTCCAGTTGAGGAGGAAGAGGTACTCCCTGAAGGTCCCCCTGCAGGAGAGAACGAGGCCCCACCTTTGTACGATGTGGACATGCAGCCGGCCGACGATGATGATCCCATGGAGGTGGCGATCAGCTGGCTGGAGGACCATGCTTTGTACTCCATGTGTTCTAGACCTGAGGTTGTGTTCGCGGCAAAGGACGCTAAAGGGTCTAGGGCGGCCAAGTTGGAGTTTACTTTGAAGTTTGGAGGGTCCAAGGTGAAGGTTGAGGTTCCTTCTGGGGCTGCTGATGAGTATACTGGGGAGGTTCTTGAGGAGAAGAAACTTGGGGAAGGGATGCGTCTTGAAATGGAGGAACTGGACCACTTTGGTGTGTGCCAGGTTGTGTCTGAGAAGGAGGCGTTTCGCCTTGTGCGGGAAGCTAAGAGGAGAGTGCTTTCCACCAGGTGGGTGTTGCACTACAAGGACGGGCACAAGCGTGTGCGCTGCCGTTTGGTTGTGCGTGACTTTAAAGGGCCCACCTCTGCTTTAGCTGATGGCATCTATTCTCCTACTACTACCTTAGAGTCTGTGAGGTGTCTGTTGGGGATGTATGCGCATTTCGGAGGGAAGGTGATTTCGGGAGATATTTCTGTGGCCTTCATGCAGGCTAAGCTGTTTTCTACTGAGGTGGTGAAGCTGCCGGAGAACTGTAGGACAGTGTCAGGTGAACGTGTGCATTGTCTGCTGAAGCGTGCCATGAATGGTTTGCGGATTGGGCCTTTGGCTTGGTTTCGTGAGCTAGGAGAAACACTGAGAAAACTTGGTTTCTTTGTTACTGCTGACAGCACTGTGTATCGCAAGGTGATCAAGGAGAAAGGCAAGGATGCCATTGTGTTGGTGTTGGCCTATGTAGATGACATCTTGGTTTTCAGCACGGTTGCGAGTGTAGCTGAGAAAGTGTTTGAGGAACTGAGTAAAGTGTTCAAGATGAAGCGCACGGGAACGCTTCAACCGGGAGAGAAATCGGTGATCTCCTTCCTTGGGAGAAACATTTATCAGAGGAAGACCGGAGACTTGTACTTCGGACTCAAACCCGGGATGCTCCATAGCTGTGCGGAAGAGTATCAAATCACGAAGGGAGCGAAACTCCCCAAGCTTGAGCGTTTGTGGACCAGTCTGGAATCCACCCCGATCACGCATGAGGCCTATCAGCGCTACCGGCGCGTGTTGGGCAAACTGTCGTGGCTAGCTTTGACAAGAGCGGATTTGCAGTTTGTTGTAGGTTTTCTGGCCCGGAGCCAGAGCAACCCAGACTCCAGGAGTGAAGCGTGTATTCGAGCTGTGCTGCGTTGGATTCTCACGCTTGGGAATCGGGTTCAGCGGATCCCGGCACAGTGGGTGAACTATCGCCCTTCGGAAAGTACGCGTGTGATCGATTGTTTCTGTGATGCTAGCTGGAATTTGCCCTCTGTGAGTGGGGCGATTATCTGCTGGCAGTGCAACCTGCTGAAGAGTTTTAGCCGTAAACAGACGGTTGTGGCCCTGAGCAGTGCCGAGGCTGAATTGAGTGCTTTGGTAGAGACTGTGAAAGAGGCTTTGTTTGCAGGGTTGCTTCAACAGTCGTTTTTGGAGGGATTGCCTGAGGATGATACCGGAAGCTTTTGGATCCGGATTTGTACCGATTCTGAGTCGGCAAAGGCGATTGCTTCAATGGAGGGACTCTTGAGAAGGGTTCGTCACCTGGAGTTGCGGTGTGCTTTCCTGCAGCAGATGGTTCAGTCGGGGAGAGTGATCCTCGAGTTTGTGGCCGGAGCATATAATGCCTCCGACGGCCTGACCAAGAGTATGGTTTTTCAGGAGCAGCTGGACAACCTCTACGAGGTAACCGGTTTGGTTTCTTTTGAAGACGAGTTGGGTGAGTTTGAGCTGGAACGCCTGACTGCAGAAGAGCCGGTAAACCGTTCTTTTGTTCCTGAGGAGTACGTTTCACTGTGTGAAGCTGTGGCGAAGAACCAGGTCACCTTTGTGGTCGTTGAACTGTTCTGCCAGGAAGAAAGTGCCTTACAGAAGGCATGTGAGAAGCTTGAGATTGCCTATGTGGGCGTCACTGAAAAGCTTGACTTTTGTTCTGAGCAGACGCAGTGTTTTCTGAAGGAGTTGTTTTCTGTGTTGAGTTGTGGCTTGAAGACGAAGATCTACTGCCATATCTCCACTCCCTGTACCACTGGGTGTCGTTTGCGTTACCGCGGGTGGCGCAAGTACAGTCAAGAGAAGTGGGAAGAGAAGAAGAAGTTGCATCAGCGTGCTTGGGAACTTCTTGAAGGTTTGTTGAAACCGGTTGCTCGGAGTGAACGCTTGTTGTTGACTCAAGAGTGGCCTCTGCAGAACGACCTCTGGAAGGACCCGCGGTATCTTCAGGTTGCTTCAGAATTGGGGCTTTCTGAGGGTATTGTGGTAGACCGCTGTGCGTACGACTGTGTGTTTAAACGGTGGTACTTTGCCACGAACAGTAAACGCTGGGTCAAAGTGTTTCCTAAAAGGGAATGTGACCAAGTGCATGAACATGTACAGGTGGAATTAAAAGATTCAGGGTTCTATCCTGAAAAGCTAGGTCTAGAGCTTGTAAAGTGTGCTCAAAAGACACTAGGTGCCAAACATTGGAAGTCTAGAAGAAACTGCTCACAGTTGTCGCCAAGCTGTGGTCTCACATACTCCTTGAGCCGTTCCATCTCAGCACGTTCCCATTGTCGCCTGGCTCGTGTCAGTTTTGCATTTGAGGTCCGGCGGTCTCCAAAGGAGGCTTCCAGGTGTGCCTGCAAGTAAAAGAAACACAACTCGCGAAGAGCAGCATCCAGCAAGTTTGGAATCTCGGTGGAGCCGCCAGTGTCATCATCGGCACTTGCAGCCCCACTAGATGCAGAGGCTTGCATGCTCGCTGGGTTGGCAGCTGTGATACATCCAGCAATATTGCCGAATTGATGGCAGGAACAAGAATTCTAAACTGTTTCTATTTCTGGTTGTTTCGAAGCCCGACTCTGTTGAGTGTGCTTGTGGTGCTGCAGATATTGCACTCTTTGGACTGCTTCTGCTCTTGTTTGTCTTGCTTGGATCATGTCCAGGAGCCAAAACCAACAACATGTACAGGAGATGCAACAGCGATTCTTGAAGTCAGCACACAAACGAGAGAATTCAGTATACTGAATTCTCTGAGGGCCGGCCGGGGAGAGAATTCAGTACACTAAATTCTCTGAGGGCCGGCCGGCCAGAGAATTCAGTACACTGAATTCTCCGGCCTAGGAGAATTCAGTGTACTGAATTCTCCGGCCGGCCGGCCCTTAGAGAATTCAGTATACTGAATTCTCTGGCCGGTCGACACACAAACGAATTGGAGGCATGGCTGCTGCTGCATGAGACAATCACTGTGCCCAGGCCTGGGCACATCCACCTCCCATGCAACCTCAACATGCTCAAGGCAGACCCTGCATATCACATGCAAGCCAATACAGCACATGCCAGGCAAGCCGGATTACAATACCTAGGCATGCCATGCAGGCTGCAAGCAACACATGCCAGGCTCATGCAAGCCACTCCTATAGTCGTGTCATGCCAGCAAGAGACGAGACATGCAAGGAATGTGCAAGCCACTTACGGCCATCCCATGCAAGCAGGTATGCCTCACGAACAAGCATGCCGTGCAAGCTGCAAAGAAGGCCTGCAAGGCACCTGCAAGCCAATCCTGCTCATGTCGTGCCCTGCAAATCAGACGAAACTTGCATGCCATGCAAGTGTCAAGCACAATCAAGGCACGTGCAGACGATGCAAAGATGATGTTGTCAAGGAAGCAAAACAGCGCCAAACCAACATGCCATGCAAGGTCCCAGAGAAAACATGCAACAAACATACAGGGCCATGCTGTTCATGTCATGCAAGCAAGACAACACCAAACAAGCATGCCATGAAAGCTCCAAGCAGGACATGCCAAGCAGATGCAAGCAAATCCTGCTCGTCTGCTGCAAGGAGGACAGTCCCAAGCAAGCATGCCATGCAAGCTCCAAGCAAGACAGGCTGCAAGGCATATGCAAGCCAAGGCTGGTCATGCCAAGCAAGCAAAACAAAACCACGGAAGCATGCCATGCAAACACAAAGCAAGACATGGACTGCACATGCAAGCCAGTCCTGGTCGTGTCGTGCATGGAACAGACAATACATGTTGCTTGCACGTGCAAGCCATTCGTGGTCGTGTCATGCAAGCAGGAAAAGCTGCACCATGCAAACAGAGCAAACAAATTACACAGCTAGTTCCAGTCGAGCCTCACCATTCAATCCACCGAATATTCTACACCCCGGGGCCTGAGAGACAATTCTCTGCTGCCTTTGCTTGATTGTATAAACAAGCAATGAAACTCCATGGTGCAAGCCAAATCTGGCAGAGTCATGCTCCAGAGCAACACACAACCATGTCATGCATGCTCCAAGCAATTGGTGTATGTGGGCACATGCAAGCCAAGTGAAGTCAGTTCATGCAAGCAATCAACATGCAACCCAATCACGGAAAACTCCTGGCAACCAGGAGTTCTCCGAGGGTGATCCTCCCAAGGTAGTTTGAAGCCTTCCCTATAACGGACACAAATGCAGCTGAGAGTCGCCCGACTCTGGTCCATGGGGCCCCAGAAAAACAGGCAGTCGCACGTGTCTTTGATGCCACCCGGGAAGTAGTCGAAGAATACAGCCTCCACGAGTTATAGGATTATGGGTTTCGGGTTGACATGGACTGCTTTGACGGCCTCTCGAAGTCGAGTCCACTCGTCCATGGAGACATCCGGAAGTCCTGTCATACATGCATGTCTGTTTAGTTGCACACACACACACACACACACATGTCCTTCTATGTCTCTGCTGGAACAACTTGAACAGGAGGCCCGCCTTCTGTTCCAGCAGTGCCAGTAACCATTACTGGCACTGCAGTGGTGCCAGGCCCCACAGTGGTGCCAAATACCATGGCGAGCGAAGGCAAAGCTGAAAAGCTTCTAGTAGCTCATGAGCAACCATGCAATGCATGTTGCTGCCTTGCCATGCATGTCCCTGCTGCTTGCCTCCTGTGCCCGCTTTGCTTGCTTGCATCATGCATGTGCTCTTGCATGCCGGCATGCACCGTCTTGCTGCACGAGGCTTTCAAGCTGCCCGTGGATGCTGTCACATGTGAAGCTGGGTGCAAGCGAAGACCCACTGAGTCACGAGAAAGGCTACTCTTCTGTCGCCCAACATAAAAACCCTCGTTTTTTCCGGCCATCTTCCCGAGGATGCTCTCTTCTCTAAGGCCTCGGAGGCGGAGGGCGAGTGATGCCCAGCGACTCAAAACTGGGCTGTGGCCCGATCGGAGGAGGGCGGTTGACACCCAAAGCCTGAAAGGGGTCTGCCGCTGCATTCACTGACCCTGCTTCAGGTGTCGCCCCGCTCGGACCTGCACGGCCATCCTGTCAAACAAACAAGCACAAACATGCTGACACAACTCCATGCAGCCAGGCTTGTCAACATGAACCAACCATGCATGCCGCTTGCAACTGCCGGTCCTCTGCAGCTCGCAGCTGTGCCTGGAGGTCTGCCACCTCCAACACAGCAACCGCATACATGCATGCGTGCAAGAGAACATGCAAGGGCATGCAGCACTTGCAACTCGTCCACGTGCCTGCAGAAGCAGGTCATGGATCTGCAGCTCCTGCTGCACATTCTTCTTCTCGAGGCGGGCAATCTGCCCCAGGTAAGAGCTCTCGTTGGCCCATGCCGACTGCCCGAAAACCTGGAAAACTTCCACGGATAGCTGGCACATGCCCTGGCTCCACAAGGTCAGGGTCTCTCCCTGCCAAGGACAGTAGCAGGTGCCTTGTGGCAACCCATCCTTGTCCACCAAACTGGCCAGCACCTCCACATCTTGCCAGGCTCCGGGTTGGCTGTCGTTTTCCACCACCTGGTTGGCTGCCACCCAGAAGCCGTTGCTGATAAAGAACATGTACATTTCGACCGGGTCGGTCTCGTCCGGGTGCCAATCCTTCTTCAGCACTGGAAAGGCATTGACATACTGGTCCATGCAAGATGCGGCACTGATTCCTCAGATTTGCAAATTGCACACAGGTCATGCTTGCATGTCTGTCATGCGGTCTACACAGACATGCCATGCAGGTTCGCAGGCATGCCAAGCAAACATGCCACCAAGCATGCATGGTTGCATGCAAGAAGCAATTTCAATCAGAAGCATCAGAGGCATGCTCCTTGCAAGTTCATGCAAGCCTGCAAGCAATCATGCAGGTTGTTGCCAGCATGCATGTTTCAAGCCATCTGCAACCAAGCATGCCGCCGCCGAACATGCAGTCATGCAACTGCAACCGGCATGCTCCAACCCGCAACCCTTATTAACCCTCGAACCTAGACCCTAGACCCTACAAACCCTGAACCCTAGACCCTAGACCCTGAACCAAAGCAGCAAGCTTGCAGCAAACATCCATGCACGGTCAAAGCATGCCACCGAACATGCAAACATGCAACTGCAAGCAGCGATCTTCAAGCAAACATGCATGCATGGCCAGGGCATGCCACCGAACATGCAATCATGCAGCTGCAACCAGCAAGCTTGGAGCAAACATGCAAGCACAACCATGCAATTCCAGAACTCAAAGCGAAAACATTTAACTAGTAGCAGTAAACAACTGGGCATTCCTGTCATGCAACCAGACACATGCATGCAACAACGACAAGGAGTCTGCCAAAAGCGCCGGTGCATGTTTTGTGGCCTTTCGCCAGCTCGCGACCTACGTCTTCACTTCTTGCGGTACTTGCCGGTCTTCTGGTAGGCTCTGGTCGCGGCATTGGCGCAATCCTCACAGCCAGCCTTCAAGTAGCCGAGCACTGCTTCGAGAGACTCCGGCTCCGCCAACACTGCCGGGCACGAACTCTGGTGGTTCTCGAGGTAAAACTCTGCAACCACCTCGTTCGGCAACGTGATGCTCTTAACTCGGGGGCCCGAGCTATCACGTTTCCTTTTCAGGCTTTTCTTGTCGTCCGGCTTCTTGTCGAAAAGTTCTTCACCTTCATCTCCCTCTTCCTTTTTCAGGAAGCCTGCAAGAACAGCCTGACACACCTCTTTCATGGCACTTGTGTTGGCGAGGCTGACATTCTTCTGTGTTTTGTAAACTTCTGGGCAAAGCAGCTTGCACAACCACCAATGACTACCATTCAACTTCAAATACTTCTTCTCTTCATGCTCAATCAGCAAATCTGAAGGTACCACCAGGCCCTGCAGATGGTCCTTTGTTTTGATCTGCAAAACAGATGCCACTTCAACGTCCATGGATTCCATCACGGTGGCTACCGGCGAGTACAAGCAACAAGGATGCCACAACTTAACACCTTGAGCATGCACATGATGCATCACACAAAGCTTCAAGCTGATGAAGAGGCGGAATCATTCAAAACATCTCCAGCTGTGTTCTGACTGCATGCAAGCTGTTTTTAAACCCTGGCTGTGCGAGAGAGCGGTCGTCGTGACATCTCGAGTGTGTTTCTACCTCCTTGCAAAATCGGATGGCTGCTCAAAAATCCTTCCCTTGAGATCGGGTGGCAACTCTGCTTGGAGCCTAGATGTTGGCTGGACCCTTCGTTCGCAGCCGCTTTACAGGACTACTGGATTCAGGAGCCGGTGCTTGCTCCTTCTGGATCAATGAGTCACTAGCGGTGTACAACAGCTCCCCTACTGCGAGATCCCGTTTATTCAGGAAGCTCGGCACCGTCAAGGTACCGAGCTGCTGCTGAACTTTGGTCATATTGACCTGAGCAAGCTCGTTCGTGGTCCGCACATACCAATATGGCACGAGCAATGTCTTCTCGTCCAATTTCTCGAAGTCCGACACTGGTCTGGAGGGCTGCAGCAAGTACTTGCCAACCCAACATCCGTCCTTCACTTTGCTAGGATCCTTCACAATGCTCAGCTGCCCAAAAGCAACAAGGACAAGGGACTTCTTGGGGATGGGGGCCGTGACCACCAAGCCCGGAGGGGGGGTGACAAAGCTGATCCCGACTTTGCCATCGTGCTTGCCGCTAAACTCTCGATACAACTCTAGCCTGCCCCAGCTCAAATGCCTCAGCTTGAATTGTGCTAGCCGACACAGAGTACTGCTTGGCTATCTCAGCATCGAGCACTGTCGCTTGGACTTTCTTCGTCCTCTTCCAATTCGCCAACTCAGCAACTCAGCAGAGGCAGGCACCTCCACGATCACGGGGGCCCCCACCAAGGGAACATGCTGAAACTGGACTTGGTCATTCTGCACACCTAGCATGGTGAAGCTTTGGGAGCCGTGGTTCTTGTGGACATAACTTCCTCCGACTTCGAGGTGCTTGTGTTGCTTGAGAATCACATCTGTGCGGCTTGCATCCAACAAGTTTTCCACGGCAGCCGAATCTGTGGATGATGAGGCCGGGGGTGCAGTCATGCCCAAGAGTTCCATGCCAAGAGCTTGGGAAATGGTGGTCAGGGACTCGTGTTCCGTTCCCTCCCGTCCCTTGTTTTTCCTTCTGGCACAGAAACAGTGCCACCCTGACCGAGCATCGGCCATAGGCTTGCATCTTTCGCTTTTCTTGAACATTCGTCGCGGCTTGCACCGTCTCCCAACAGCCCTTGAGGAGAGTTCCCGCCTCCACCAGCGGACCCTTGTCTTTGAGAGCCCGGAGTTTTTGGACATCTGTTTTGCTCAAGAGCTTGGCAACCTTATCAGCAGACACAGGGCTGCTGATTTGAGCCGCAAGAAGTGCGATCCGCAGACAGGGAAGCAAGTTCCCTTCGACTTTGAAATCACAATTTGTGACGGCTCGGATAAATTCGGATCCAAGGACCAAGCTGGCGCCATGCACCTTTGAGAAATGACCCAGAAACTCAAGGAGAGGAAATCCAATGCCTCCACCGTAGCGGGCTGCGAAGTGAGCCAAAACATCGATATAATCCTTGCATGCAGGCTCGGTCTCGAGGCATCTCATCTTTGCCTGCTGCACCGTCATGCCATGCAAGGAAACATAGCGACCCATGGTCATGAGCACTTCGACCTCGCTTTGGTTGACAAGCACCTGGTTGGAGGAATTCAAACCCGAGGCTATCATCATTGGCAAGCTGGGGAACTCCTCCTCCAGGAGATCCTCTAGGATCAGGCAGGTCTTCGCTGGCCCCTCCTGCTTCGTGACTGTGCTCTCGGGATGATGCCTGCGAGCAGTGCTCGCATGTAGGCTGTAGAGTGACTGGAGCCTACAGAAAGATACCTTTCTCCGCCACTTGGCGGAGCAAGCAGGTCAGGGTTGCTGCTCGCAAGAGCCTGATTGGCAGCCACCTGGGCATTTCGCTTGTCTGGGTGTTTGGACAAAGTAAAGGCGACACTGCTGGCTTCCAACAGGTCCAATCTCACACCTGCTTGGTCAGCAGCTCCCCCTTCGCGACCACATCGTGGCCGTTGATCATAGACCCTCCCCTGTTACTGGGGTGGACCAGCACGGCACTCGGCGGCACTGTCTCGTGCCGGGCCAAGCCGCTGTCCAGGAACAGCTTGAACAACTTCTGGATGCGAACATTCACACCTTCCTCGGAGTCAAGGATACGACCGATCTCAACCTTCATCTCGTCCGTCAATGCCATATCTTTGGATCCAAAGGCAAAAACGGGAAACAGGGAGGGCGACAGCACGACAAACAAAAGGCTTGGCAGCAAAAGCCGAGATAAACAGGAACACAACAAACGATACAATCATGCACATCCAGCCATGCTGTGCATGCCACCAGCCGTGCAACTCCAAGCATCCATGCATTAGCCATGCCATGCATGCCACCAACCATGCAACTCCCTGGAAGCATCCATGCATTAGCCATGCCATGCATGCCACCAACCATGCAACTCCAAGCATCCATGCATTAACCGTGCCATGCATGCCACCAACCATGCAACTCCAAGCATCCATGCAACCATACAAGTCAAGACAAGCCATGCCATGAAACCATGCAACTCCAAGCATGCACTCCCATGCAATCAGACAAGTCCAAGCATGCAACCATGCTTCCATGCATCTCCAAGCATCCATGCAATCATGCTAGTCCAAGCATGCCGTGCCATGCACCCATGCAAATCCAAGCATGCATCGCCATGCAACCGTATGATTCCAAGCATGCATGCCATGCAATCATACAAGTATACAAGCATGCAACCATGCATCTCTTGCAAGCATCCATGCAATCATGCAAGTCCAAACATGCCATGCATGCCCATGCAATCATGCAATCCAAGCATGCACTCCCATGCAACCACACAAGTCCAAGCATGCCATGCCATGCAAATTCCATCATGCAAAACCCATGCAGCCTTTAACCCGTTTTGTATGCATTGCATATATCGACCCTTGCAGGCAAAAGTTGTTTCTTAGCCTGAAGCCTTTCCGGCCGATGCCAAAATGGATTCGTGAAACTTTCGATTTCCAAACATTGCATGGTAAAACAATGAAACTGCTTTCGATTTTTCTGCATGTTAAATCAGGTTAGCCCGTTTAGCTTAACTGTCTTATCTGGATTAGCCCTCTTAGCTTAATCCCTTATGTTGTTTAAGGCTAAACCGTGGCTAAACCCCATCAACCGGCTTATGTTGAATAAGAACATTAGCATCGTTAGTATAAACCACCTATCGCTTCTAAACTTTTAGCTTTCTTATAACTACTTACATATGTGTTAGATATGACTTACAAGTAAGTTATAAATACTTGCTTAGTCACGTCGGATCCAGACGTGACGCACTCAACGCTGTGGAACGTGGTAAAGAGGCAAAAGAAATGGTTCCAGGGTAAAAGACACACCTTATAGTAGACAATAAACCCGTTCCATGGTCACAAACCCACGAGGCCTTCAAGAAGCACTTGGAAGAGAAGCAATGGGCAGAACCGAACATACCTGACCACACCGCCGCTCCTAGGAAAACTAGGCCAGCCTTGAGGCCCACGTTCGCAAAAGAACCCCCTTTTACACTACAGGACCTTCACGCAGCTATGGCTAGACTTAAGAAGCATAAAGCGCCAGGCCCGGATGGCGTAGTTAATGAACTCATCCTACTGTTAGACAGAGAAGGCGAGCAAGAACTACTCACGCTATTTAACCATTGTTGGCTAGAGGGAGAATTCCCAGACACTTGGGCGCAAGCCATCGTAGTATCTATTATTAAAGGTAAGGGCGCGGACACAGACCCTGAGAACTACAGGCCCATATCCCTCCTTAATGCCCTATATAAACTCTACGCGGCTATGCTTCAGGCGCGCATAGCGGCGCAAGCTGAACCACACCTTAGGCAAAGTCAATACGGGCTTAGATCACAACGCGGAACCCGCCATCCTTTATTTGCGGTATGTAGGGCTATGGAGTGGTCCGAAATGACGGGAAACCCTCTTTACATGTTGTTTCTAGATTGGAAGCAAGCCTTTGACTCCATCGACCACACCGCTATGATAGAGGCGCTCGATAGATTTGGATTATCAGACAGAATGCTCCTATAGCTATCATGTCCATTTATGATAAACCGGAGTTCACCACGCGCGGCCCCAATGACCAAACCGCCACGGGTAAGGTTTCCTCGGGTATTCGTCAGGGCTGCCCGCTCAGCCCATACCTCTTTGTTATCGTCCTATCGGTCATCTTCCATGATATGGATAACACCCTAAAATCACAGGGGGTCCCTACCAACACGTGGCCAGAGGGTTAAATATCCGGTGTGTGATTTAGAATATGCTGATGATACCCTGTTACTAGCAAGGACCATACCGCAGCTCCAAGCAATTCTGACCGCCCTGGAAAAGCACACGTCGGAATATGGAATGCACTTTAATACCGTTAAGACGGAGTTTCAACTACACCCTGAAAGGCCTGAACCAAAACTCTATTTCTCAGACCCAACCGCCGTTCCCGTCCCCCCGCAAGTAAAACATCTAGGTTCTATCATAACCTGGAAGCGCCCCTTCGAAGAAGCCTTTAAGCAGAGATGTGGTCCAGAGGAAGCCTACAAAAAGCTAAGACTGGTCTGGAACAGTTCCCTCAGCCGAAAAATTAAGCTTCCGATCTTCCAAAGCTCTTTTGTACCAATCTTAACCTGCGGCCTCGACGCAATCACACTGACCACACCGCTCCTCAAAAGAATAGACGGTTTCTACTACAGGTTTTTGCGTAGGATCGTAGGCATTAAAGCGTCCTACTATTCCCGAATTACCAACCAGGAGGTTTGGAACAAGGCCAATCAACCCCGACTCCCGAGCGAAACCCTGCATAAGCTCCAACTCAGCATGATGAGAGAAGTGTTCACACAGCCCCGTACAGAAATCACCCACTCTGTGGTCTTCGGCTCCGATTTTACGGATAGAATCCTTAGTCAGGGACGACGTCGTGGTATGCAATTTCCATATTGGATTGAAGTCATGTGCCTAAGGAATTTGCAGAGGACCACACCGCCCTCGGACCCCACTTTAAGTATAGCCAAATCGCTAAGCTCATGCGGGAACACTTTTTTGGGCTGGTGCCAAAGCACGCAGACACGCGCGCACGGCCATAGCAAAAAACACTAATTGTTCGTCTTATTTGGCTCTAGTCCCAGTTACGCTCCCAGAGCCCCGGCTTCTTGGCAACTGTGTCCGCTGCCAACGGCTTCTAGACAAGTTAACTTCGATAGCACTCCAACAACTTACAGTACCAAAACCGTACACACAGGAAGCACGCACGCACGCTCGCACGCTCGCACGCTCGCTCGCACGCTTGCACGCACGCTTACACGCACGCTTACATGCACGCTTATACACGCATGCTTACCCGCACGCTAACACGTAAGCTTACCGGCATGCTTACACGCACGCTTACACGCACACGTACACGCACGCTTACACGCACGCGTACACGCACGCTTTGCAGTGACAGCGCTGGGCACCGAACGGACGGTTTTGCTTCTTAGAGCTCGTTCTGAGGTCTTGCGGTTTCGAGATTGATGGTTGCGTCGAATGCCGGAATTGCACTTCTTGTCGGATCGGGCAATCGCAGAGCCCTCCGGGTGCTCGCTTTCGACGCCAAAGTAGGTCAAGATGTTCTCGTTGTCAACAACATTAGCTACTCCGGCCCCGATGGTCCAGATGGAGTCGTGCCACAAGGTTTTGTCACATGGAACTCCGCCACTGGGCAGCTCTTTTGTCTTCAGTTCTGTGATGTTACAGCGTTGCAGGTCGTCAAACCTGTGTGCGGAAGCACAGCTAAGGACGAAGTCCTGACGAGCTCTGGCTGGAAATTTTGCTTGGACCCCACGCTGTCGGAGTTTTCATGCGGTTTCGACGCGGTCGATCTCTGCCATTGGTCAGCAGCGAACATGTGGTCCCGAATCGACGCTTGGGGCCATGAGGGTTGGTGGTATCTCCAAGCTACAGCGGTTTCTATTAACAGTTCACACGTCTTGGCGACTCCCCGTTTAACATCCATCGAGCGAACAGCGGGCCTCTCGTTTGCCTATCGGGTGACCGGCGAGGATTCCAGACTGAAGCTGGAGTACCAAGCGGAAAACCAAAGCTGGGTCCTTCTGTGGAAAAGCAGAGGTGCGGGTGTGCATGGCGATGCTTCTTGGGAAGTGGCCAGCGTGAGCATTCCAGCCAAAACCATTGCAGTACGGTTTGTCGGACTGCTTGCCGCAGCGGGTGACACGGTCTGTTTGGATTCCATCACTGCATTGGGGAGCATGGAAGATGTAACCTGTGACTTTGAAAGCGACGGGTGCGGGTGGCAGAGGCCTCAGTTTTGTTGAGAGTTCTGTGACAAGTTGGGTGATCGTGAAGCAACGCTTCCGCTACAGACACGTTGAACTGTCGCCGGACCTTTCACGCTTGTTCGGCCTGATGGTTGTGGCGCAGTTTTAAGGAAACACATGGAAACACACACACACACACACCCACTAATCAGTGGGAGTTCCTTCAGTCTTCATGGCTCACGGTTGAGTCTCCAATACTGGGAAAACCATATCCAAAGGAGGACAATGCCATCGGTCATTGGTTTCATATACCTCAGATTATTGAAATAGTCTTCTTGGGAATCCAGCTGCGTACGAATGGAAACTGTAGCAGTGACAAGCAAGACGTGGAACTCGACTTCGGCTATTGATCTATATATGCGGTGCACCAAGCAGGCCACACGGACAGTCACGGAAGACGATGCGCAACCCTGAAAAACAAGAGAATCTGGCGGGAGCAGGATTTCGAGCTTCACCAAGTTCCTAACAGCGCGGCTTGGCGGCTTGCCCCTCAGACATGAAATGTCAATAGTGTGGCCCCGGCAGGAATTTGACGTCAACTTCGAGAATGCGTCAAACTCCGAAAATGTCACCAGCACGGGACTGGAAAGCACCCGCGGGATCGTCGTGCTTACCTGCCGGATGCGTCTTGCAGGGACAGGGCTTAATTAAATCCTTTTGTTCCTAATCTTCGCGAACATTCATCACGTTTCGCACCATTTTGGGTGATCTCCGCCAGTGTCAACTCTTTATTCAGCAGAGATCCATAATGCCAGCAAGCCTTTTTGGAAGCTGCATGTTGTGGATATCCAGCACGCACCTGTGAGCAAAATTCCATCACATGCTTGGATATTGCTCTGACGAACATGACACTTCCTGAATCCCACCATTCGTCATCCGCCATCCACCAGTAAACATCCCACTGTACTCTGGGAGAAGTTGCCGCGAACCACGAGGAACATCTCCTCCTCACTGCGCCGGAGGCACTGTTAGAAGTTCTAATTTTAGGGACAACGAGAATCCCACTACTGCAGACTGCAGTGAAGTCTTCGGAATGAGCCGCAAATGCTCACTGAGATCGCAGCAGTGAAAATGCCGGTGCCTGCTAGTGCTGTTGAAACCACTCGAGATTGAAGCTCTGGTATGAACGATTAGCACAATGTGTAGGTCGTTTTTCCATTCAAGCTTGACACGACTTGGATGGTCTGATTTTTCTAAACTGAAACATTGCCTTTTCTCTCGCTTGCTGTGACCCCCAACCTCACTCATCGATCGAAGCATTGTTTCGAATGAATGCCACAAGCGTTTGGCCGGAACCAAAAGCTGGAGGCGACAGTCGAAAGACAGCCAAGGTCACAAGGTCGCGTCGAGAGCGGCGTGGCATATTCCGGTCAGATGTTCGTTCAACTGTTTACGTGGTCGAGGTTTGAGAGCCCATTGTTCGTTGCGACACCCACATCGACTTCCTTTAAGTTTGCGTGGATGTCTTTGACGACCAGTGCCGAGGGTCTACGGCTCGATTTCCGGCGCGGCTCCGGCTCGGGCTCGCGCTGGTATCCTGCCTGGGAAGCGACCAGCGTGCTTCTCAGTGATGCGAGAAAATGGCAGGAGACCGAAGTTCTCCTGCCTCCAGGTGCAGATGGTCTTCGCTTCACAACCGGGGCAGATAGAGTAGCATTGGACCTGATCCGGGCAGTCGCGCTGCCCGGAAAGCGATTGCCGTTCTTGCACTCCCTCGCGGCGGGCTCTGATTGCAGTTGTGCATTCACGGGCACTGGCCATATTTATTGCTGGGGCGGCTATATAGGCGACGAGCCTGGGGAGATGGGCGATAATCTGCCAACCCTTGATGCGAATGTGAATGGCACCGAGGTGTTGCAGGTATCGTGTTCTGGCGTCTATGTCGATGGCAGCAGCAAAAGCAACACGTGTGCCCTCCTTGCAGGAGGAGGTGTCATGTGTTGGAGTGGCGGACATCCAGGTTTGATGGATCCGGTTCTGGTCAATCTGGGTTCAGATGCATACGCCGTGCAGATCGTGACCGGAACCCACAACTGCGCACTGCTTCAGGGCGGATCCGTTCAGTGCTGGAGTAGCTGGAATTCCGATGCTCTCCCCAGATCGCCCAGGTCGATAGATCTTGGCACGGACTTCGAGGCAATCCACATAGCCAGCAGCAGCCACAGCGGGTCCCAAACTTGTGCGCTTTCCAGAACAGGAGCCGTACAATGCTGGTCCGTTGCATTTGGGATACTGGGCGAGCCGATTTCCACAGACTACCTCGGTGCAAGAGCCATCAAGCTGGCGATTGGCGATGATTTCGGCTGTGCATTGATGGAAGCCGGCAGCGTGATGTGCTGGGGCACCTTTGGCGGCGGGTCATCAGGATACGAGAGTCTGACTCAAGTCCAACTGAGTAACGAGTATTATTATTACTTCGCCACAGATATTTCTGCTCACGGAAGGCACATTTGCGCACGGCTGCAAGACGAGTCCCTGGTCTGTTGGGGATTCGGTTGGGGTGGCCGGTTAGGACTAGGCACTGATACCATCTGGCTTCGTGGACAACGTGTGTTTCTGGGAGAGAGGGTGCGGCTGGTGGCAGCTGGAGGTGCTCACACCTGTGTGCTCCTTTCCGACGACAGCATCCGTTGTTGGGGCGATGGTGAAGCAGGTGCTCTCGGCACCGGCAGCCAGCGCACGGTGGGAACATCAACCGGCGACATGGGCGCTTCTCTCGTGCCCGCACAGCTGCCAACACCTCGACCCGCGACGGAGCTCGAGGGGCTTCGGGTGTCCAGTGACGGCCAGCATCGCCTGGAGGTGTGCTACCGCGGCACCTGGGGCTTCATCTGCGACGATGACTGGGACGAAGCAGCTGCCCGTGTGGCCTGCAAGCAATTGGGCTTGTCGGGTGGCCTGCCGCTATTCTTGCGTGGGCCCAGCGTTGAGGGTGAGGCTGAGGCTGAGGTCGAGATGCTTATGGACCGAGTCCGCTGCAGCGGCACTGAGATCAGCTTGGCAGACTGCGCCTTCCGTGGCTGGAATGTCCACAGCTGCTCTCTTCGAGAAGCAGCAGGCGGGATGCGGTTGAACGCCACCTGCATCCTACTGCAGGGCAGGGGGCGAGAGCGGTGTCGGGGGCATGGCATGGCGTGCCAGTTCGGGGTGTGTCAGTGCATCATCGACAGGGCGTGAGAAGCGTGAGGGGCCCCATGCAGTGCGGGGTGTATGTCGGGGCATACCTATCCCATCGCACATGCGTGCCTGTTGCAGTGGCTGGTAGCAGTAATGACTGGTTTTGGAGCTTCCTGGCTTGAACTTGTTTTCTGCTTTCGCCATGTCTGAAGTTGCTGCAGGTGTCCTCTGTGATGTCGAAGGCTGGAGTGACTTTTCTGGGACGGGGCCGGAGGCCAGGCAGGGCCACACACTGACGTGGGACCCACAGTCCAAGCAGGCGCTGCTGCTCGGTGGCCACGCCAGCGGCCGCTTCCAATTTTTTGACTTGGCCAGCATCTGGGCCTACGACTGGCCGAGACGGGCCTGGACTGCGATCCATGCGAGCGGCCCAGCCCCGACCACAAGAGCAGGACATTCCGCGAACTTCGACCCGGCCAGCCATTCAATTTTGGTCTATGCAGGCACGCAATCCGGCGTCTACTTCGGCGAGATGTGGGACCTCTTGCTAGAGAGCATGTCATGGCATCTGATCAATGCTTCGGGTGCCGTTGCACCGACACCGCGTGCCTATCACTCTGCTGCCATGGACGGCGGTCGGCGTCTGTTGGCATTTGGTGGCCGCGACAGCACGAGCGAGCTCGACGACCTTCACATCTTCGACTTGAAGCAGCAGCTCTGGTGGACTTCTTTGGCCCCCATGCGCCCGGCTCCGCGCAGCCAGCACTCTGCAACTTGGGATGCCCTGACCTCTGTGCTTCTCGTGCACGGCGGCTGGTCCGGCACCGGCTACTTGGCGGACTTGCACGCCTACAGCTGGTGGTCCGACAGCTGGGAAGAGCTGCTACCGGCAGAGAGCCCTGGGCCACGGGCGGGACATGCAGCAGTTTGGGATGTGGCGGCTATGGGCCTAGTCATCTACGGCGGCGAGCAGAGGTCGTCCAGCTCCGGGCAGCTGGGTTACGAAGACAGGGTTCGCCGATACAGTTTCCTTTCAGACTCCTGGATGGAGCACGGCCAAAGCCCCGCACAACCTGGAGCTCGCACGGAACCAGCTGTAGCGTGGGATGGGAGCTCCCGAGCGATGTTGAGTTTTGGTGGGGCCAACGGCGATGGTTACCATGCCGATCTCTGGCGGTATTCGTTTGCACCGATGCTGGAGGAGCCGCTTATCATCCGATGTGTATTGGGTCAGCAATGTGTGCAGTCCCTGAACGACAGCTCCTTGCTGAACGCCTCGGCTTTCACGTTGCAGCGCCATTGTCGGCCTGCGGGTGCCTCGAGCACCGATGCAACCACTCTGGAGCTGTTGGAGCAGCCTGATGGGGCCCCAGCTTTGTTCGTCGAGCGGAGCTCCTTGCTTTCCATGGATCCCGGCAGCTACCGTATATGCCGCCAGGCAACCAGTCCGGAAGGGCCATCCTCAGGTGCCGGTGTCTTCATCGCCGAGGGCCCCTTCCACGAACAGCAAGCAAGCTGCTTCCTCGGGCTGACCTGCCGCCTCGCCTGGCGTGGTGTCGGGCTGTCTGCAGACGATCAACTGGAGCTGCGCAAGCGCTGTGGCCGACTGGATCCAGAGGACTTCCGGCATGCCGTTCAGGCCAGGCAAGAGAACTCCGTTTTCGTGGCAGAGTTGTTGCTAGAGGCCGACCCGGCTGCTCCAGCGCCCGAGCTGCTTCACCTCTGCTGGTGCCCTCGACAAGTGCCCTGTGCACCCAACGACTTTACAGTTTCCGCCCTGCAGCTGCACCTCCTCTGCCCGCCCGGGTGGTTCCTGCCAGAGGCCGCGGCCTCCTGCAGCCGCTGCCCAGCCAATCACTACTGCCCTGGAGGGGAAGAGGCCTTTGACTGCCCATTTTCGAGCACCGCACCGCCTTCCGCCAGCCGGAGCCTCAGAACGTGCTGGTAGGCTCACTGCCGCAAGACTCTGCAAGCTCAATCGGGTGTTTAGATGGTTGTAGAATTGGAGCGAGCAGTGCTAGGAATTACACCAAATGCAAGCACCCGTCAACTCGAGAAGCACTTTTCAGCTTTACATTTGCGAGCCGCATGTACAGTAGCCAAACCCCGGCCACTGGACACTAAAGATCCGCTGGTGCTGAAACGGTACAGGTGATCGCCTCGACTGCCAATGCAATGCGGGCTACTTCCGGGGCTTCGATGATGAGTGTGAACCTTGTCCCTATGGGTCCACGACATCGCAGGGTAGCAACGTCTGTTCGTGCATGGAAGACTTCGCGGCTGGCCCCGAGTCCGGCCCCCTCTGTGTTTGTGGTCCTGGCTTCGGCTTCAATGGCGAGCGAGGTGTCTGCGAGCCTTGTAGGCGAGGTTCCTACAAGGTTGATGCTGGAAATAGCTTGTGCGACAACTGCCCAGAGGGTAAGTCCACGCTCGCGGAGCGTTCCACATCCGAGCTGGATTGCCTGTGCCGGCCAAGCCTCGGCTTGCTGAACGGCACCTGCTTGACCTGTCCCCAAGGCTTTTTCTGCAATGGCACAGGTCAGGTTCTGTCCTGCATGGCGGGCGCCACTACGGTCACATCCGGAGCCGAGTCTGTCGGCGACTGCATCTGTGAGCCGGGTCGCTTCAGCAATGGTTCCGGGTGCAGTCCCTGCCCCAGCGGCCGCTACAAGCCGGCGCCGGGCAACGAAGGATCCTGCCCTTTCCAATGTCCCACCAGTGCGAGCAGCGACGAGGGGGCCTCAGAGCTGGCCAGCTGCTTCTGCAACGCAGGGTTCTATGTGGAGCAGGATTCCGCCGGCAACCTGATTCGGTGCATCAGCTGCGAGTCATGGTCCGAGACGCTTCACTGCAAGGGCGGTGTTGACAACTCGAAGCACGTCCTCCCGTTGGCCAAGACCGGCTTCTTTCAGACAGGCAAGGTTTCAGTAGTGAAATGCCAGGCAAAGCTACAGGATGGGTCCTCGGCGTGCCTCGGCGGAGAGATGTGCTTCGAGAACACCTGCGTGGACTTCGCCGGCTTCAAGAACCTTTGCGCCGACGGCTCGGCAGGCTTGCTTTGTGGAGAGTGTCCTTTGGGCTGGGCCAAACGGAGTTTGCGAGCTCCCTGCCAAGAGTGCGCTGGCTCGAAGCTGGTGCTGGCCGCCTCCATTCTCTTCGATGTATCGACAAAGACATTCCTGAACCTCGTGGTAGCCTCGCTTGCGGCCAGGGCGGCCACGAGGGGCAATGGCAAGCTGCATACGAGCCTCATTCGCATCGCCAGCCAGTGGCTCGCCGCCTGCTCCGTCCTTGCAGTGTTCGACCTGGACCGGCTCAGGGTGCTCACCTTCCCAACCACAGGGAGTGCCCCTGTGCTCTCTGAGACAAGCAGCTTGCCGTGGCCCGCTTGGGCCACTGAGGCCATCAATCACTTTTTCGATTACCTCATGCTTACCGGGCTGCAGCTTTCCATCACCTCCAGCATGCACTGCTGGTCGCAGGAGCTGTTTCCCAAGAATGCGAAAAACGCCATGCTGGCCGGGTATTATATCTGCCTGCCACTGCTCGTAATAGCTGCGACGCTCCTCGCCTGCAGCTTGGCCGTCTACCTGGTGGTACCAGTGGCCAACTCCCTGGGAATGCCCTTGAACGAGGCTGGCAGGGTCAAGGCTGAGGCGACGAAGAAGCTGCATTCAGCGCTCGCGCCGTATTTGAACGCCGACTTCACGTGGGAGGACATTTGTGATTCGGGTGTCCTGGACGCCAACCTCGCAGACATTCGTCTCGGCGCCTCTCAGCCGGAGGCCTTCCTTGAGAGGGCAAAACAAAAGTCCGAGGCAGTCACGGCAGCCGGCCTCGTGACAACCGTAGTCACAGATGACAGCGTTTCTGATGCAGTGATGCAGGAGCCGCTTGGATCAAATGGCAACTCTCATGTCAGAAATCCCAGCTTCAGACCTCAATGTCAAGTGCTGTTCAGCA
This sequence comes from Symbiodinium sp. CCMP2592, assembly GCA_905221615.1. Taxonomy (NCBI): domain Eukaryota; class Dinophyceae; order Suessiales; family Symbiodiniaceae; genus Symbiodinium; species Symbiodinium sp. CCMP2592. Next base: position 1,013,532 of record CAJNDT010005936.1, read on the forward strand.
GAGGAAGCGCCGCAGCGTGGGCGTCAACGATGTGGATGTGGCCATGGATGCCTTAGATTTTGGCCTTTTCACGTCAAGACCAGGGATAGGTGCCTTGATTCGTCAGAGCATGCCCGTAATCTGGATTGGTTTGGTCTCAGTTTGGCCGGTGCTTCTCTCGGCCTTCCTACGCCTTCTCTGGTGCGTTCCCATCCCCATGGATGGGGAGGACGGGAAGGAGACGATGACCAGCCGGTTGCTGCCCAGTCCGGATACGGAGCCTCGGGCTTTGCATGGTGTATCATGGTGTTGCATGCACTTTTTCAGAGCAGTCTCATCGCAGGTCGGAAAGGATGTCGGTTGAAGCCGAGGAGTGTTGGTCAAACGAGCACTATCCCACAGCGCTCCTGGCGCTGGCCGGCCTTGTAGTGTGGTGTCTCGGGGTTCCCCTGGCCCTGCTCCTGCGTGTCGGCCTCCTAGCAGACCGCCATTCGCCCGAGAACTACCGGAGGTATGGCTACTTCATGCAGGCCCCTTCCCGAGAGAGTCTGAGGGTCAACACGTCTTGAGCTTACTTGAGTTGTGTGCCGTGGCAACAGCCTTGTATCAGGGCTACGAGGAGCAGTACTGGTGGTGGGATCTGGTGGTGAAACGCGCCGACGTGGCGATTATGACGGTTCTGGCCTACACCTCCATCTTGCAAGACATGGAGGCGAAGCTCTTGGTGTTCCCCGTGGTTTCAGCCGCGCAGGTCATCGCCACTGCTTGGCTGAAGCCCTTTGCAAACGAGCAGGCCGAGCTGCTGGATCTTTTGGAGGCTGTCCGAGACGGCGGATGAAAGCTCAAGAGTGGCATTAGTTTGACGAGTGCGGACACGATAAACGCCCTAGACTCATCTTTGTGCACGTGCAGGTGACGCTGGGTGTGGCGCGCTTTGTTCTCTTCAGTTCTGTCGCTGCGATGCTGATCTTGAAGCTGGAGGAGGAGTCCGTCCATTTTGTGGCAGGCAGCCTGGTCGTCATGCTCATCATGGCCTATGCGTACCTCATAGTCCACCTCCTGGCCCAGTTCCTGCGGGATGCATCGCTCCAGCAGGAAGAATCGCCTCAGCAGGGGCTCGCGAAGATGGTGCGTGCCTCCATGAATATTATAAACCCTAAACCCTTTTATTCAGAGGTTTGCCTATGGGCCGCAATATTCTCACGCTGATTTTTTCCTTTGTTGAGGGGCGGAAGGTTGTCAATCAGGGCTCTGCATTATGGATCTCCCGCTCTTGGGAGAGATTTGTCTGGGCTTTAGCTGTGGACCCTTGCTGGGTAACGTTGTGGATGTGGTGTGGTTGTGCTTCCGCAGCCATCGTCTTGCATAGCTGCACAGGACCATAAATACAAGTAATTCATTGAACAGCCCCTGAACGGCTTGGGCAGAACTCCCAAGGTAACGTCAAGGATGTCGTCATCCGACTGATGCTTCCTGTCTTCCAGCAGTCGGAGGATGACAAGGTTGAGCTCTGCTGGTTGCGAGCTCGGCTTCGGGCGGGGTTGTTTTCGGGTGCTTGAATATGGAGCTTTGTTGCGTCCCGTGGGTGATGTCCCTGTTGAGGTCCTTCGGCGAAGACAGGATCGCATTTCAATCCACTCAGAGACAAGAGGTACCCAGCCTCTTGGCTGCATCCGGAGGATTCGGAAGTTTACCTTCAGTGAAAATCCGCGAATTGGGGCCTGTCTGGAACCTAGCTTGTGCACAGGCGAGTGGCGCTTGCCCTTTCTGCGCGGTGCCTGGGCGAATTTGCTGCGGTTCGGCACTTCCTACCAGCACCACGCTCTGTTGACAGCCACCGAAGAGTTCGATGCCTTCTTGCTCTCGCAAGCCGCATGGTTGCTTAGCGATAGCCTGCTGGTTCTCTGCGTCCTCGCGACAGCGAGCAAGCAGATGCCACCGGTAGTTGTCAAAAGCCGGATCAAAAGGGTTTGGCTCATGGGTGTGGAAGCCCTGGCCAGCGATTCAAGCAGTGCAACCTGCACACCGGAGGAGCTGACCCACACTGTGACACGGCTAAGACAGATGCCGCGGGAGGATGCCATGTCGTTGATCGACAGTGTTGTCGAACTCTGCGTCGGGCATCGACGATCTAAGGCAGAGGCCGGGGAACGCTGGCCTCTGAAGTCTTTCACACGCTCTGTGCTAGCACAATTTCTTCGGCTCTCCTCTGTTCGAATAACTTTAGGCTCCAGAATTTTGCACTCTGCCGATGCCGACCCGGAGGCTGACGACACTGTGACGCTGAAGCCCGAAGCCGAACTGAAGGCAGAGGCGAACCACGAGAGTTTGCTCTGTGTAAGCTCGCTGACTTGGCATTTCACGGTGCATGATTACACCAAGCTGCTTTTGGAACATCATCCGGAAGTCAGCATTCTCCTCAAGACCGCAAGAATAGTAATTAACTTCTTGCGGTCTTTCGGAGATTCCTGAATTCCGGGGTCCTTGCAGTGATAGCTGTGCGGAAGTGGTGTTTCGCAGTGCTTAAGTGGCGAATCTGTATGAGCGCAACAAGCTCCTTTGAAGAAGCTGGAGATGCAAGTGAAGAGGCTTCCGTCAACATGCCAGGTGCCATTGAATCGAAGGCACTCGCCGCGATGCTGTGGAGCAGTCTGCTACCAGGACCGTCAAGTCGATGTGGGACCGTAGAAGAGGCAGTTGCGTTCACAAGCACTGTGCTCTCAGGATATGTTGTTCGATGTGATCACCGCTCTTCAAACCGTGAGTGAAGTGGCACTTGCTGTGTAGACTCTCAAGAAAGTTGTCGCCTTTGTAGCACAGTGCTCTGCCAGCGAGTACCAAGCTTTTGCCCGGCCGAGAAGTGTCGAATTGCAGTGTTTGCAGACCATCCGATGGCTAGCACATGGCCACATCTTGCTCTGCCGGCTGTGCGAAGGCCTAGGAGATCAAAGCAAGTCTAAACGGGGACTTAGCATCAGATTCCTTTGTTACGGGCCATGTTTACCACGCGGACATCAGCTGGCATCAAGGGACGGGTGCCGACCATGGACTCCAGCGTATATTCGTTTGTCGTGCTTTTAGACGGGTGTTCCGGCAACGCCGAACACCTGTCGCCCCAGCCGATTTGAAAGACAGCGCCCAGGAAAGTCCTTAAGGGATCAGCTTGGGCCACGGATGCTGTTTAGGTATGCACCCCATGTACCTGGAGTGTGAGGGGGCTGAAGCGGAAACACCTGCTTCATTGCTCTCTGCAGCAGCTTCCGACGAAGTTCCTCCAGCAGCCTCAGTGAGATTTTGTTCATTTCCCGACAGATGGTCTTTGGCAGACTGCAAGGCTGTCAGCAAGGTGCTACAGCGGTGGCACGGACTTGTAGCTAGGTTCGGCATTCATGCTGGAGCCGATACATAGCTTCAGACAGAAGTGAGAGCTCGCATAGCCGGCGTAGCTGATGCTAACAACGGAAAGGGTAATGGCATAGAGGTGCATCATATGAATTTGGGTGGCACTGTGTAAGGTGGACTTTCAAGAAAAGTCGTCGCTTTTGTAGCACATTGCCAACGAGCACCAAGCCTTTGCCTGGCCGAGAAGGTGGACCAAGGCGGTGTTTGCAGACCATCCGAGGGCTCGCACATGGCCACATAATGCTCTGCTGTCTGGTTCGTGAAGGAATGTAGCAACCGTAAACCCTCCCAGGAGACCATTATAAGAAGTCTGCAACCGGGGACTTATACTCAGATTCCTTTGTGACGGGTAATTACCGTGTGCCGTGCGAATGTCAGCTGGCGTCAAGGGACAGGTGTCGACCATGGACTCCAGCGTAAATTTATTGCTCGCGTTTTGCCGGATGCCTGTGCCCCGACCCATGCGAAAGACAGCACCCATGAAAGTCCTTAAGGGACCAGTTTGGGAAAGGGATGCTGTTTAGGTGTACACCCCGTGTATCTGGGGGTGCGAAGGGGCTCAAGCGGAAACACCTGCTTCATTGCTCTCTGCAGCAGCTTACGACGAAATTCCTCCAGTAGTGTTAATGACATTTTGTTAATTTCCGGCAGCTGGTCTCAGGCAGACAGCAAGCCTGTCAGACGTCGGCAAGGTGCTACGACGGCGGCAACGACTTCCAGCTATGTATCGGCGCCATCATGAATACATAGCTTCAGACAGAAGTGAGAGCTCGCATTGCCGGCGTAGCTGATGCAAACAATAGAGTCTCAGAGGTGCATTATGTGCAATCCAGTAGCATTGTGCAAGCTGGACTTTGAACGAAGCTGTCGCCTTTGTAGCAAATTGCCAGCAAGCACCAAGCCTTTGCCCGGCCGAGAAGGTGGACGAAGGCGGTGTTTGCAGACCATCCGATGGCTACGAGCAACCCCCATGCACCTGGGTGCAAGGGGGCTGAAGCGGAAACACCTGCTTCATTGCTTTCTGCCGAAGCTACCGATGAGGTGCATCCAGCGGGGTTGCCGACATTGTGTTCGGGATTTTCCCGTTGAGACAGAATGCAAGGCTAAAACGGTGGCAAGACTTGTAGCCGGGTTTCGGCACTCATGCTGGAGCCGATACATAGCTTCAGACAGAAGTGAGAGCTCGCATAGCCGGCGTAGCTGATGCTAACAACGGAATGGGTAATGGCATAGAGGTGCATCATATGAATTTGGGTGGCATTGTGTAAGCAGTGTAAGTGTAAGCTGGACTTTCACGAAAGTTGTCGCCTTTGCAGCACATTGCCAGCGAGCACCAAGCTTTTGCCAGGCCGAGGTGGATAAAAGCGGTGCTTGCAGACCATCCGATGGCTCGCAGATGGCTCTGCCATCTGGTTCTTGAAGGAATGCAGAAACCCCGAGGCCAATTGGGGACTTGGAATCGGATTCCATCCTGACCGGCCGCTTCGCGGAGAATAAGCCACCAGGAAACAGAGTACAGTGCAACAGTCAGATGCTGGCATCTTGGAAGTTCAACTGTTTGCGACCAAGAGCACGGTACCTAAGGGCAGGCCCTTCGAAGCAGCCCTAGTCGCATACTGTATACTGTCACAAGCTTCCTAGCACTGAAATGGGTAGGTTCAGCTACAATGTGGGAGATTCCGAAATTAGGAGACCCTAATATAGTACCCTACATAGTAGGATCCTTATTATAGGGACCCCCCAATAAGGTACCCCCCCATTTTCGGAAATCCCCCATGTGGTGTGAGAGGAAGCCTTCACTCAGGCCCCAGCTCAAGGGATTTTCTCAGAAGGCAATGTAAATCCTCATGATTATTACTATTATTACTATTATCAGTATTACTATTATTACTATTGCTACGATTATTACTATTATTACTATTATTACTATTATTACTATTATTACTATTATTACTATTATTACTATTATTACTATTATTACTATTATTACTATTATTATGTTGGTGACAGGATGCTGGCTTAGGCTTACGCATGTCAGTGCTCTGTAAAGATGATGTGTAGACTTCGCAACATAGGCGTGTGCACAGAAGCCGCCTAAGGGAAGTCAGTTGCCATGATCGGCAGAAGCCAACCACGTGTGACCGTGGCTCAAGATGCACAAAAGGTCTGCTGAAGCGAGGGCTTTACGCCCGTTTTTAGGCGGCCTTAGGTCCTTCCGAGTTTGGGTTCTGTGTTTGCTTAGGAGCTTGGCCTTACAGCTGAGTGTGCAGGCGCATTGCCCCTTCGGACCTCTGATCTTCAGCGGGGTTGATTCTCTGCGTTGGGCTTCCCGTTTGAGGGTTGCCCTCTTCAATTGTCAACATTCTAAGAAGAAGACGTCTCTATACAGCCATGGCCTCTCCCACGATACCCCCTGGCAATGAAAGTCAACAGGTTATGACTGCCCAATCTACGCATGATGTTCCGCAACAGGGAGTTGGCACGGCGACGTTGGAAGGAGAAGCTGCAGGCCCTGATTATGGGGCGAGGAATCAGGGGCCCCCTCTCTTGCCCAATGGGGCAATGAGGACCTCGCCAATGTCTACCAGGACTGCAGAGGAGATAGAGTCTTTGCCGTATTCTCCAGGTGTGTTTCCCCGTCAAGGTTCTCATTCGGCCTTTTCTTCAGAGGCCTGGCCAGCCCAACCGCAGGGGCAGGAAGCTGCCCGAACGGATGGCTTACCGGCAGCGCTGGGATGGGTGAAACGGCTTGGAGACTTCTTAAAGACGCATACAGCGGTGGAGACATTCACCACGATGACTCGCCAACAGATCGTTCAAGGCTCTGGAACTACGGGTGGAGGCTTTATGCTTCGCGAACAGCAAGTACAGAGAACGGCCACCCCCACTGCTTCTGGGAATGCTTACGATGTGGGAGTTTCTCATTCGGAGAACAACCCGCCACTGTTTGGCCGGTCGGCTACGAGAAGAATGGAAGAATGGGCGCACCATGCACCCCTGCTGCATCCTCAACCTCCGCCGCCACGACAGGCGGTAACAGACGATGCGTCTTCGGGATCTATTCCGAGGGAAGTTGTGGAGGAGGAAGTACGGAGGCAGGTTCAGCAGGCTTTGAGAGAACAGCAGCGTGGCCTACAGGAGTTGAAGGAGGAGAATCAGAGACTGCGTGAGTGTTTGAGCCGTGACGGTGAAGATGCAAGGCAGCCGGTTCTACCACCTCGTGATCGGGCTTATGCTGCAGAACAACCGGTTCTACCAGTTCGTGATCGGGCACCGCACCTTGGTCTTGGAGTATCAGGGGGTGATCGGGCTTACACTGCAGAGCAGCCGGAGCTACCAGTTCGTGATCGGGCACCGCACCTTGGTCTTGGAGTATCAGGGGGTGATCGGGCTTATACTGCAGAGCAGCCTGTTCTACCAGTTCGTGATCGGGCTCAGCACCTTGGTCGTGGAGTATCAGGGGGTGATCGGGCACATGCAGCAGAGCAACCAGAGCTACCAGTTCGTGATCGGGCACCGCACCTTGGTCTTGGAGTATCAGGGGGTGATCGGGCTTACACTGCAGAGCAGCCTGTTCTACCAGTTCGTGATCGGGCTCAGCACCTTGGTCGTGGAGTATCAGGGGGTGATCGGGCACATGCAACAGAGCAGCCTGAGCTACCAGTTCGTGATCGGGCTCAGTACCTTGGTCGTGGAGTATCAGGGGGTGATCGGGCTCACTTTGTGCTAACAGATCCACAGACTCTACGAGGGGATCCTCAGAATCGTTATGTGGAAGGCGATCGTCCTGGTCGTGGAGACCGAGCTTCGCGGAGTGCTAGTCCAGAGTTGCAGCAAAGGAATGCGTCACGAAGCCCAGGGCGTGCAGGACGCTTGAGCGCAGCGGGAGCTGGTCTTCGAGGTCGTTACCTACGACGTGGTGCGAGTGAGCTGCTTCATGGCCTGAGTGATGGAGACCTCTACGGAGTCAGGTCTACGGAGATTCCCTACGGGGGCGCTTCAGCGGAACCTGGGGCTACCTTTGGGGACTACGACAACGACTATGGCTACCCCCCGGGCTTGGATGGAGGCATCAAGACGGCAGCAGAGGCAGCGACAGGTGGTGGGACGGCAGGAACAGCTGCGGATGGGCAAGGGGGCACGACTGCTCCGAACCCTTTGGACGTTCTCATCACTGGAATGTCCCAGCTCCAACAGGTCCTACTGAAGCAACGTGGAGGCGAAACTATGGATCTGGAGCCGAAGGCTGTGAATGAGCTGGCCAAGCTTCCGGAGTATACCCCGGAGTCTGGAGCAACGGACTTTCAGGACTACCTGTACTTGGCGGAACAACAGATCGGAAGCCTCGCGTCCGGGGCTGCAGAGTGGTGGCAGAAGACTTTGTCGGTGGCTCAAAGGGCCTACGGCGAATATCAGTCACTGTCGCCGATGAAGCGCTTGAATGTGAAGGCCTCCCTCACCGAGGAGTTGAAGGAGGACAAATACAAGAAGTTGGAGCGGAAGGTGGCTTCGCTGATGCTGAGTTCACTTCCCCGGGGTGTACGTGATGATTTGGTGGCTCACCGTGTACAAGGAGTCCACCAGATTCTTTTCCGGCTGATGGTGGTCTTTCAACCGGGAGGAGCTCAGGATCGGGCGCAGCTGCTGAAGCAGTTGGACGTCAATGAGTCGAGTCCAGGCCCAGCGGAGGCGGTGACAGCCATCCGTAAGTGGTACCGGCTCCTTCAGAGGGCGGCTGACCTCAACATAGCACTTCCAGATGAGTCGCTGCAGGTGAGATCGTTGTCTACTATCGTGAAGAAAACAGCGGATGCTCACAGCGACTTCAAGTTCAGGGTGGCGTTGGCGAAGACGGAGCTGCAGATTGACTCGCGACCGAGCCAGTCCAATGTTCTACGCTTTTTGCAACACCTGCTGGCGGAGTTGGAGCAGCTTGGAGCCGTGACGAAGAAGCCCGGCGCTACATCCACTACAACCCCATCGGCAAATGCGACCTCGACTTCGACGCCACCGACGCCGTCGCTGAAGGGAGTCCAGCCGACAACCGAGCCTCAAGAGAAGGGCAAGGCAAAGGGCAAGGGCGGAGCACCGCAGGGCAGGAAGCCCTGTCAGTGGTTCAGCTCCGACGCTGGCTGTCGGAACGGGAAGATGTGCACGTTTGCACATTCGTGGACCGGCTTGAACCGAGCTGAAAGATGTCTCCTGTGCGGCTCGAAGCAACACCGGGCAAAAGATTGCCAGGCTCCACAGGAATCCTCCGAGAAGCCCGCCGGGCAACAACACACACCAAAGAACTTGGCGTCAGCGACTTCAAGTACTACAGCCACTGCGAGCGCGAAGGAGGCGGCCAGGCCCCCGGGACAGGGCCAACCGTCTTCGTCTGCTTCCTCTACGGCAACGGGGTCTGGAGGAGCCAACAAAATGGATGCTGCGCGCATGTCGGAGATCTTAACCGAAACCAACAAAATGTTGAAGGCGCTTACCTCGCAGTCTTCGGAGGCATCCCCCACGCCGCCTTCGAATCCACAGGACCCGTTGGTCCTCATCCAGCAGCAGCTGGATGAAGTGCGTAGACTGAAGACCATGGTGGTTAGAAATCCGGGGCCCGAGAGTGCGGGCTTCTCCAGTGCCGTTGCGTGGTATGAAGCGAGGTTGAATTCGTCTACGGTGAGTTCAACGAGTGCGAGTGATCCTACCGAGGCCTTGTTGGACTCTGGAGCGAGCCATCCCTTCAGGCCGGTGGCTACTGACCAGGAAGTGAAGGACGCCAAGCGAGTGGTGGTGTCCCTGGCAACAGGCGAAGAACGGAGCATCCTCCAGACGCAGGCCGGTACTCTCTTGTGTGAGAATGGCGTGGAGCCACCGTTGGTTCCCATGGGACAGCTTGTATCGCTTCTAGGCTGTACGATACGATGGTGCCCAAGAAGGCTGGTTGTGATTCACCCGGTACACGGGCGGCTGCAGGTGCGACTACGAGGAGCGTGTCCAGTCCTCCCCATCAACCAGGCCTTGTCCCTCATTGCCGAGCTGGAGCAAGCGCGCATGGAACAGTTTGAGCGGACTGTGGAGGACTTGAAGAATCAGATGAAGGTTCTACGAGATCGTGGTCGTGATGGGTGGCCCTGGGAGCGCCACCTACAGTCTCTTCGGGAGGAAGGTGATCGGACCTCTATGGCGGGCTTTGTACACCGCTGCCCGGCCTTTGCAGCCTTGTCGCCTGAGCTCTTGTTGGGGCTCCCTGAGGCGATTCCGCGGGGCGATAAGGACGGCTGGAACATGTTAAAGGGCCTACCGTGGTCCAGAGCCAAGAGGAAGTCCCTCTACCAGAGTGATGGGTGGATTGTCCACCTCTTCTCCGGCGATGAACGCACGAAGGAGGCTAAGGCTCAGGAGGTGATGAAGAAGTCCTTTTGGAACACCGCTCTGGAGGGCAACGATGTGATCGTGAATGTGGACATCACGGCTTCCCGTGATATGGATCTTCGTCGGCAACAAGGAGTGTTCCGGTTGCTTGCATGGGCGGCGCTGAATGGGAAGATCAAGGCGATTGTGGGAGGCCCGCCGCGTCACTCCTATCCCAGGGTTCCGGGGACAGTGGAGGACCCTCACCTGCACCTGAAGGAGGACCAGTTGCTTGTGCGCATGCTTTCCTTGTGGTACATGGCGGAGGAGGGCCGAACACATGCGTGGAAAAATGGGTTGCTGAAGAGCTCTATGGTGAAGCCTCATGTTGGGTTGTTGATTGAGCACCCTGGTTCTACGGAGAAGGAGAAGAACTCCTTCTTCCAGTCGTCTATGTGGAAGGTGTTCTCCCAGGAGGAGCTCATGGGCGAAGTTCCTTGTGTGGTCAATGGGCGCAATGTGGTGCTGGCGGGCAATTTGAACCTCTGGGACCTACGTGACCGGCAGCTTGGGGCATTGGAGGCGAAGGACGCTTATAGCTCTGTCTGGCCGATGGAGCTGATTGCTCATGTGGCTGGAGCGGTACGGTCGTGGAAGGGCTTGCGGAATCGTGAAGGGCTGCTGGCCTCGCTTCTACGGGCTCCGCCAACGGGGCCATCAGGTGAAGCAGTCAATCTTGCCAAGTTCAATGTGGAAGAATGGAAGCTTCATCTTCAAAGGGATCATCTCCCTTATAGGCGAGATTGTCGAGTATGTGTTGAACGTTCAACAGGGAAGCCTCATAAAAGGATCTCCCATCCGTCCGCCTACGTGTTGTCCATCGACACCGCGGGGCCCTTCAGGCAGAAATCTATGGGAGGTTACAAGTACCTGTTGGTCGGATGTTACCGGTTCCCTCAGTTGGCTGGGACCAAGGAGGAGGATGCGAAACCCGAAGGAGAAAGTGAAGCTCCCCTTGTTCCTCCTCATGATGGTGGAGACTGGTTCTTGGACGAGGTCGAGGGCTCAGAGGAACCAGTGATCGAGGATCCGGATCAACAAGAAGCTGCGGAGCCAGAGGCCAAGGATGCGGAGGTTGAAGGGTTGAAGGAGCTTGCCGAGCCCCTGAAGTTCTCCTCAATCTACATTGTGAGGCCAATGAAGTCACGGAAGCATGCTGAGACTCTAAGAGCCGTCCAGGAGGCTTATATCCAACTCCGCTCTTGTGGCCTTCCCGTCAACAAGATCCACGCCGACAGGGCCCGGGAGTATAACACCAAGATGATGGAGTTGTGGGCTGCGAGCCGTGACATAGATCTTTCGAAGACCCAGGGAGATGATCCTCCACAGAATGGGACCGCGGAACGGGCAGTTCGCTTCATCAAGATGAGAGTACGTATCCTGTTGTCACAGGCAAAGGAACTGAGCGGCCTCCCGGATGATGTGGTTCGCTCTCTATGGCCGTATGCTGCCGAGACCGCGGCAGCTCAACAGCAGGCGGAAGCATGGAACCAACCATCCCCTTCGGTGGCTCGCTTTGGGTCTAAGGTCTTCACGAAGAGAAAGGGCTATGGACAAGGAGGGCGGACGGATCTTCTACCAAAGTGGGTTGAGGGCGTATACCTGGGCCCGGCAAGGTCAGTGCCCAATGGCCACTTGGTTCGCACTGACGAGGGCCATCTGTGGTACTCTACTAACATAAGGCAGTTTCCAGAACCACCTGAAGCTGAAGGAGGAGAAGAGGCGGATGCTGAAGCTCCTGGTTACCCTCCTGTTCGACGAGTTCGGGGCAAACGCTCTTTGGTGGAGCTAGCCGGCGGTGTGGGCCTACTTCCAGCCTTTCGTAGGGGTGCGGATCCTGATGATGGTGAGGTGGGTGTGCGCGCTCTTGCAAGACTGGCGAAGATTATTGAGTCGGACTCCTCCGGGGAGGTGGTTTCGAGTATGTCTCGTCCGGGCTCATCAGCCGAACCTTCTACAGCAGGTACCCGAACGGCAGCTCCATCCGCCACCGAGCCCCTCGCGACCGTCTACTACAAGGAGGGCAAGTTTTCCATGGAGGATTGCTTGAAGGTCCTTGAGAGTGAACGATTCCGACGGACAAAGAAACAGCGAAATGCGGCCTGGCAGGGTAATGACCCCCCTTCTGTGCATACCACTTTGGGTGCATACCAAAGGGGACCATGGACTGGTCTGACTACGGCGACAGCTAGACACGAGGCCCTGACGAAGTACCTCGCGGCAGTTATGAAGCATCACTGTGGAGGAGATGCGGTTTTTTCTTCTATGACGGTGGCTAAGGATCTGTGCACGGATGCCCACCGGGACAAGTTCAATTTGAAGGGGTCGAGAAACTATGTGATCACCCTTGGCAACTTCACCGGAGGAGGCATTTGGCAAGAAGGGAGTCAAGATGGTGCACCGCCAGTGACGGTACATGTGGAGACGGGTGAAGACAGACTCGGCTTCGTCTCGCCGGTCCGGAATCAAGTGGTGCAGGTCGACCCCAAGAAGCTGCACAAGACTATGCCTTGGTCGGGTGGCCCGAAGTGGACCATCATTGGACACACGGTAGGCCAACACCGCAAGCTGAGTGAGGCCCAGCGATGCGAGCTGGAACATTTAGGCTTTGTACTTCCGTGTGGCTCTGGAACCGAGGAGCTGAAGTCAGTTGAAGTGCATGGAGAGCTAAATGAAGAGGCTGTGGTCCCCAATGGTCCTTGTTGGTTTCCTGCTCCCGACGATGTGGAAAACGAGATGTGGACTCGTATGTGGACCAGGAGAGTGTTGAATGAGGAGGAGCTCTTGGCATCTCTGGTCCCTTCCCATTTGACAGAGGAGTTCGAGGGCGTGGGCCAAGCAACGAGGGCTACGGCGGAGGCGATAGATGAGCGAGAGTCGTTGTGGACACGAGACCGTTATGATGTGGAACAATGGATGTCACTGTGTAGAATGACAGAGGGCTCTGATGAAGTTCACGGAGTGGAGTCTTTGTTGGAGACATTGTCGAGCCCTTTGAAGGTTGTCTACACGGTTGCGCTTGATGAAGTGAAGCAGTTCATTGAGCGGTGGGCTCCGTCTATCCACAAGGAAGCAGAGGCCCTCATAAGGGCGAAGGCACTGGTCCCTTTGACAATAGAGGAGCAGCGCCAGTTGGAGCGGTCCGGCAAGCTTGTGATCCTCCCTGCGAAAGGAGTATTCACTGTGAAGCCGCCTGATCAGGATACGACAGAGGATTGCAATGGCCTTCCTCTACCTCCTGGAGATCCAGCTTTCTACAAAAGGAAGGCGAGGCTGGTGATTTGTGGAAACTTCCAAGGGAAGCAGTCCGTGGAGGACTCCTACGCTGGCGGTTGTCAGACAGATAGCCTTCGCATCATGCTGGTGCACTGCGCGATGAAGGGATGGTTCCTTGCCTCGACGGATATCCGTAACGCATTCATCCTAGCCCCGATCCAGGAGGATGACGATGAGGAGGAGGCGGTGTATGCCCTGTACCCCCCTAAGGTGTTGCAACTGGCCAAGGTGCAGTATGCGTTGCAGCTGTGGAGGGTGGACCGTGCTCTCTACGGTTTTCGCCGCTCTCCGCGTCTTTGGGGACGTTTCAGAGATAAGCGTCTAAGGGCTGCAAGGATTCCGTTTCAGGGCGGCTACATTTACCTGAAACAACACCGGGCCGATGAGAACATTTGGTCGGTTTGCGTTGAGGACGCGGATGGTACGGTTACCATAAGAGCCTACATCAATGTGTATGTCGATGATATCTTGTATGTGGGTGAAGAGGTGATCATTGAGACTCTTCAAACATGGTTAACCAGCGAGTGGAAAGCCTCTGACTTGACATGGGCCTCGGACACTGCGAACATTCGATTTCTTGGTCTAGAGATCGGAAGAACCAAGGAAGGTGGAGTGATGATCCACCAGCGCGGCTACATCGAGGAACTACTGAGGCACCACGGCCTCAGTGAAGCTCGGGGTTCTGCTACCCCGTGCCCGCAGGAGTGGCTCATTGGAGAGGCCGAATGCTTCGAGGAAGAGTACTCCCCGGAGCAGCTACGTAAAGCACAGGCCCTCACCGGAGAGCTGTTGTGGCTGAGCGGCAAGTCGAGGCCTGACCTTATGCATACGGTTTCAACTATGTCATCGTGGTGCCTACGGAATCCCTCCTTGGTTGAGAAGATAGGACTTCGAGCCCTGGGATATTTGAAGGAGACCGCAACCGTGGCCTTGGTTTACGAACCAGTACGTGGAGATCACTACATTGAGGGGTTCTCCGACGCATCGTTCGCACCTCATGGCAGCCGTAGTGTAGGCTGTAGCCTCACAAGGTACCTTGAGCAGCCGGTGGCCTGGCGAGCAGGCCGTCAGCCTATAATCTCCCTCTCCGTTGCAGAGGCAGAGTTGGTGGAGACCATCAACACGGTCCAGATGGCGTACGGGATCTCGGCTATCACCGCGGAGCTTCATGACAACCCGGCCGAGATCACGATAAAGGTGGACAATGCTGCGGCCGTCGGCCTCAGCAATGAAGCCGGAGGAAGTTGGAAGACAAGGCACCTGAAGGTGAGAGCTTTCCACCTTCGTGAAGCTGTTCGCCTACGAGAACTACGAATACAACATATAGCTGGAAAGTACCAGCTAGGCGACTTGGGCACCAAGGCGTTCAATCGGCCTCGTTTGCAAGAGCTACTCACCCTATGGGGACTACGAAGCCCGGACGCTCATGGTGTTGCTGTTCAGCAGGAGGTGACCAGTTCAACGAAAGTGAACGGAACTGTGGCGGTTCTGGCGAGACTGGTTCTTATCCTGGGATGGATGGTTCAGGGTTCAAGGGCGGCCGGAGTGGAACCTAATGGCTCTGGGTTGGAGGTCAGTTTTCCTTGGGAGCTCTACGGTGTGGGCATTCTTTCCTTGATTGCTGCGATTGGAATCTGGGAAGCGGTTAAGTGGTTCTTTGAGTGGATATCGCTACGTAAGACAGGCTCTGTGGAAGAGTCAAGAGGAGCTCGAAGACTTCGCAGGCTTCAGCAAGCGGTTCAAGAGGAGGTCGCGCGATATGGACTGGATGATGGCACCCAGGACGATGGACCCCCGACACCGAGGCCAGGGTCAACGAGATCTACACCACAGCCTTCCCCGTGGAGAAGGTCAGAGGCCGCTTCGTCCTCAACCAGAGTGTCTGGAACCCGGGCGGCGACTACTTCAGTTGCCGCCGTTCAGACGGACTTCGATGATGGGTACAGGCCTTTTACCGGGCCCTTTGTGGTCAGTGAACACGGGGACCGCGTTCACCACGACCCGACCTGTCATGGCCTTCGCAATGCAATGACTCGGCGCAGGCAACTACAGCTATGCGCATATTGTCAAGGACGCCAGCAGCTCTTTCGCTATGTGGGCTGATCATATGCACTACGATAGCCCAAGGAGGAGTGTTGGTGACAGGATGCTGGCTTAGGCTTACGCATGTCAGTGCTCTGTAAAGATGATGTGTAGACTTCGCAACATAGGCGTGTGCACAGAAGCCGCCTAAGGGAAGTCAGTTGCCATGATCGGCAGAAGCCAACCACGTGTGACCGTGGCTCAAGATGCACAAAAGGTCTGCTGAAGCGAGGGCTTTACGCCCGTTTTTAGGCGGCCTTAGGTCCTTCCGAGTTTGGGTTCTGTGTTTGCTTAGGAGCTTGGCCTTACAGCTGAGTGTGCAGGCGCATTGCCCCTTCGGACCTCTGATCTTCAGCGGGGTTGATTCTCTGCGTTGGGCTTCCCGTTTGAGGGTTGCCCTCTTCAATTGTCAACATTCTAAGAAGAAGACGTCTCTATACAGCCATGGCCTCTCCCACGATACCCCCTGGCAATGAAAGTCAACATATTACTATTGTTACTATTATTACTATTATTATGACTATTATTACTATTATTATTACTATTATTAATACTATTGTTATTATCATTACTCTTATTATTATTACTATTATGTTTAGCTCATGCACAGTTTTCGCCGGGAACGATCCCTCAAGGGGTTTTGTTGGGCAATGCTGTGCACCAAAGGCATGCCTGAACTGCAAGGGGTAAGAGGGAGGGGGGGGCGCGGAAATGAATGCTCCGTTCCTCTCCGTTTGTTGTGCTGCATGTTGGTGCAAGCGATGCCCACTCTTGCCAACGCATCTCGCGAGGGTTCTCGAAGGTTTTACCCGTATTAGCTGCAGTTTCGGTTCAAGGGCAAGGCTAGCATCGCCTGTTCCCTGAATATCAAGGCAGTTCGGAAAGCTGCAGAGTGTTTTGGAATCACGACTGCCATAAACCTTGCGACATCCTGAATAGGGCGTGACCTCTGCACCCTTTCTGGCCAGGCTGCTCTTGTGCGGATATGTAGTATGTATGTATGTATGTATGTATGTGCACCTAAGGGCTTCAGGGTTAAACTCATGGCTGTGGCGCCCCATCAAGCCTGGCCCCGCGCAAGACAAGGCCTGGCTCTGTTCGGTTTTCATGTTATAAAAGTTTGTACATACAAAGATACAGAAGTACGTACAGTGATGGAGGTGTCGGGGCAATCAGAGCTTTCTCAGTGTTCAGGGTGTGGGGTTCAAGGTGTTGGGGTTGAGGTGTTGAGGTGTTGAACGTCTTGTTGTCTGCTGCGGCTGCGGCTGCAGCTGCTGCTGCTTGAGGCACTGAGATGTGGTTCTGATGGATTACGGTGAAGTTGTTTTGACGACAGGACTGCTACGAGTCTGTCAGAGGTCGGCACGGTGCTATTTCGGTGGAGAGACTTGTAGTTGGCTTTCGGCATTCATACTGGCACCGTTTCAGGCAGCTGCAGTCCTTACTGAGGAACTCTGATCCCCATGCTCTTAGTTTAACCTGTGAGAGTAAAGTAGGCTTTGCACTGATGCCATCACGAGGCATCACGGGTCGCTAGCAGTTGCTACATGCACGCTTGTGAGAGGTAGCAAACGCCTTGTGAAAGTCGGCTACCACGCACGTCGCACTTTCCACGAAGCTCAACCCTGCTGTTGAGAACGGGATTCCCTAGCTATCATGAGTTTTACATTGCACAGAAAAGCGTGCTGGCACCGTCGTCCCATGCGCATTCGACCAATCACATGATCCAAGCATTGAGTCTACCTGCTTTCTAGCAACATTGGGAAGCCTCCACGAGCCTGGCCGGGAAATCTGAAGCTCCGCTCGGCTTTTGGTTCAGAAATGACGAGCTACTGCCCAGTCACCAATGTCCTGTTTCACCTGGCCTTTTCCATTGCAGCCAGCGCTTCTTGCTTGCCGGATGCAGTGCCAGAAGTCGACCGCGCTTACATCAAAGATGTCGCGGGCCAAGATGTTGAGATCAGATTGATTGCTTATGACTGGCCATCAGCTGAATTTGTAACGGCAGTGAGCAACTGGGCTGGCTCAGCTGATTCTTCTTTTTCTTCGCTTTTCTGGTCTGATATGGCTTAAAGTGGCATGACTATAAGTTCTAGGGCAATCCTGGTGTTTGCATACGGGTTAGCATGTTCATGGGTTTTTCAGCCAAGGCAGAATCGTGATTGAAGAAGCTTTGGGATACAAAGCCAAGATCAACGAAGCGCGAACCGCCAGTTTTCTTGATGCGATACTCTCCTTGACGGGGTGTAATTCCATGGAATGCACCTCGCAAGATACAGATCTCAGCCATGTGGCGCTTGATACTTGGCTTGGCGCCTATGGTAGTGACTATGAAGTCTTCAAGGAGAGGCATCCGGACAAAGTGCCAGAAGATTTGGGTTCCATGGGCTATTCAGGAGAGGAGGCCATGTTCGTGAGTCGGAGGGTGGTAGAAGAAGCATATGAGGACTCTGGGCATTCGTTGAACTGGTATAGGAGTTACAACTCAAGCAGATCATCTGCGAAGCAGTACTTCGCCTCAGTGCTGGATCTTCCAATCGAAGATTTCACATTTTGCAACGATTCCACGACCATGTGGACGAGCCCTGTATACATGAATGACTATGCTCGTTGGAGTGGTGATATCGAAGGTCTGGTCCAGGCAGAAGACGGATGGCATGCCAACTGCCATGCATTTGATCGCTTTTGGCTTTCTCCCGCCTGCAGGCACAATGTTTCCGAGTGCATTCCCATGCTTTCCCACGAGTATGGTTGGTTAGTGGATGCATTTATGGCATGGTCCACAGCCTATGGGATACCAGCGGCAGTTGGCATCTTGGATGCCAAGTACGAGAGCACCAGTGAATCGGCCGAGTACTTCTTCAACTTAGCAAGAACCCTCAAAGTCTTGTCATTCTGGTTTAGGCCAGATACTTCCCAGCTTGCTTTCGATCCTCTGCCAATCATTTTCCCTGTTCACGTTGCCAGCGAGTGGGCCGTAGGCAACAAACGTACTGCCGCAACTGGCTCATACATTGGCAAATTGGTGAGCCGGCGCTTGCGTGAACAAGCCTACAACGTCTTAAGTTTTCTGGAGAACCTGAAGCTGGAGTTGCCCGAAATGCAGCAATACTTGGGAATGAAAGATGCCACGACAAGTTGGGAAGGCGTGGCTTGCCAGTGGATCACTTCCAACCGCCAAAGGTGGGAAAGATGGGTGCCAAAGGACACCACCTGCTTTCCTGGCTTCGGGCTGATCGATGCAGCTGGGAACACCGTGAACACTAGGGAGGCAGCCAAAGGCTGTGGCTTGTGCACGCCTGGCACGTCATCAAAGGCCGTCTTGGATGAGACTGGAAGGACCTACACATGTCACTTGGCTTTTGCACTCTTGCTGAGGACATGAGATATGACGAATTTCAAGGGGATCGTCGAACAGTTCATTCTTGGATTTGCAGTGCATTCAGTTGAATTTAACAGACGCTTCGATTTTGCATCCTCCTTCTCAGGTGATTTGTGCAGTCCTGGAACCTACCAAGAGGTCTCTGGCGAGACCTTGTGCATCACTTGTCCAGCAGGCAGAGTTGCAGCCGAAGCAGGAGTCTCGCAGTGTGAGGCAGGGACCAAAGTGGGTGGTTGTCAAAATTAGGGTCCGTTTTTTGGGGGACCCTAAATATAAGGTGCCGTACTATATTAAGGACCCAAAAAGGGACCCTAATTTTGACCACCACCCAAGTACAGTATGGTATGGAATTACAAGTGGTGAATTCTGGCTGATCATGACCCAAGCCATTGTACTGCTGATAGTCAGTAATTCCAGGGTGGTTTGCAGATGTTTTCAGGTTCCACGTCTGCAGTCCCCAGAGATCCCAATACCCCTCAATTGAGGAATATACCGTAAACCATATTATGAAGGCCCCTACATAATTTAGGGCCTATTCCTTAGCTAAGGTGTATTGGGTTCTGTGGGTCATCTTTAACCCCTAAACCCTAGACCCTACACTCTGAACCCTAACCCCTAAAACGTGGCCCAAGCCCAGCCGTAGGCGTGTACGCCCGGGAGTTATGCCAACTCTACCGGTCTCGAGAGTTGTCAGCCGTGTGGGAATCTTTGTCATAGTTGGGTAACATTTTACATTTTCTATGGGCACTTAAACCCAATAAGGTATTTTTTTTTACATTTTTATGCGCACATAAACCTAATATGGAATTACCAAAAATGTACATGTTTAATCCTATCCCAACAATGAACTAGGAATGGAGATGACCAGTCGACTTGGACCACCAGCCGGCTGACGGAGATTCGCGGAACAGCTCAATGGATCCAGGTTTCTTCAGCATGATACCCTAAACTCCCTAAACCCTAAACCCTAAACCCCTAAACCCTAAACCCCCAAACCCCTAAACCCTAAACCCTAAACCCCTAAACCCTAAACCCTAAACCCCAAACGGGGCCCCTTAGAAGCCCTAAGCCCAAGCAGCTTCGACGGGGACCATGTCGTTGACCCTCAGGTGGAGGCTGCGGCTTCTGGGGACTTGTGCCACTGCATTCCTGGTGGGGGGTTTGGCCGAAAATAGGGGACCCCTATATAGTACCCTAAGTAGTGGGATCCTTATTCTAAGGACCCCAAAATAGTAGGATCCTTATTATAAGGACCCCAAAATAGTAGGATCCCTAATTTTCGGAAACTCCTAAACCCTAAACCCTTTATAGGAACCCTTATAGATCCCTTTAAGGAGCCCTTATGGATCCCTTTAAAGGAGCCCTGAATTTTCGGAAACTCCCAGGTTGGTTCCTTCGAGATGGCAGGTGCTATGAGTGTACTGAAGGAGCATCATGTCCAGGTTCCAGCCAGGTGGGAGTTTCCGAAAGTTAGGGGTTTAGGGTTTAGGGTTTAGGGTTACCTGATCTTGGGGTCCTTGTAATAAGGAGCCTAGTAATTTAGGGTACTAAATTAGGGTCCCCTATTTTCTGAAACTCCCAGGTGGAGGTCTTACCTGGATATTTCAGTTTTTCCACTGATCCTGGGTCCATTTACAGATGCTTCCGAAGCGCCTTGGCATGTCCTGGTGGAGATCCTGGCACTTGTGCAGAGGGTCGTGACAACCGTACCGTGGCTTGCAGTGCATGCATGGTTGGCTTGCATCCTACCGCGGAAGGCTGTGTGCCATGCCAGGGACAGGACTACTTTATACTGATTTTGGTTTGCATCCTGGTCCTTGTGGCAACAGGTGGAGCGCATGCTTTTCTGCTTTTCACAACTGCTCAGAAGGTGCAAGTGGGACTTGTTAAGGTCGGCATTTACATCGGTCAACTGGCGGTGTGTGTGCAAGTCGTCGTCGTGATGCACAGGATGGATATGGAATGGCAGGAACCATTCCTTACGATCTTGCGAGCTATGAGCGTCATCTCAGTCGAAGAACTGATGCAGTCGCTGAACGCTGTAAGTTGCGTGACTCGCTTTTCTCCAACAGTGCAATTTCTATTTCAGACCGTGGCAGTTCCTCTAGCGTTCATGACTGGACCAGTCCTTGTCCATCTGCACTATATTTGCATACGGAAGATGGGAAACCGAGTGAAGAAGGCGAAGAAGGAAGTAGCTGAAGGAGCAAGGCTGCACAACATAGCGGAGACCTTTGGCATGCTCTGCATGGTCTTCTTCATCGTCCTCTGCACTGCAGTGTTGGAGCCGTTTGACTGTGTAACACATCCAAACCTCGCTTCAACTATGAGAACCTCGGCCTCCCAGTGGGCCCCTTTTTTTCCTGTTTTGTAGTCCCAGGTTCCTTATACAGTAAAGCTACCCAATATACAAAAAAGGGAGCCCTTTTTTCTTCCTAGGTTATACTGGGCATCTTAGGAACGGCCAGTGATGTGCTGTGCAACTTCCGAGACGATCATCTGAGCCTGTCATTTGCAGCCAGTTTCCTGACCCTTCTACCAGTCGGTTTCGTCGCACTCTGCGCATGGATTGTGCTGATGGAGCTTCCCAAGCGAATTCATCGGATGGATGTGAAGTTTATCCGGTCCTGCTCATTCCTATTTTCGCGCTTTCGTCCCGGGCACCATCCATTTGCAGTTTTGCTTCTGGTCAGGAATGCAGTTGTGGCGATGTCGCCCATTCTACCTTCGGTTGCTGCAGGCTGCCTTGCAATTTTCGCGATGCTTTGCTTGAACTTGTGCCTGTCGGCCGTTTTCCAGCCATGGCTGTTTCCACTTTGCTCTTACACCGACATGCTTGCCAATGTATGCTTTTTGCTTATCCTTCTGCATGGCGCCTTCTATGTTGCTTTGTCATAGTTGGGTAACATTTTACATTTTTATGGGTACTTAAGTCCAACAAGGAATAAAGATTTGCATCTTTAATCCTATCGAAACCATGAACTAGGTTGAAGATGAGATCGGCCCTTCGGCCATGATTGTTTGTTCCGTTGTTTTGGGTGCAACTTTGGTGATGCTTTTGGGCTTAGCCGCCTATTCTTTGGCAGAATATTGGCTTCGCAAGCGGCGCAAGAGTTACCAGTTCTTCTTAACTCATCACAAATCCACTGCTGGCAGCGTTGCAAGGCTAGTGAAGTTGGAACTCCGGCAGCATGACTGCTCTGTATTCCTAGACAGTGATGACTTGTCATCTTTGGTGCATCTTTTCGCTGTGATCAGCCAAAGTGTGGAGAACTTGATCGTCGTAGGTTCAGCCAACATTTGGACTCGCAAATGGTGCGTAGGTGAAATCGTCACTGCAAAATTGCAGAATGTGAACATTGTCGTGCTTGCTTTACCCGGATTTCATTTCCCGGATGCCGCTTTCATTGCAGCGTTCGACACGGTTCTTGGGGACCTGAACGAGTTGGCCACTTATGGACTTGCAAAATCCGACATCAAAGACACCTTGGCGAAGCTAAGAGATCAGAAAACCGTCACTCTGCCAGAGCGGTTTCAGGTCTCTGACCTTGCTGAAATGATGCAAGAAGTGATCCCTGCAAGAACAGCGGTCCCGAAAGACACAATGAATGTGACTCGCTTCGATGCAGATGGTATTGGTGCTGTCACCTCATGTGTGATCTTGGCTAATCATGATGATATGGAGGCCTTAGCAACCGCACATGTGTTGAGAATCTGGATGTTCCCACACCTGTTGCAGAGGCGTATCAATGGACCCTCTGTCATCTCTTCAGACGACAGGATCATGGAGCTTGGGGCAGAACATGCGCAGTTGGTGATCGTCCTCTGTACCAAGGACTGCTTGGAAGTCCCAAGCATGCTTCAATGGATGATTCAGTGTTACCATTTCGCCGTACATTGTCGCATGCTTCCAATCATTGCAGATGATGATTTTCGCGTTCCGGGCGCGGTCGCCGATTTCCGCACGCTGGCTCGACGTCCACACGTGTTGGCCCAAGACGAACGCCTGCTCGATTACCTTGCTGTGGTAAGGGTCCTTTTCACTCAAATTGCTTTCCGATTCTCAGCTCGTTATTCAACAGAAGCGAGTCTGAAATCCAAAGCAGGTCGATGCGCCGAGAGGCTGTTGGATTTGGAGAATCTTGCAACGCTTTTACACGTGGCGCCTCCTACCATTGACCTCTCAGAAGTCACGACCTGGTTGCAAGAAAGCAGCAATGAAGCCGAACGGAGCCACGTTGAACAACGACATGCGGGTCGACTTGAAGAGGATGAAGGCATGGAAGAGGTGGTCTTTTGATTTTTTCGCTTGTCACCCGATCAATTTGTCAGTGTCAGCGTCGTGTCGGAGAAAAAGACTTGTGCGTCTAAAGCTTTTGTGGGATTCATTTTCCGCCTTGGAGTGCCCCATTTCGTAGAAGCATCCTACACCCGCACGCCTAAATCCCTGCGCCGTAGATCCTAAAATCCTAGATTTTCAGGTGAAATCCTCGAACCAAATCTGCGCATGACCGTGGCGCCCCATGCGTCCGGGCCCCGTGCAAGACAAGGCCTGGATCTGTTCGTTTTCATGGTATAAAAGTTTGTACATACAAAGATACAGAAGTACGTACAATGATGGGGGTGTCGGGGCAATCAGAGCTTTCTTGGTGTAGCCAGGAGGCGCCATCCCGGCATGTGTATCCACTCAGTGCATCCCTTGCTGCAGCAGTGTGTTTGAGATTTGAATTAGGAGGAAGGAACCGTACAGATGCAGTCTAGTCCCCATACTCCCAACACTGATGCCAGCACAAGGCATCACCGGTCACCAGCAGTTGCTACGTACACGCTTGTGAGAAGCAGCGAAGGCCTTGTTGAAAGTCGGCTACCACGCACGTCGCATTCAGCTACTTTCCACGAAGCTCAATTCTGCTGTTGAGAACGGGATTCCCTATCTATCATGAGTTTGACATTGCACAGAAAAGCGTGCAGGCACCGTCGTTCCATGCACATTCGACCAATTGTTGATATTTGTTGTGTCATGTGAGCGCGGAGGCCCTCCAGATCTGCGCTTCGCAACTGGCAAGTCTGCAAGTGCCACTCGTAGACCGGGTCGACCCCTATACTTGGTAGAGTTCGTAGTGTACAGTCTCCGCGTTTTCATGCGTTTCATGCGCCAGAGATGATAAGTAATGACAAGTCATCCGGGCGGATGTGCTTGGAGCCGAACCCAGAGATCCCAACACCCCTTAATTAAGGCACATACCTTAAATAATAGGGGCCTTAAAGGTATATTCCTTAATTAAGGGGCATTAAAATCCCCTAAACCCTATAGATCCCTTATAGACCCCTTTAAAGGAACCCTAACCCTAGGTATTCCTTGATTAAGGGGCCCCTTGGGCTCTCTGGGAAGGCGTGTGATCTCTCTCGAGCCCTCGCGGCCCTGGCATGCGGAGAGGGAAAGAGAGAATCATAGGGATCCTTAGGGTGTAGGGTTTAGGGTTTAGGGTTTAGGGTTTTGGGTTTAGGGTTTAGGGTTTAGGGTTTAGGGTTTTGGGTTTAGGGTTTAGGGTTTTGGGTTTAGGGTTTTGGGTTTAGGGTTTAGGGTTTAGGGTGTAGGGGGCTATATTTCCTTAAATAGGCCTTATTAATCCTTATTATGGGCCTTAAGGCCCCCTACACCCCCCCTCCCCCTACACCCCTAAGGATCCCTATGAGAGAGAGGGAGACGGTGATGATGCTGAGACTAAAAATGATAGTAAGAGTACAACAACAGCAATAATACCATCAACAATACCAAAAATGATACCTAAGCCCTAAACCATAAATCTCAATGATTATACTAAGAAGAAGAAGATGAAGATGATGCTGGCGTCGATGAGTTGCCTCTGCCTCGGCTGCTTCTCAGAGACGGCGGACTGAGCTATGAGTCATTCTGGGATCTTGTTTAGGACGGAATCTAATTTAGGTTACCATAATGGGAACCTATGGTAAATAACATGAGTGGGTTTTTGTTAAGGAACCTAATTTATGATTAATTTAGGTTACCATAATCGGAATCTATGGTAAATAATATGGTTTCCTGATTATGGTAAATTAAAGCGAATCCCTTAACAAAGACCCAGCGTTTGCAGAGCATATCTCCAATCCTTTCTTCCTCAAAGTGAAAGCACTTCAGGGACATGCGATCCATGCCGTGACGTGTGATCACGGTTACTTGCGCCGGGAAGTTATCAAGTGTTGAACAGTGTCTTGTGACAGTGCAAGGCTCAACCTTACGAAGAACATCTTTGAGGTCGAGACTTTGTTCCGAGCCCGTGTTACCAACCGCCACAACTGTCGATGGTGCAGGCTGTCGTCCGTGCTTTCTGCGGCCGTCTGGGAAGGGTCCACAACAACGGCATATACTCCGCAGACCTACATCTGTAAATGCTGGTCGCTGGGACTAAAGCCCTAGAGCCACACCCCAAAGCTGCAAGCGAAGCCGACAGACCCTTGACCTGAGCCCCCCTTGTAGCCCTCTCCCCGAAAAGTTACACCCTGAAGCCCTCTAACACACAGTTTTTGAAACATCATCCTGCAGCCACCAGCCTCCATCCCTAAACCACAGACGTTTAACGCCCAGATTTGCAGATTGCAATTCTCGACCCAAGCCTGCGCATGACTGTGGCGCCACCGCGAGGGGGCCCACAGCCCCCGCCCCCCGTGGGCCCGTGCAAGACCAGGCCCGGGATCATAGGTTGTGTACTTAAGCAGGTACATAAGTAAGTACAAGGATATAGGTGTGTTGGTTGATTAGAAGTTTTTGGTGTTTAAGGTGTTGACTTTAGGGCATTAGGGCTTGGGGTTGAAGGTGTCATTGTCTTATTGAGTCTTATTGCGTAAATGAACGTTGATATTCCCATGGCAACGGTTATTCTGATGTTATTCTTAACGCATATACGAGGATGCTAAATACCGCTGCTGTTGCTCCTTCTTCTCCTCCTTCTGCTGTTGTGTGTGACTATACTAACACTGCTGGTTGCTGATGCTTATCAGTATTGCTCTGTGTGTTATTCTCAGTTTTGCTTTATCTGGTTGTCTTGTTGTTGGCAATGACGTTGTTGTTTCTCATGAACCTAGTTGCATGTATGTCGTCAGAGTGGACTGTGGTTTGCTTTCGGAGGCATTTGGTGTACTGGTCTGAAGACCAAATGTTGTTGTTCTCAGGCCCTTGGCGTTCTGATTGTAACAGGGAGGAAAAGAACCGCAACAAAACACAACCTTAATGGAAAAAACCCAAACCCTATACCCTCCACCAAACATGGCCTATTAAAGTTACACCTAAACCCTAAACCCTAAACCCATTCCGAAAGCTCTCACCTCGCGCAGTAGGTTGCAGACCTCCTCAGGAGCCTGGGTGCGCGAGGCCGGGTGGGGCACGAGCTCGGAAACTTCTTGGAGGGTCGGAGGACTTAGTAACTGGTTACTTTAGGGACTTATAAGTACCATAGCCCCAATTAGGGTCCCTTTTAGGGTACTTACAAGTCTATTTATTAACTACTTACTAAGTCCCCTGACCCCGCAAGTTCGCTATCGAAGCCTCGGAAACCCGAAGCCCTCAACCACCCCTAAACTCTGAAAGCTCTAAGCCCTAAACCCGAAAAGCCCTATACCCTGAACCCTAAACCGTGTACCCTGCAGCGTTACAAGAAGGATTTAGGGGCAGGGCTTCAGCGATGTTGCGATGTTGGTACTCTAAAGCTTTAGAGTTTAGGGCTTTGGGGCTACTGATCCTTTGCTCCACTCTAGCCTTCAATTGTTGGGGTTTATGCCCCGGAATGCCGGGAGTCTATGGCCGAAGTTCAGCCAACCAAAGGCCCGGACAGAAGAATTCCGTCGTGTGGCCGGGCTTTGTGCAGAGGCCTTCGCAGAGGCATCAGGGGGATACTAAAAGCCGGAGATTCTTGCGTTCAAGATGCAGTGTTTTTGCAAGCATAACTGCAACAACGACACCTTTGATAGATAACCATAGCAGCAATAAGAGCAACGGTGGTGGTCGGTCATAGAAGGAGTCATCAGCGTGATCGGCTTTGCCTAGAGCCGACTTCCTTGCTCCAGGTTTACGGTTTAGGGTAAAGAGCCTTTGGGATGCAGGGCAAAGGTCCAGAGACCCCCATAGCGCGATGACTGTGATTCGAGACTATTGTTTGCATTGCATGCGTTCTTACTTCGACGTTAAGAATATAACCCGTTTCTGAGAATGCAGTCTGTTATTCGGACTTGGTGAAGTTTCCAATAATTAGAGGGCCTTTGGAGTGTCGCCCGTTGCCCGCCTTTTGCAGACCTTGCTCACAAGCCCTGAGACCAAGGCTTGTATCTTAGAGTTTCCAGGCGAGGGCTCCAGGGCTCAATACGGGAGTTTCCGAAAATAGGGTACCCTGATATAGTACCCTAAATAGTAGGATCCTTATTATAAGGACCCCAAAATAAGGTACCCCTTACTTTCGGAAACACCCATATAGAAGCCCCGACGAATGGGAACAAACTTTAGGGTACCACGCAGAACCATACATTGCTTTTTTTTATCACCGAAACCCTATTCCAAACCTTAAGGCCACCTTATCAGGGTTCAGTGGAATTGAGACCATGATCACAACAGCACTTCGAGTAAACCTTAAATCCATAACCCTAAACCCTTCCAGCGCCAGCGTTCGTGCCAAAGCCCGTTGTGAAGGAAGCCTTAAAGGGGATCCTATTTTAGAACCCTCTAGTACCCTTTAAAGTACCCTTGAAAGGGAATCCTAACGCCAGGATACAGGACCACGAAATACCTTCACGTCCGCTGCTCGGGATCTGTCTTGCAAAGTGCGGCAGCCCTGATGATCGTTGCTTTGTCTCCCTGCCTCTGTAGTTTCTTTTTAGATATACATGGCCTTTCCTGAATCTGTACATTAAAATGTACACTTATTGTTCCTTCCTTCCCTCCTTGCTTGCTGCCTTCGTTCGTTCGTACTTTCTCCCTCTGTCTGTCGGTCTCTCTCCCTCTCTCTCACGCTCTCTGTCTCTCTCTACATACATGCTTACATACATACCTACATACATACCTACATGCATACGCACATACATACATGCATGTATACATGCTTGCAGACACGCGCACGTGCATGCACACATATGTGAGTAAATGCATGTACGTGCACCCTAGTTTGTTTGTGTACACACAACATAATGTGAGCACTTGCATGCAAAGCACCATGCATGCCTTCATAGACTTGCACGTGTGCACCTAGTTTACTGCGCCCACATGTGTTTCTTCTTTGATCGTCTGGTCGTTCACAGATGTAATCATCTGTCTCTGCGCTTAAACATACGCATATACAGGCATCTGTATCCAACTCGCTATCTACATACCTCTCCCTCTCTCTCTATGTCTCTCGGCATAATGCACTTGCATGTTCACAGGATTCTTTACACATGTATACAGGCCCAGGTGCACACAGAGCCTTTCGGCTGAATTTAGGAAGTGACCCTTAAACCCGAAAGTTCCGATCTTGGCAAGATTTCAGGCACGGGTGGTTTTGATCGGCTGCTGCGCTTGTTGCTGTCAGCACGGGGACCTGCTTGTTTTGTATTTTGTTTTTAAAGCATGGTTTTGACTTGTATCTTCAATAACCTGAACCCGGCCTTTTTAGGGCGGCTTGAGGTTGCTGGTGTTTTCGGGTTACGTGATTTGCAGTTTCGCATGAGTTGCGGGGATGAAGGTTCAGCATTGAGGGGTACGGCTTTGTAGGCTTGAGGAACCAGCTAGCAGAGACAATGGGCGGTGCAGACTGAACGGGCAGGAGTTGGGTTCTTCGATCATCGTTGATGAATGCCATGGAAAATGTGAGGTTCTGTGCATCTACACGAACTCCCGACAAACCTTATGTCCTGAGCTGTGAAGGTGGTT
Organism: Symbiodinium sp. CCMP2592; assembly: GCA_905221615.1. Lineage (NCBI taxonomy): Eukaryota > Dinophyceae > Suessiales > Symbiodiniaceae > Symbiodinium > Symbiodinium sp. CCMP2592. The sequence goes on from CAJNDT010005936.1 coordinate 1,041,965, forward strand.
TGAAGAAGACTTTGAACCCAGAATCCAAAGCTCCAGGTCCTTGCTGGGTCGAACCCAGCGGGTATTTCTGGCAGCAGTCATGGAAGTGTCACTGGTGCCACTCGCCCGCTTTAAGTTCCGACCAAGAAGTCATTCGAAACAATCGATATTCAATCCCTAGCCCTAACCTGTAGACCCTAAGTCGTACACCCTAAACCCCAAACTCCAGGCGGATGGGAACAAAGGGCGTTCAACAAGAAAAGGCTAATCCCACACCTCGCAATGATCAGAGTTTCGTATCTTAACCATCGGCTACGTCTTACGGCCGGGGCAGGAAAAGGAGCCTTTTTGGAGGAACCTCAAAACCCCAAGAAACCCCGTAGTAAACCTCATAGTTGCATTTTAGAGGAACCCTAAAACCCCAAGCCTGAAACCTTCATAGTAGCCTTCAGAGGAACCCGAACCCTGAAAATGGAGAGTAACCTTCATAGTAACCTTGTAGAGGAACCCATAACCCGCAAACCCTAAACCCCTAAACCCTAAACCCCTAAACCCCTACACCCCTAATCCCTACCCCTAGACCCTAAACCACCCCAAGCCCAAAGCTCAAAGCACCCAAGCCATTTTTATGAAGACCAGAGCTGAGGCAGCGAGCGTTGGTCGCGGCGTTCTTCCAGGGCCGTGCAGAAACTTGGGCTGCAAGTGATTTCAGCTACCATATCATAGATATATCATGATAACAAGTATATATATATATATATATACAAATATTTTTTATATCTGTATTTACATATTCAGCTATTGCCGTTCCTTTTTCGGTGTAGGGTTTAGGAGTTTTGGGTGAACAAGCTATGGAGTTTGGGGTTATAGTTCAGAGTTGACGGTGCGTCAGCGCTAAATGTTTGTGAGTTCATGTTTAGTGACTATCCTAAGGCCCCAAAGTAGTTCCTTTTTGGGATTCATATATAGAATCCTATGAGGTAATCCCCAAAAGGAACTACTATGGGGCCTATAGGTAGGGCCGTAGCCGTCCTCATGGACAGCCAGAGTAGGGTTCAGGGTAAAGATGTCAGGAGCAACAGAAGTCGCGCAACAAGGCGTGCAGTGACAGGCAGGTGTGGGAGTTTTTCCAAAAAGAAGGGACCCTAATGTAGTACACCAAATAGTAGGATCCTTATTATAAGGACACCAGAATAAGGCACCCCTAAGTTTCGGAAACTCCCCTGTAGGACTTCGGAGCCATGCCGCGGTGACGAGAAGACCTTCATTTCCTCGGTCCCCTTCTGCCCACAACCCAGAGCCCGTACTTAGAGGTTCATGGTACTTAGTAATTAGGGTTATATATAGATACGGTAACTATACTTATAAATGGTTATATCCCCTGTACTTACTAAGTCCCATGAACCTCCAAGTATGCAACGCAGTAACGCCCTCAACTCGACTCTTGGTTGCTATGGTTGTTCTGCTTCCCTGGTGCTCTTGTTAGAGTATAGGGGCTTACGGTTTAGCGAACTCCGACATACTCAGAGATCCCAATACCCCTTAATTTAGGAATATACCTTAAATAAGAATACTTATTGAGGCCTCTATAATTTAAGGTCTATTCCTTTAGCGAACTCCGACACACTCCGTCAGTCAGGAGCGCTTGCGCCAGAAGCCGCCCAAGAGGCACAAGGTCTTGGTCGCTGCTCGGCCCGATCTCTCCTACATGCTGGTTCCTGTCCATTTGGGGGCTGCCGGCACCGTAGCAAAGTTAGTTAGCTAGCCAGTTAGTTACATGCTGGTTCCGTAAAGTTTTTGACCACAGACCCTAAACCCTAAACCCCTAAACCCTGAACCCCCAAGCAGGTAAGCTCCAATACGAAAGTAAGACCTCCAAGCCCGAAAGCCTAAAGCCCGACAACGCGAAATTCCAAAAGCCCCAAAACCCCATGCAACATTCGTAAGAATCCTAAAGCCTCCCACCATACAAAACCATTGCAGAGCCCTCACGGAACTTTCGAAAGACTTTCTAAAGCTTTGGACGGGACATCGCGACAGTTTATCAATTTGCACTCGCGTGGGTTGAATAGATAGCAGGGGCTCAGAAACCACCCGGTTCGCTGTTCAGTCACCATCCAGTTAACTGCTCAAAAACCACGTAAACAGTAGGTGTTAGAGGCAGCCCGCCAACATACAACCTCTCTACTTGAAGGATCATGGGACTTAGTAAGTAGGTTATAATTGGGATTATAAGTCCCCTAAGTGGGGTTATCCTAATTATAACCTACTTATATCCTTACTTACTAAGTCCCATGAGCCTTTAAGTATGCCCCCTTATCATGCCCTAAACCTTAGACCCTAAACCCGAAAACCCTAAGCTCTGCGCCTTAAACCTTTGAAATCTTCAAAGAATGGAGAGTGTACAGTAAACCCAAAACTTTGCAAAGAACCCTGTAAGTACAACCTAAACCCTTTACAGCATGTATGATTTGCTTGAAGCTTTCTTTGGCCAGCAACTAGTTGAAAGATCGCGACATCTGCCTGTAAACACCACGAATTCGATTGCGGACATACCCCAAAAATCCCAAAACCCTAGAATCCTGGAGCCCTAAACCCAAAACTCTAATACTCCAAAAACCCCAAACCCTAAACCCGAAACTCTAATGCCCTAATAAATGCAAAAATACCACACCCAAGAAGTCTCCCAACACCCTAAACCCTAAAGTCTAATGCCCCAAAAAATTGAAGAAACACACCCACACCCAAGAAGTCTCCGCAGGTCGACTCCTCGGATGGCGCAGCTCCGGTGGCCGCTTGTGAGCTGCAGCAGACGGAGCCGTCGGTGGCCTTCTTGAGCCTGGGCCCATCGGGTTCCTTTAAGGGGTTCCTGAAAAGGGATGCCTTTGTTGAGCCTGGGATCATTTTGCGTATTCGGGTTTCGGGCTTAGGGCTCAGTTTTAAGGGATACCAAAAGGGTTCTATAAGGGATTCAGGCCTTCTTGACTTGAGCCTGGGATCAGCTTATCGATTATGGTTTGTGTATTAGGGGTTAGGTTTTAGGGATTTAGTTTATTTAATGTAGAAGCCTCAATATTTCAGTAATTGTGGGGGCCAAATAGTTGGAATAGGGTTCCTTTTAAAGGGTTCCTGACAAGGGATACTGCGAGGGTTCTATTCAGGGTTTAGGGTTTTTTTCTCGGGTCTTGGGGCTGTTAGTTTTTTCGAGGTTTTGGGGTCTGTGCCTTCCGGGATTTAGGATTAGGTTTTTGGGTTTGTGGATTCAAGGGTTTAGATGGATTTAGTAGTTTAGAGTTTAGGGTATCGGCCTTCGAGTTACACGTCGTGGTGCTGGAGGGGGCCAGTGTTGCGCAGGCGCCGAAGCCGGGAACAAGTCATGACAGCAATGCATGTGATAAGTCGTAGTGGTAACAGTACCAGGTGCTTGAAGTACCGAGTCATTTGTCTGACATGAAGTCGGCCTGAACCCTAAGCCAAACCCTCAGCGGTGACCGGCACGAGTAGTCGGAGCGGAAGGAGTTCCAGTCAGCATATCAAGTCGTCACAGGACTAAGACTTGACAAGCCAGCGATAGAACTTTGGGGTGTTGAGGCTTTGGGAGTTGGGCTTAGGGCCGTCATTGCGAACTTGGCAGCAAGTGAGCCCAATTTCTTGTGCCATTGCTGTTCTTCGGAGCAGAGGGTATCTGTACCCTTCTGAGGATATGAGTGATCGCAGTAGCAATGGCAGTAGTGGGGCGCTGCGTGGGGAGCTGCGGCATCATGAATCTTTGCAGTAGCAACAGGGTCCTTGCTCCGAGCCTGCCACTTGAAAAGACGCCGTCTGCTGTGACTATAATATAGGGGCCTTATTTACTATTTGGGGGTTCCTTATTAGAATTGTAGTACACTATACCCCAAAACCCTATTCTAATTACTATGGCCCCTAAACCTCCGAGGAGATCCATGGCGGTTGCGCCGCACTGCCGGCGGCGTGGCTACGCACGGCGGCTGTTGAGGCCTGCGGCCCAAAACGGACATGAGTTCGTGAATTTTCATGGGTAGAAAAGTATCGTTGCCTCAATTAGGGCGGTAAGCAGTAGCAGCAGGTACCCTGATGATAACTTGTAACTCTACTTGCTAAGTCCACTGATCATGCAACGGGTCTGTCCCTTTGGTGAAGCAGTTATTTTAGGGCGTCAGTGGTACAAGAACCACATCTTGCAAAGCATGTGAAACCACCAAGTAAGCCACAACATGCCTGTCGCACGGCAAGAGAAGGGCACGCATGCTACAGTGCCGGATGACTGTGGCAAGAGCGTATGAGTTAGCCAAAGGTCAGGTCAGTGTGGACACATGGCAGGGGTAGCCGACAATTCGAGGGATGCAAGCGTTGTCATGGGTTTAGGCATGATATTTCAGTTTCACCAAACAATAGCAAGGGTCCTTGTTTCAGCCGGATGCTCCACGACGCAAGGCATCCCCAAACTTGAGCGAGATCCATATGAGAACACCCGCAATGCCTCAACCTTCAAAACGAACACCGGACCAAGCAGAGTAATCCAAGACACCCATGCCGAGAACACCAATCGGCTTCGTCGTCGTCGTAGTAGTAGGAAGGAGTAGGAGTAGCAGCAGGAGCAGGAGTAGCTGTAGGAGTTGAAGTTGCAGTTGCAATTGCAGTAGCAGGAGCAGGAGCAGGGGCAGTAGCAATAGTCGTAGTCGTAACTACAAGAAGAACATTAGGAGAGCGCGGCAACGTCTTGCGAGTTTGTGCTGCATAGGACAGGTAGACTTACCAGGACATGCCCGGTCATCAGATCTAGCAGCAGAAGGCGTTAGGTAAGAATGGAGAGCAGGCGAGGGAACACGGATAAATGCAGCTGATGGAAGCGGTAACCAAGTAAGATTACGCAGCAGCAGATAGGGGAGAGGTAGACAGAAAGTCAGATACCAAGATACAGGCATACACTACCTCTCGAACCATCGTAGCATAGGCATGCGACGCTATAGTGTGCCAGCGTGCTCTATCGAACCATCCAGCTATGTGGTGGATGTGTGACCATGGAACATCATCGAACTGCACAGCAGTGACAGACAAAGCATTCATTCAACCTTCCAAAGAAGTGCAATTTGTATGCCATGTTAATGAAGACGTATAGGTACCCTGAAACCCAAGCCCAGCTTCTAGAACCTGATATTCTATTTGATTGAAAAGAATGGTTACAAGACCGTGAATAAGACTCGTGAACAAGACTCTCAAAAAGAAAATGATGAGAATCCTTAATAAGACCCTTAGTAAGATCCTGAATGAGACGCTGAGAAAGACCTTATGACGGGTTAAGACTTTTACGTAAGGCCCGCAGTACACTTTGAAAGAAGGCCCTTGATTCAGACACTTGCACAAGCCTTTTAGAGGCCTTTAACAAGACTTATACTAAAGGCCCGAAATCACATGCTTACTTGGCAGGTCGGCCGAGAAAGCTGCGCGCGCTTGGGGCTGCGAGGCCCTTTTATTTTCTGGCTTTCGGTGCCATCGACTGGAGGATCGCTTTTCTTTGGGAGGGTTTTAACCGAAGCGCTACCCGTAGCCGAGAAGACCTACCTGTTCAGGGTTCCATATTATGGCTGCGACTTTAGAGTTCCCTAAACCCTAAACCCTAAACCCGTAGGTCTTTTGGACCACAGGTATACCCTTCATGGTGAAGGGGCAAGGAAGAGTTGAGGATTGCTTTGAGAGGCCTGAAGCCTCAACCCCGAGCGGCTCTGGAGCAGTGCTGGTGACTAGGTTCTCTGTGCTAAAGCCTCGAGAAAGAAGCTCTGACACTAGTGTTTGCTTTTGGTTTGGGTTCAAATTTGTGCGGTGCCTGGACGCTCGCGATCGTTCCGGTGGGCGACCCGTGAATAAAGGAGGCAGGCGTAAGGACACTGCAATGAACGATTTATAGTCCCGCCCTGCTGCCCCTGCCCTGCTCCCCCGTCTTGCTGCCCCCCTGCTGCCCCCCTGCTGCCTGGCTTGATGAATGATAGTAATCGGCGCCGTACACTCAGGCTCCGTACTTAGTTCTGAAACCCAACACTCTGACTTGAAGGTAGGGCTGCATGCGGCATTCGCCGCTAGGCAGTAGTAGGGTGAATCGTGTTTGGTAGTACTTAAGTTTACGTGTAGGCGTAGAGCGGCATGCGACACTCGCCGATAGGTAAAAGTAGGATGACTAGCAGTAGACTAGAGTAGAGTGTGCTGAAGTCGTAGTCTTGTAGTCGCAGTGTGAGTAAGACTGAGTAAGAGTTGCAAAGGAATGCGGCGATGAAGTGACATTCAACGCCACCCCCCGCAGGGATTCACAAAATCTCCCGGGCTGTTGTTTTTTTTTTTTTATATTTTCCTTATGGACACAAACAAGACCGCGCAAACAAATTGTATCAGCTGTCTAAAGCCTTGTAAAGCCGTATAGTGTAGTAGCACTATCTGATCATGGCCGCCTCTGGATCCTTCTCGCTTCCCTTCAACCCCCAAACTCATGGACCCTTAAACCCTTAAGCCCTAAGCACAGCAATCTGCGACCTGAACCCTGAAACCCCAGCTCGCTATCGACTTAGCCCTAAACCCTACGTATACCTACCTTGAACTCGAATCCCAGAACCTAAGAGCCTTAAGCCCCAAACCCAAAAGCCTTGAGAGAAAGACTTCTTCACGAGAGACACGGGCTGCCTGGAGAGCGGTGATCGGCCAGACGCCACGGGAGGCGGATGGAGCAGACGGGTGTGCTCGCTGGAGAAAAGAAAGACATAGAAGGACGCTTTACGAAAGAAGCGGAAAGGTGAAGGGCAGGGGGTGGCGGATGGGGCGTAGCATGGGGGGGTGAAGCGTGCCAGTGAGGATGGTGTTTCAGGTGCGTCCGCGGTGGTGCTGGAGGTGAAGAAAACGATTAGTTCTATTCAACTCCCAGGGAGGGACGGGGATGAGGGAGCGTAGCGTCGGGGGAAAGAGTGGCAGACTTGCAGGGGAGGAAGTGAAGGGATAAACACTCATGGGACGGTGGGCTCAAATGTATTCCCTGAGGAGAAGAATCAAAGCTTCTGCTGGGAGAGGGGCGGGTCTTGAAGGAATAGGGCGAGCTTGGGTGCACTTATGGACGAAGAGCTGTAGTGACGAGGTGCGCATGGCAAGTGCGTCTAAGAGTGCGGGGTGTACTCGTGGAGGTGAAGCTGGAGGGCGAATGCGGCGAGCGTGCCGGGTGTAGTCGCTGCGGCAGCTTTCAGGGATGGGCGGGAGCAGAAACAGGGAGGCGCGGAGAATCCCGAAGAAAACAAAGCGTCGTCCAAATGCCGACTGGGCTCTCCAGGGTGAAGAAACTCGCACCTAATAAGGCAGGTAATTAGAGTCAGGTTTTGGGGGTGCCTTATTATAAGTAGAAAATAATGTATCCCCAAAACCCTATTCCACTTATGAAGGCCCTACATTACTCTAAACCTTACAAAAAACGAAACCTTCGGAGCCGCTTTGCTGGTCTGAGCGCAGGCTGTCGTTTTGGATGCTCGCCAGGACACTGGGGTTGTAGCACTTTGGGGGACTGCAGAGGTTCAGGGGTCACCCAAAATCAATCGCTGCGAAACCCCAGTATCAGCACACAGGCCTCTAGAACAGCTGCATTACGTCAAGTATCTTAAAGTATGAGAGCTGCGGTACATTCCCGATTGTGGATAAATCACCCGAAAGCCTAGTTTCAAGATCATAAAGTTGAAACCCTTAGCAAAGCCCCTGAACTGTATAACGCCTTCTTAAACTGAAGCCCGTAAACCAATCTTCAAGCGAAGCCTTAACGGATATCGTATGTTTAATGGCTGCCACCAATGCCCCCGACCCCCAAAAGGAAGGCTATCCGGGGGCAGGCGCAAGAGCCTTTGGGTTTCCCCAGAGTCTAGGGTTTGGAGTATTTGGGTTTTAGGTTAGGTTTTTCGTGGGGTTTTAGGTCAGGTTTTTGTTCATCAGTTAGGCTCGGGTTCTCGCCCTTTGTGGCGTTAGTTAGGCTCGGGTTCTCGCCCTTCGTGGCGTTAGTTAGGGTCGGGTTCTCGCCCCAACTCTACTCGGCGTTAGTGCGTGGCTAGCTTGAGCTAGATTTTAGCTAGATTTTCGGAATATGAGAGCAATTTATTGAAGCCCCAATCAATGCCCAACCTCTACCCGACACCCCAATCTCTCCTCAAAGTAGCCACGCAGTGGGGCCGAGGGTAAGGCCGGGGCCGGGTAGGGTGGGGGAGGACTCGGGCATGCATTAGGGTTCATGAACTTACTCTGGCTAAAATCTCGCTCAAGGTGGCCACGCGCCACGCAGTGGGGCCGAGTAGGGTTGGGTAGGGCCGGGTGGGGCCGAGAGGGGCCGGGTAGGGTTGGGGAGGGGTTGCGCATGCATTGGGGCCTCCTTAAATTACTCTAAGACGACTCAAATCGAAGCTAAAATCTAGCTGAAGGTAGCTACACGGTGGCGCCGAGTAGGCTTGGGTAGGGCCGGGTGATGCCGTGGGGTTGGGGAAGCGCTGGGCATGCATTGAGGCCTCATTAAATTACTTTACTCAAAGTAGCCACGCGGTGGGGCCGAGTAGGGTTGGGTAGGGCCGGGTGGGGCCGGATGGGGCCGGGGGTTGGGGAGGGGTTGGGCATGCATTGGGGCCTCATTAAATTAGTCTACGACTGCTAAAATCTAGCTATAGGGTTGGGGAAGGGCTGGGCATGCATCGAGGCTCCATGGAATGACTTTCAGAATACGAATACGAAAATCGAGCTAAAATCTAGCTAAAAGTGGCCACGCGGTGGAGCGGGCCGGGTGATGCCGGGTAGGGTTGGGGAGGGGTCGGGCATGCATTGCGGGCTCATGAAATTACTTTACGACTCCTCAAATCTAGCTAAAATCTAGGGTGGAGCGAGTGGGTCGGCGGATAAGCTTTAAGGGCATCCTCAGAACCCTTCAAGAAATCCGTGAAGGACAACATTCCTGCCGTGCAGCTGTACGAGTCTGCTGGCTTCCGTGCCGTGGGTTGGACGCCAGCCACCCGGAGAAGCAAAGTCTAAGCTGTGTCCGGGCCCCTTTGAGGATTCGATACAAGGGTCCTTATCAGTCGAATTCTGACGGGTTATTGAACATATTTCATGTTGGTTCCAAGGAGCTTAGAAGCCAACACCCTATACACCCCAAACCAGAAGCAGCAAGCGACTTCCAAGTGAAATGTTTCGGCTGGGGGCTGGGTCTCACAGCGTCTGAAGAGAGTTCCCAAAGACCGCGAAACCGTTTACTATGATTTGAAATGTAGTGGGATGCGTAGTATGATTCGCTGTATAATTATTCCTTCTTGAAGGTTTTTTTGGAGTTTCTGGGCTAGGGTTTCCTCCCTAAACCTTAAACCCTAAACCTGGGCTCAAGGATGCTCATGGTTTCGGATTCCAGGGATGATGGGAGCTTGTGGTGGTGAGGTTTCGGATTCCGACGTTCACCTTCGGGTTAGGGCTTGGGGATCTTAGGATTTAAGCACTAAACCCTGAAACGCTGAAGCCCTAAGCCTTAACACCTCCCAAAACCCCGAAGCCCGAAGTCCCAATTTGTGCTGCCCTTTTCTGATAATTCAGGCCACTACACTAAGCATTGAAATAGAGGTCATCGACATTATCATGGCAGTTCAATGACAATAGTTAGTGTTAGACTGTCGTTGTAGCCATTAGAAAGATCTCCATGATCAGAGTTATCATCGTTATATCGAGAACAATAACACAGCACCCGCCAGTTGAAGAACCCTTGTAGAAGCCCGGTTCTTGATACGCACCTAAGACCTAAACCCAAAGCCCGAAACCAGAAGATCCCTAAAACCGGCGCTGCAGGTATCATGATTATTAACTGGGTACGGCCCCCACTCAGTAACAGTTGGCTAATATTCATAAGTAGATATATAAGGCCCTTAATAGTAGCCCTATTATAGACTGTTACTGTATGGGGGCCGTACCCAAATTATTAACATAAAAGCTTGAATAATTGTTCAGACTATTCCTGAGAGTCCCTGAGTGCAACAGTCGTATGCCATCGCCACATTCGACGCTGTAAGAGCCTTAAACTAGCGCTCTAAAACCTCCATTTGTTTGTTCAGGCACCTAAATCATGGAACTCTTAGAGTATCCCTTATGGAACACTTGAAAGCGTGCCCCATAGAAGCCTTTCAATGCTTCACATTATTCTGATCTGAGGTTGAAGAGCTGGAGCTTGAGTGCCTTCTTGCCGGCAGAGGTCAGCAGCGCCATCATGGTACGGTTTAGAATCTGGGGTTATACCAGGGTTCTAGAAGCGTTCAGGGTTTAGGGATGGGTGTCCAGATTGACGGTTAAGGGTTACGGGCTTTGGGAGAGAGAAGGACGTGTACAAGTGGCACTTGCTTTTTGAACACTGGTCATTGGACAGTAGGAGCAAGGGTCCTGTGCTTTGTGTCAATGCTGGATACTGCATGAGGGTTGCACCTGTGACGCTCTACCCTAAGGCCCCGAAGTAGTTCCTTTTTGGGGTTCATCTTTAGAATCCTATAAGGTAATCCCACAAAGGAACTACTTTGGGGCCTATGGGTAAACCCTCACAGAACCCAAAACTACACCAAAAACCCAAAGCCCCTAAACCGTACACCGTATAGCTCCCTTTAAAGGAACTCTATGAGCCCCTACTTGAAGGATCATGGGACTTAGTAAGTAGGTTATAATTGGGGTTATAAGTCCCCTAAGTGGGGTTATCCTAATTATAACCTACTTATAACTTTACTTACTAAGTCCCATGAGCCTTTAAGTAGACCCAGACCAGGGCAACCTTGGGACTATGTCTCGTCCATTCAGGCAGCCGCCGCTGGTCGCGCATGCTGCGGGGCACCCTAGACACGGAGGGCGACGAGGTGCCATCACTGTGGTGCTCTTAAAAGGGGTTTTCCGAAAATAGGGGACCCTAATATAGTACCCTAAATAGTAGGATCCTCATTTTTTGGACCCCCAAATAAGGTACCCCTAAGTTTCGGAAACTCCCAAATCATGACGGCCGTTGCAGTTCAGAGTTGGTTTTAGGGTTTAAGAGGTTGGGGTATGGTGATGTGCTCTCCTGGCTCTTCTCTTCTTGCTTTCTTCGTCGGTCCTGTTGTCGTGCAAAGCATTATGATGCTTTCGTACTTGTCTTTCTGGCCTGTCCTTACCCGCCCTCTCTTCTCAACCTGAACCCTGAATCCTATACCCTAGCGGCCCTAGACCACGAACCTTTATCCCCCAACCCGAAAGCCTCGACTCTTATAGTCGGAACTCAGGCCTTTAAAGGAACCCTATAAGGTTTCTTAGTCAGGCTCCTACATTATTATAGTACCCTTATGGATCCGTTGTAGGAGCCCTTACATCCTGTTTTCAATCCCTGAAACCTTGAGAGGAATGAGGCAGAAAAGGAGCAAAAACAAGTGCCTCGACCCCCTGCTGGCAGGAGCAGCGGGCTCAGTAAGTAGGTCGTAAGCTTGGTTGTAAGAAGATACCCCAGTCTGGCGACTTATAACCCTGCTTGAAACCTGCTTAATGTAGGAACCTAATTGAACCCCTGGGCCTATAACCCCAAAAATCGAAGATTTCGTAATCAGGAACCCTAATAAAGGCCCAAGGTTTCTTAATCAGGCTCCGACATCATTATAGTACCTTATACATCCCTTATAGTAACCCCTGTAAAGGAACCCTATAAGGTTTCTTAATGAGGTTCCTACAGTATTATAGTACCCTTATGGATCCGTTGTAGGAACCCTTACATACCTCTTCAAAGGAGCCCAAATAAAGGCCAAAGGTTTCTTAAGCAGGTTCCTACATCGAACCCCTGGAAACCCTTATGGTACCCTGAAAGTCCCTTGAAAAGGAACCTTTAGGATGTAGGGGTTTAAGGAGTTTAGGGTTTAGGGAGTTTAGGGTTTAGGGCTTAGGCAGTTTAGGGTTTAGGGTTTTAGACCCCTACAGAGGAGCCCTCTGGCATGGAGCTCGCCGCGGAGCTGACGCGGCGGGCGCTCTATCAGGCAGGCGGCTTTTCGAAGTCCAGGGTTTCGGGTTTAGGGTTTCGGGTTCAGGGTTCAGGGTTTAGGATTGAGGGTTTAGGGTTGCGGGTTCAGGGTTTAGGGTTGAAGGTTCAAGGGGGAAGTCCCAGAAGAGTAGGTTTCGGTATTCGGGACCTAAGGGCACCCACAAAAACCTTCCAGAAAAAACTTCGTCGCGACCCCTCCATTTTGTCCGGGCTTGGGGTTCTGGGAGCCATGGGGTTCAGCGGCTATGGCCGAGGGCGTTGTCCGGACCCTAAGCCCACAAACCCGCACCCAACCTAAAGCCCTAAATTTGAATGCACACCCCTAAACCCGAAACCCGAAGCCCCAAAGCCTTGAAGCCCTAAAGCTTAACCTGTAAACCACCAATCATCAACGCCCTAAGCAATCTCCAAACCGCAAGCATTAAAGCCTTGTGGACCGCCTTAAGGACCCCTAGCGGATTTTCAATAGAACCCAAAGAACTTACAATCATGAAGCTCTGAAACCTATACGCTCAGACCCTACATAGTTTCCCCCCAGAGATACTCTGAAAGCACACCCGAGCTTTGAACCTTCCAAATAAAAGAAACCCTAAGCCCTAAACTCCAAACCCAATTCCAAAATCCTGAACCCTTGAACCATTTGAAACGAACCACTTACCTTCAACCCTCAAGAAGCCCCCAAAACACCCCACGCTGTCAGGTGCTTTTGGGCTTGTTGGCCTCAGCAATCTTCTTCCCGAGGCCCGGAAGGGCATGAGGAGCTTCTATGATGATGAATACTGCTGTTAGTATTGTTTCGTTGTTGAGTACTACTCCTATTGTTATTACGGTTAGCTCGACTATAGCATTTCTTCTTCTGTGCAGTTGTTTTATTGTTACTCGTATTGGTATTTATGACTACTACTGTTTTGTTTTCGAAATTTCCTTTGCTAATGTGAAAAATTTGTTGTGAGCATTTTGCTGTTTTACTGAATTTAGTTGCCATTATTACTACAATTGTTCTTTTTTACTGTTTTTGCTATGATCAGTCTTGTTTTACGAGTACGATGGTGTCATCATGCTGATGATGGTGATGATGGTCGTGATGACGATGAACTCTCAGTATCATTCGTATGAGAACTATTGTGATTGCCGATGCTACGATTCTGTTCCTTGTTACCACTGGGTTCCCAATATAATATCACAAGTCCTTGATGCACCCCAACACCCGATTCAAACGTCTAGGGCCTTCTGTTGGGGTGTGCAGCTTGGCACTGACATGCACTGGCACAAGTGGGTGGTTGTCAAAATTATGGTCCCTTTTTGGGTCCTTACTATAATACGGCACCTAATCTTTAGGGTACCCAAAAAGGGGCCATAATTTTGATAACTACCCAAGTGAATGTCGTCCTTGATCTGCTCTTGGAACTCGTTCTCGGCGCGGCAATTCAGGGTTTAGGTTTTTAGGGGTTTTAGGGGTTCTGGGGGTTTAGGGTTTAGGGTTTTAGGGGTTTTAGGGGTTTAGGGTTTGTATAGTCCAGCACGTGTCTTTGCGGCATGCAAAGTTTTGCTAAAGACAGGAAGCGTCAGAAAGAGAGAACGAGCGAGAGAGCGAAAGAGACAGTGGGAGCAGCAGAGGGCGAGAGAGTGAAGAAGTACGATGCAGCTACTTGGGAGTTTCCGAAAATAGGGGACCCTAACATAGTACCCTAAATAGCAGGATTGCTGGAGTGAACCAGCAGGCATAGAAGCAGAAGCTACTAGTGGGGTAGCTAATCCCCTAGCAGAGTCTTCCCAACTGCCCATGGCTCACTCGAACACGGAGGTTTTACACGCAAGCAAAAGATCAGAAACATGACTAGGGCATGACACCAATGTTGATGCATGTGCAAATGTGATTAAAATGCATTGCTCAAGGCTGTACTGTTCGGGCCTAAAGAGCACAAGAGGAAAACGTTTCACATGTACACGTGACGTGAGCTACAAAGGTGGCATGCTTTTCAGCACTCCTCCTTCGCAGCCCCGCCAGGGAGTTGCGACCTACTTGCTACTGCAGGTCAACCCGTCAGGGTGACGCCATGCCTACCCTGAACTACCTGGCAAAAACTGGGCCAACTGCCCTCACTCTGCGAGGGCTCTCAAGGCACCTCGTGCGGAAAAAGACCCAGCTGCGGATGAAGCTCACTGAAAGATCCAACCCGTTAGGGTGGAGTAGTTCCTACCCTGTGCTGTGCTGGGTGTGGTCGGCAGCACTCCCGTGGCACTGCTGGCACACTTGAAACTCAACAAACCTGTGCGAGTGGGCGAGCGTGGAACAGGTCTTAGTGCGGTGGAGCTTGGTCCCCTCGGGTGTTGCAAAGTAGCGCGTTGGTGCTCCACCTGCCTGCTCACGCGTGCGAGTTGTTTGTGGCGGCGTCTGGGCACTGCAGCAACAGACTGCGAGCTTGCTGCCTCCTCACGTGCAGAGATCTCGGCCTGGATGGCCTGCGCAGTTTGATCTCGAAGGCGCTGTAACTTACGCGCCTTGCGGGGGCTCAGGGACAACACGGGTGTCCCTGCCTTTCGGCGGGAGATGACGCCTTGAAGGCACCACTTGCAGAACTCCCACACTGCAATGAAGCAAATGCCAATGCAAATGATGGATACTGCCAACATCAAATCTGCATCAAGCGACACAGGGAGAGACAAGTCTTCTTCCTCGTCTGCTGCCTGGCTAGCAGCGCCTATGACTTGCAGGAAGAAAACAAGCCTGAATAAAGCACTCACCGGCTGATCACGTTGACCAACTGCACTTGCTTCCGCAGTGCGGAACAGGTTAAACCCGAGCACGCTCCAAAAGGCTGCTGTCACAAGGCCTTTCGGTACTGCGGCAAAACACAAGAGTTTGAGCGGCACACTTCCTGCAAAAAGTTGTTGGGACTCCTCCTGGACTGGAGGCCCTGGTACTGTGCCACAAAAACCAAGCAACCTAACGCACGGCTCCTCCTCAACCCAGTACGGTACTGGAGTGCCTGTAGCTGCTGAGGGCAGTGTCCTGAACACGCCGGTGCAAAGTGAAGGCAAGCTTATGCGAAGGACGACAAGTACGAGCAGCCACAACAACAGTTGGAAAAGGAGGTTTGCCTTCAGACGTCGGCGTGTGTTGTGGGTCCCACCCTCCCGGGGGGCGGTTGCTGGGACTGCAACACTATTGGGCACTGTGGTTTCGTGCTCTCCTCCTAGCTTGGTGGCTACGACCTTGTGGACGGTTGGCTGGACGTCACGCGGCCCAAACCCACACAACGCCCCAGAACCATCTACACAAAGTTCACCCGTACACCACTGCGGTAGATCTGGCATTGCTGTATGCCCATCTCTTCCGAGTGGGGAATGTGGCAGGCGCGTCCAATCCAAGTCATAAACGCTTAAATCCCTGATGCCATCGCTGATATTGCATCCTGCGGGATTGTCGTCATCCCCATCGCTAGCGTCCAACCTGAACCACAACGTGTGGGAACCACTACGCTGGGAACCATCCCCCACTGGGCGTTCAGTGGTATGGGGGCTCAAGCGTGAGTGAGATGCAACCGAGGGGTGCGAAGTTGGGGATGTGTTGCGTTCAATCCCACGTCGGGTCACCGTGCATTTCTCCAACTGTGATATCAATGTGAGGGCCTGGCTCTCAACCAATTCCGGGCAACCATTTTTGACCCGAAGCCTCAGCGACTTACCATCAGGAGGATAAAGCTTGCAACTACCAGCGGACCAAACTAGCTTGTATCCCAACTGCTCTATGATGGCACCCATGGGGACAATTGGCTGCACCAGGCCGTCCCTCCCGGGAGGCAGTAGGAGAGTGCCCACGCGCGTCAAACGCATGATTGTGGTTTGGTCGCCGGCTAAACTCACTTGTACCTCCTCTGTGGCCTCCCACTCCTCCTCAGATGATGCTTGCCGCATGGGGCGTGTGGCACCGGAGTCCAAAAGCGCATATGCTATGGGTTTGTGGGCCACAGACAACCCCCCATTCTCGGCTCGAGAATGGGGGTTTGTCCCACCCCGATTTTCGGCATTTCCCAACCCCCGAGTTGGAGCCTCCTGATGGGGGGGTTGGGAGTCCCGGTTTGGGGGGCCCGAAACCGGGAAACAGCTTACGGGCACGACTGAGCGAATCGTCAGCCTCTTCACCGAAGGATTGGGTGTGGACGATGCGGGTACGGACGATGCCGGTGGCGCTGAGGGCTGCTGCGATGCAGTACTCAAGCCTTCCGGCTGAGGTTGAGGCGGCTGGGCATGTGGTGTGGTGTCGCTGCGCGGTGGATTGGCCTCCAACTGCCTTAAGGCTTGAACTGCCTGTTGCATGAAGGTGTCCATGTTGAGCACTGGGGTGGCTTGGACAACGGGTTGGCCTGAGGATGTGAAAGCTGCCTGTACGGACGGTTTCTGATCTGGCGCTTTGGGTTCCGCCTTACCTGCCTTGCAATCCTTAGCGCGATGCTCCTCGGAACCACAATTCAAGCACTTCTTAAACCGCTCATCCTTAGAGAGTTCGGCCATTGAATGTGCGTATCGGCACTTTTGCCCAAACCTGCAGCCCTTAGGCGATAAAAAGAACTTGCATGGTTTGCCACCCGCCCCACTGACACGTTCACCTGCCTCATTTGCGCTCACTGCCTTGAGCTGTGGAACGTGGGCGTCGTCAGACTTTACTGGCACCATTGCTCCGGCTAGCGTTTCAAACTCAGCCAACAAATGCCTGTGATAAGACCTGACCGCCTCTTCCGAGGGGCGTCCGTGGAGCTGCAATGTGCTCTTCACTAGCTCCGTGCGCCATGTTACCTCCGGTTCCTTACGAAGCACTGGCTTAGTCATTGAGGTGAGGGCACTCACCAGGACCATAGGATCCGGTAAATTCATGCCGCAATCCACGCAGCGCTGATACCACCTACCCCAAGCCCTCAAAGCTAACACGCCTGACGTTGCGTTGTCCACCTCCGCTGGATGCTGCAAGTTGGTCAACACTAAAGACCTCTCAGCCGTCCCTCCCGGGAGGTATTGGGTGTGCAACCTGAACAGAATGTGTGTAGCCATCCGCGTGGTTTTACGGGCTATGAGGTCCGCCTTAACCGTTTCATCCAGGGCACCCAAAAGCATCACACACGCCCTCGCATTCACCCGACTCCATTTGCCCTCTACCAACTCCGGTCTGTCATCAGGCTCTATGCGCAAACGCTCAATGGGACATGAAACTACCCACCTCTCATAGGCGTCACGGCTCACCTGCAGAACAGCCGCCCACCAGGAGCCCGAAGTGTCCGAAAGGTCACCCATAAAACCACTTACCAGTTGTAACCAATCCTGGAAATCCAGGGATCCTGTTGAGGGGTCTGGAGTGGCCAGTTTGGGCAAATCTGAGGTGCCGGGCTTTACCACTTCAGGAGCATCACTATCCTTACCCCGGAGTTGCTGCAATTGCACGCTTTGTAGTTGTTGCATTCCTAGGATTAGTGCATCTAATGCGGGGTTGCCTGACGCAAGGCCGTGAGTCCCCTCATGCGGTATGGGAACCGCTCCTCCTGGAACTGAGCCTCCTTGCAACCCTGGTGGGGGTGGTGCCTGGGGCAATCGTGTTCCCCCTGGCGTTGCACTGTCGGCATGGGCACTAAAGGCCCTGATATCCTCCAGACTGGGGTTTTCGACGCGAGATTGGGAGTCTGGGCCAGAAGAGGCCAGACCACCCGCTGTTGGTCCGATCCCAGCCCTTCCGGGAGGAGACGCGCGATTTGGATTGGCATATGTCTGATGTCCAACCCTTCCGGGTGGAGGCGCGCTTGCATCCCTTGCAGACCCACGCAAACCTCCCAACCCGGACATGAAACTCGACAACAAACCCGGAAAAGATGTAGCCTGAATAGCGGGTGCCACAGTCCTACTAGCATCAACCGCTCGAGGTGCCACACCTTGTACCTGAGATGTGATTGGACTGACAACCTGAGTGACCTGTGATTGGGCATGTTGGAGTAGCGGCAAAGTAGGTGTGGTTGTCTGCGGGGCAGTGTTTGCTACCACTACTTCCCTCAACATGTGGTCTCTCTCCTCCAGCTGCCTCCTTAACCTCTGTATCTCAAGGTCCTGGGCCTCAGCTCTCTCACCAAACCCCGCTAGCTGCCGTGCAACCTCAGCTTGAATGGCTTCTTGAGGGAATGATGACGAGTCGGTGCGACTCTGTGGCCTCTCAGGCCCTCTACCGTACAATACCGGGGCCCTCTGCTCCGAGGCTTGCATGCGCTGCAGCATTTCAGCACTTAGCAAAGGGCCATCCCTTCCGGGAGGCGGTGCAAAGGATGTTGGAGTACCATGCGCTCCCACTTGTGGTGGCGAGCTTGTATGCGAACCCAAACTTCCTTCTCCCAAGGCCAATTGCCCTGAAGCACCACTCGGACTATCGCGAGTTTGTGATGTGGTTCGTGGTGGCGTGGCGTGTGTGCCTTGCAACACTGCGGCGGGTACTTGCACCACCTCAGTGCGCGCTACACGGAAAAATTCCCCAACTCTCGACATGAGTTGAAAACCTGTAGCAGGTAACCCTTCTACCACTTCGGCGATGGTAGGCAATCCCTGCTGCGACCTCGGGGTAACAAACCCCTCGGCTCCCACGGTCTCCCCAGTTGACCTTACACCCCCCAACACTCCACCTCCGCTCAAATCCGTAGCCAGACCGGCCTCATTTGATACGGCTTGATGTGCGCTGGCGTTGGTCTCTGGTCCTGGGCTTCCGCCCGGAGCTGTGCTTTGCGGCAGTGCACTTCGGGGCGCACGAGCAATCCCACCATCAGTGGTGGTCGACACCTGGGGTGTGCCTTCTACTGGGTCCCCACTTCCAGATGCCCTTCCCGCAGCCATATGGGACGCAAAGCCTACTCCACCTGCAATGTGCACTTGTGCAGGTGTTGGTGTTGCGTCCTGTGTACCTGGGTGACCATCCCTCCCGGGTGGTGGGGATGGCATAGTGCCCAGAGTGCCGTAGTGCCCTTGCCCAAGCGTTGGGCTCATAACCTGCTGGAGTGAACCAGCAGGCATAGAAGCAGAAGCTACTAGTGGGGTAGCTAATCCCCTAGCAGAGTCTTCCCAACTGCCCATGGCTCACTCGAACACGGAGGTTTTACACGCAAGCAAAAGATCAGAAACATGACTAGGGCATGACACCAATGTTGATGCATGTGCAAATGTGATTAAAATGCATTGCTCAAGGCTGTACTGTTCGGGCCTAAAGAGCACAAGAGGAAAACGTTTCACATGTACACGTGACGTGAGCTACAAAGGTGGCATGCTTTTCAGCAAGGATCCTTATTATAAGGACCCCAGAATAAGGTACCCCTTATTTTCGGAAACTCCCACTTGCCGAATTGCTTTGAGAATCCATCTTGTGCCGAGAACATCTCCGGAATGGGGTTGCGGTGACGGGAATAACAAGACTTAGATAGTGAACGGGGGAACTTTAAACTTTTTGGCCTCATATATTTGCTCTATATTCGAAAGTTTGAACTTTTTGGGGCCCGGTTGTTGAAGAACAGAGAAGATGAGCATCGGTTGAGGGTTTAAAGGTCTACTGTGGCTTCATATAATGAAGAACTTGGTCAGAGAAAGAATCAAACCGCTAGGATGCTTCCGATCGCGATGTTTTTTCTGTGCATTCTTGCTGCTTAATCCGAAACCCCAAAGCCCATTCCAATTGACGAGTCTTTTGCTTCTCCTTGCTGCAGGTGATGGGCGGCATCATGGTTGGGCGATCAACCAGACCAGCTCTTGCAGACACAGCTTGGTTTTGGCCTGCGCGATGCTGTCCGATCTGTTTCGTTTCGATTGGCAAGTGGCAGCTAAAGAGCGGAAGCAGTGGCTGTGGCTGACCCAGCTCGTGATCGAACCGGCAAGATCTCGGCGCACGTGGAACATCGCTGGGACAACGAAAGTGCTGGGAATTCTAGTGAGCTGTTTGCTGATTAGCCTCTTCCGTCAGACTTGCACTATGTACTTTGGTGGATGAGACTTCCGACAGCAGAGATGCCCATGAACGATGCTTGAAAGGCAGCAACGTATCGCTGCGAAAAGCAGCGATTTTCGCTCGCATCACCCAGGAGGGGCTGCAGCATATCCAGGACGAGTGACCAGGGCATTCAGTCGTAAGAGTTCGGTTCTTGAGCATGTGTCTACATCCAACCCGAGTGTCCTCCCTGTCCCGGATGATGCACGCAGACAGCCACTGTGGTGTAGAAAGCACTGTGGCGTTAAAACTTCTTGCATCCCAATACATGTTCCAGGCTTTGGGCATTGGGGTTTCGGAAAGCTTAAACCCTAAACCCTAACTTTGGGTGTTGCGGTGTCGGGTGGCTTACACTGTGACTGGAATTGTATTTTGGCCCTCAACCCTCAACCCCAAACCCTAAACCCCTAAACCGTTTATTGTTCAGGGCTGTGCACCCTTGCAGCATGCTTTTTGGCGCTGCAGCTACTCTGAGCCTGCTTGAGGCTCAGCCTAAGTAGAGAAAATTAGGGGTGCGTTAGGGTTCCTGTAAAGGGATACTATAAGGGTTGTATAAAGGGTTTAGAGTTTCTGAAAATTAGAGGTGCCTCATTTTTGGAGTCCTGATAATAAGGATCCTACTATTTAGGGTCCCATGTGAGTTTTCGGCAACTTCGGTGGTGCTGTCTACGAAAGCTTCCCATCCTCAGGTGCATATGCGACACAGGTACATGGTCTCTTAGGGTGGAACACTCTTCACGCTTTGTGGTTCCAAAACCTTCAC
Organism: Symbiodinium sp. CCMP2592; assembly: GCA_905221615.1. Classification (NCBI taxonomy): domain Eukaryota; class Dinophyceae; order Suessiales; family Symbiodiniaceae; genus Symbiodinium; species Symbiodinium sp. CCMP2592. The sequence continues at coordinate 1,062,743 of CAJNDT010005936.1, forward strand.
TAGACCCATGGAGCCTCAAACCATGTGGGAGTTTCCGAAACTAGGGGATCCTAATATAGCACCCTAAACAGTAGGATCCTTATTATAAGGACCCCGTTTTCGGAAACTCCCATGTTGGGTGGTTCTGGAGTTCCAGCATCAGGCCTTAAACCCCACTTGGGGGGTCAGGGGAGTGAGTAAGTAGACTTATAAGTACCCTAAAAGGGACCCTAATTGGGGTTATGGTACTTATAAGTCCCTAGACTAACCAGTTACTAAGTCCCCCGACCCTCCCAGCACATGCAAAGTCCACGTCGCCTCTCTTGGCTCAGACGTGGTAGGCCGCAAGTTGGAGCCATGGCACCCATCCAAGGACGTGAAGGGAGCTTGTCGGGTTCTAGAGATCAGGCGTGAAGGTACTGCGAGACACAGCACCCTAAACCCCAAACCCTAAACCCGAAACCCTAAACCCTAAACCCTAAACCCTAAACCCTAAACCCCAAACCCGAAACCCCAAACTAGGGTGTTCAGGGTTCGGGATCTTCTCGCGAAGCTCATCTCTCAAACCCAAAAGGAACCATGGCCACCAAAACGATAGCCAACAAGCATGTTTTCAAAAACTGCACCCAGCAGGTGTATATAGGCTTTAGGGTTTGGGGCAAATGGTGCAGTCAGGGAGCCAGCTAAACCCTAAACCCGAAGCCCTCTCGACGTAGCTCTGAAACGGCCTAAGCTGAGCCTTCAAGCCTGTCTTGTTCTTAGGGATCCATTCCCCCATTCTCTATTATCCAGGGGAAAAGGAGGGACCCTTAATTAGGACCCCTAGGTATATACCCTTAATATAGCTATTATATACCCATTATAGGGTAGGGGTCCCCAATAAGGGTCCTTCCTATTCCCCTTTGATATCAAGCACCAGACAGTCTTGTGCCAGCCCTAGCGCCTCCGCCCTCACAGCCCTGAGCCCTTCAGCCCTAAGCCCTAACTCTGTGTATCATAGACAGGCTTTACCAATACTAGTTGGGGGTTCTTCATGAAAATTATATTGGGCCCCAAAACCCTATTCTAATCCTTAAGGCCCCTATATGAAGAAGCTTAGCGTCCCAAACCCAAACCTCTCGAGAAAGCTTCGAGCCTGACAGCCTCAGGGTTTGAACCCTAAAATCTCTACATTGGTGGTTGTCAAAATTATGGTCCCTTTTTGGGCACCCTAATTATTACGTGCCGTATTATAATAAGGACCCAAAAAGGGACCCTAATTTTGACAACCACCCAGACGTACAACCCTTGAACCCGTCAACCGATAAAAACTTCACGTTTTCAACGTCATGGGCTCTGAACCCCGAACACTATGTCACTAGACTACTTTGCTGAGGAACGAAACAAAGACATCAGAATAACGTCTTCCTGACACCCGAGCGCTGGCGAGAAGGAGAAGGCGCCCCAGAAGCTCCACCCGCAAGGTGCGGCAAAGGTCGTCGCGCAGGAGGCTGGGTTCAGAATGTAGTGGTTTACGGCATTTAAGCGTTGAGGTTTGTTTATTGTGATCATCTCGCCCAGAAGCCTTTAAGCACGAGTCTTCAGCGTCTCAGTGTCCCGATACCTTATACCTCGGCATGTAGGTAGATAGGTAGGTAGGTAGGGTATGTATGTACGGATGTTAGATGTCTTGCGTACGTGGCGCCATGTCATGCCAGGCCATGTGATGTTATGTTATGTTGTGTGATTCTACACACGTGTATGTCAGCTTGCTATGCCATGCTATGCTAGCCGCTGGCCGATGACTCCATGTTATGCTGTGCAATGTTGTACTATGGGACGCCATTCTATGTCATGTCATGGTTTGCCCACCTGTAGGGCTGTGTGTATGTCACATTCGTATCAGTATGTTTATCCGTACGGTTCTTCATCGTGATTGAAGACGACCTGCCAGTTCGGCAGAAGGCTTCGGATTGGGCTGAGAGGTTTAAAGTGTAGACTCAGGATTCAAGGTTCGTTTTGCGATTCGGTCATCGTTAGGACATGATGTCCATAAGCAATTTTGCATGCCCCTCGGGGTCTGTCACAAACCTTGAGCAAGGACAAACAATATTCCTTTATAAGCCGTATGATGGACTCCATTCGGGGCACTGCCCAGAAGAAGAAGAAGACCTCTAAGGAGGCCGGGGGCGATGTTTGCAAATCCGGGCTTAATACAGGGCCATATTCAGGTGTAAGAAAGTATTGGGCAGTACTTATTTGTTTAGCTAGAACAGGCTTTTGGAGCACGTTCTATCTTGAGCCTCCGCACTAACCGCTTCATCCCTTTACGACGGTCAGAACCTATATGGTTTGCGGGCTGCCGCCCAGGTTGCGGTTGGGAAGCTAGCAAAGTGTCTTCGCTGTGCAGGGCCGAGGGTCTTAAGGCTCAATGTTTCTGACTTGGGAAAGCAACCCGGTATCAGCTTGTTGGAGGGAGCCGAGTGTTATCATTCTCCTCCACCTTGCCATGCAACTATTTGAAGCTGGTGGGGTTTTGAGTTTGGGGTTTGGGGTACACATGAGCCTTGCGAATCCTTCTGTTCACCCCCTGCTTGAATCCTAAGTGAACCCCTGAAGCCTGCAGAAAGGAGCTTTAATTCTGCAAATCCACGTGCAGTCGTGATTCCTTCGAAGTGCCTTGCTAAACTCCCCACAGTTATGGCTGCGCAAGCTACATGCAGACCTGCTAAATGCGGTATTTGACTTGCGACCTAGTGACACCGGTACTTGCCAAGCATCCTGCATACCCGAGCCCAAGCTGTCTGCAAAATCGTTTCTACATTCCAGGTGCAGCATCAGGAAAATCGCACTAGAATGACCGTGCCGGGCAGAGGAATGTGAATTCCTGATGAATCCTTTGCTTTTCTATTCATTGAGCAGCAGCAGCAGCAAAGCCAAACCGAAGCTTGGTGATCGCCGCAATGTATCCCTTCCCCACGCCCTTTAAACCCGGTACCTCCTATACCTGATGTTTTGGGTGTTCCCTGCCAGAGAGACTGGACCAAACTAGGCTCTGAAAGCAGGCCAGGCATGAGCACACAACTATAACCTTCCATATGCCAACTTGCGGTTGGAGGTGCGGCTGCACTTTAATCCGACCCTGAACCATGTGAAGATTCAAAACCCTAAAACCCTAAACCCCTAAACCTCAAACCCTTAAACCTGAACCCCTGAAGATTCAATCCAAAATTCTTGGATTTGATTACCAGAAATCCTGCGCCCTGAGACTGAAGCCCCATTTCAGTAGCTATAAACCCGGCGCTCCAAATCCCAAGCCCTTAAGCCGCCCTACATTCAGGGTGGAAAGGTAGGACTTAGGGTTTAGGGTTTAGGAGGGTTTAAAGGTAGGATTAAGGGTTTGGATCCTCCAGCCAGGAGGAGGCATTGGTGGAGGGAAAGGAGGAGGAGGAGCCGGAGGCCACTACGACAGCGGGGTGGAGTTTACCATACCCAAAGGCTTACAGGGTCTTAGGCGCAGGGACTTCTTATCACAAGTGCGAGTATGGTTCCTATTCAGAAACCGTAGTTTGTACTATGGTACCGGGGGTGGGCAAAGCTAATCCTTCCAATGTGGGGGCCAGGCTTTCTGATGCTTCCAATTGCTTGAAGGTTGTGAGACTTTCTTATCTGCTAGCTCCATGCGCGTTGCCCTTACAAGACCGCCTTCTACCTTCAAACCAAACTAGTCAGTAAATCCTCCGAGCCAGACTGAACCCTGCCTCTGCAAAATACCAGGCGCAGGAGTGTCCTGTAGGGAGAACTTTGGTAGTTGATCTTTCGGAGCCATAGCTCAGAAACCCTAAACCCTAAACTCTTAAACCCCAAACCCTGGGGACCAGATCTGCAAGCTTGGGCTTGTTCCTGCCCAGAGAACCCAATACCCCTTAAATAAGGAATATACCTTAAAGAACAGAGGCCTTAGTATTTTGATATAAGGTATATTCCTTAATTGAGGGGTATTGGGATCTCTGGGTGGTAGCATGTGGAATATGGATTGGAGTAGCGAGACGACTTTAGCACCTAGAATAGCGGACTGCCCTGAAAGCAGTAACCATTGCAATGTACTTCCGTCCCATGCCAAATGTTGTCGTGTTCGTGAGCATGTACTGGGGAGCCCCACATTGGGATACGCACATACATGGTTTTAGTGATTGAGTGGCAGGGTGGTTGGAAGCTTTTCATGTCTAGGGGATAGAAGGCTCGTGGGATTGAAGCCGTAGCCTGACCTCTACAACCCCAGGGTTTAGGGTTTAGGCAAAGCCTCCAACCAACTGGATGGCTAGATTGGTGATCGGGTGCCCGCAGCACGCTGAACCAACGCACTTTGAAGCGTTGACTCGCCCGAAGGAACATGGAACCCCTTACTCAGAAGCCTAAACCCCAAACGGCCCCAAACCCAAGTGAACTCACCCAACTTGAAGCCAGAGAGCATCACCTCGCCAGATGCGTGCGGGCCGCATTTCCGGCGAGGCGACCCCACCGACCAAGTCATGTAATGCGGGGGTCGGAATAATGACGAACATCATGCCGGAGGGTTTCGAAGATTATGCGGCGCTGCAGGGTTCTTGAATATAGCTGAAGTATAATTTACCCGAAACCCTCTGTAGATAGTATTTCATGCTGTTTCAGGACCCTATGTCAGGTCTGAGGGTCGGCCTGAAGACAGGGATCAGGCTTCGCGATGTAGGTGCCGAAGTCTGTAGGGTCTGCTTCATTCTCAGAGGCCTTAGGGTTTAGGGTTTAGGGTCCCGACAAATCTTCAAGCTTGGTATGGGCAACCTAGGACGTGTGAGGCCTCAGATCAGGCAATTGAGACTTGGCTGGAGTTTTTGAAGTCCGTTGAGTTGCAGAATTCCAAAGCTTTTGGGTTTCTGAAAGATCAAGCGACTTGGGATCTGTGCTGCAATTGCAAAGTTTCAAGCCTCAGACTCAAGTTTTTTCAATCTCCGTTCTCAACGTGTGTTGCGGCAGGACCATGAAACTTCTTTCCTGGCACTCACTCCGAAGCTGTTACACATCGCAAAATGGGCTGAGCAACGCATGCATTCAGATATCACACAAACGTTTAGAGTCAAAGCCACCAGAAGGTCCCGGTCCTGCATTCAGAAGCCTGCATTCCACACACAGTGGTAGAAACTGCCGGGATCAGGGGCAACGCGCGACGTCCTCCGCCACGGCCTTGCTGCGTTCGGTCATAGCTTGCAAGCCGGCTGCTTCTGAAGCGAAAACAATCTGACCCAAATCCCTACCGCTCACTTTCAAGCAACGAACCGCGGGAGGTCAAGGTTGTAGTAGAGGCCCGGGATGCTTCACGGGGGGAAAAGTAAAAATAATGCTAGTAGGAACAATAATAGCGATAGTAACAATACTACGATTAATTATAGTAGCAGTTCTCATAATACTAATACTGAAACTTTAACTAAAACTAAAGTAATGCTAAAGTAATATACTAATACTTATACTGACATTGCTATTGATATTGATACTGTCCCCCGATTACGAGTATGAATACGAAATACTAACACCAACACAAACAGTAGCCTTCACACAAACACGAACACTAATGCAAATGCTACCAGTGCTGCTGCTACTACTGCTGCTGCTGCTGCCACTACTACTACTACTACTACTACTACTACTACTACTACTGCTGCTACTACTACTACTACTACTACTACGACTACTACTACGACTCCTACTCCTACTCCTACTCCTACTCCTACTCCTACTCCTACTCCTACTCCTACTCCTGCTCCTGCTCCTACTCCTACTCCTACTCCTACTCCTACTCCTACTCCTACTCCTACTCCTACTGCTACTGCTACTGCTACTGCGACTGCGACTGCGACTGCGACTGCGACTGCGACTGCGACTGCGACTGCGACTGCGACTGCTACTGCTACTGCTACTGCTACTGCTACTGCTACTGCTACTGCTACTGCGACTGCTACTGCTACGGCTACTGCGGCTGCGGCTACGGCTACGGCTACGGCTGCGGCTGCGGCTATACGGCTACTGCGGCTGCGGCTACGGCTACGGCTACTGCTACTACTAGGTCATACATACTGCTATCCGAAGCTGTGGCCGCATGGATATCCATCAGCGTGAGGCTTCCCTTTTGCCAGGCTCCGTTTTAGCAAGACCATAACTTTGCGCGACCCTGTATGAGCTTATCCCCAGCTCTCTGCTCGAGATCTAAAGCTGTTTCTTCCTGAAAACACCGTCCATTCACGGGTGATTTGTAAATTGGAGCACGCCATCAAGCGAACAGCGAGGGGGTCACGACAAATCCTCAACTCGTCGGGCTGGGGGTTGTATAGCCGGTATGCAGAATCCAAGCGAAGGGCACCCAACCCAAAAAAGTCCCGCTGTTAGGTCGCCGACGTCGCCTGCGGAGTTGGCGGCGGAGGGAAAAAGGCCGTCGCCTGGATGGATGGTCCTGTAGAGTACGGGGTATTGAGGTTTCAGTGGTAAAATGACCGTTGGACCTGTGCTGGGGGGTTGGGGCACAATGAAACGGACAGTATCGTTTAGGAGGAACGGTGCAAGGGAGCCGCTTTGCTCACAACTTTTTCGCCTCCGTAGCTCTGTAGCTTTTGTAGCTTCTCGTAGCTTCGCAGTTCCACCCTACTTTTGCGGGCCTCCGGGCCCAAGTTATGGATCTTTGGGCTCTTTTCGAACTTTGGGAGAGGTTGAATATGGCACTTTTGCCGCTGGTCTGACTGTTTTCATGGTTGCTATGATGTCTAGGTGTTCTATCAGTTTCTTTGAGTGCAGCGCAAATTTTAGTAGTGTTGTTTCTTGTTGCGAGGGTGTGGACTACCAAAAACCAACAAACCTAAAGATACGGTGCTTTAGCTCTGACACAAACCGGGGCCTTTGTCGCCGATAGGTGGGGACAAGAGGGGGTTTGTGGAGGGGGAGTGCTTCATCGGGGCAATGCATGTGTGCGATTGGTGCCAGAGACCTTTTCCGGTGTTTTCGCGTCATGTGGTCGGCATTTGCCTTCCTTCCAGGAGTCCAGGAGTTGTTTGTGCATTATCACAGCAAAGAACATGTACGATCTGTTCCGGAGCTTTGTGGTGTTTCGAGTCAGCTGATCGGCATATTGCCTAGCTCTGATGATCTGTGTTGGGCATTACCACAGCAAAGCTAGCACACGATTTGCTCCGGATGTTTTGTATTTTGGCGTCACATTGTCGGCATTTGCCTTCTTCCTTCCATGAGCTGTTAGCGCGCTGTCAGCGGAAGTAGCAGCTATAGTACTAGCAATATTGTGTTTCGGGTTTAGGGAATTCACTCAAAAGATAGGACCTTGGTATGCCACGAATCTAAGGAAACGGCTCGCTTTCATTGGGATGAAAAAGGGACTTATAAGGATCCATTCCCCCATTCCCTACTAAGCACCAGGGAGTTTTACCTTAAACCTTGCTTTAACCCGGAAGAATCTACCTTTTGAATAAAGGGCGTAAAAAGGAAATCATGCGAAGGAACCCCAAAAAGGTAGGTTCTTTAGGGTCCAGGTAAACCCTAAACCTTAAACCCTCAACCCTAAACCCTCTTAATCCCAAGGCCTCAAGAGGCGAAGCTCAGCCGCTGCCTTAGCTGAGGAAGCGCCAACTCGCCACAGGTACCCAGAGATCCCAATACCCCGTAATTAAGGAATATACCTTAAGGTGCCTTAAAGGGTTCCTTAAAGGAACATAGAAGGGTTTTATCAATCAGGTCAGTCGGCGGCACCCCGGCGCCGTTGGATAAAGTTAGGGCTCGAGGCTTAGGATTGACGGGTTAGTCGGGGTTATGGTTTAATGGGTTTCGGCTTAGGATTGCGGATTTGTCCTGTGGGGTTTATTTGGATTGTTGGGTTTAGGCTTACTACTTAGATCTAGGGCTAGTCAGGGTTTAGTTTAATCGGGTTAGGCATGGAAATTCAGGGTTTGGTTTCGTAAGTGTTGGCTTAGAAATTGGATCTAGCGATTTGGAAACGAAGAGCTGTTGCAAAGGGGGGACAGCAATTGCCCTGACGAGAACAACAGAAGTTGCTAGGGTTGTACAACTTTGAGATACTTTGTGAGTTTGTCAAGGTTTCAGAGTTTAAGTCGGAGCTTTGGATTGCGGATGGACGAGCCACAGGCCCAAACCTCAACCCTCGCCTGAGACTCTTGGTCTCAAACCCAACCCACTGGACGGATGGGAAGAAACCCAACCCACAAATCGAGTGTACCCAGAAGCCGAAGCGAGATCCAAAAGCCAACCGAGACACGGCAGCGTTTCCTGCACGGGTTAGGATTGTCAGGCTTTCAGGAACTTGCATGTTCACGCAGGTGCGGCTGCGGAGTACACGGATTTGGCACAAATTCAACAGACGCGTTCCGGAGAATTGCTTCGGCAAACAGACCAGACTGAATCGAGCGAAGCCATACATATACATGTGAAAACAAGTTGAACTAGAGCCCACTACATCAGCTTTAGACAGCAAGCGTTTTCCCAAATGTAATCCATTTGCACTAGTTTTCAGGGCGAATTTTGTTTGGGCAGTCCTTGGGTCACCTCCAACTCCCAATGACTGGAACACATCTCGCCCACCCTGAACCCGGAGCCCCAGATTCTAGGATGACTTCCACTTCGAGCTGGCCGAGTTCGTCGACAAATGGTACGACCGGCTGTGGATAGGCTGGACTTATAGGCGTAGCAGTCATAGGTACTTAGGACTAATTGGAGTAGTCGTACGTTTCTTGCGTGCTTCGCACGGAGCTTGCTCCGTCTTGTGCTGAGCGTTGCACTGCAGAGGCAGACCAGTGGGTTTTCCAGGCACTCCCCTGCTGTTCAGGTCTCGAGGACCTTCCGTGACCAGACCTGCGTGGTTTCATGTCTTCTCGCACGTGGACGCGCCATCGACTTGACGCAAGGGGATACCACGCCGCCAAAAGGACCGGCTTCTGGGCTCAGGGAAAGTGGGGTTTTCTGGGGTTGGGTGAGCTGTCGCGCTTCTAGGTTCGCCAAGACGAACTTCTGTGTTCCGGAACGCAGTACCGCATGACTCTTGTGCATGCTCCCGTTTTTGGCGCGAACGGCCTGAGTCCAGAGTCTAGACTCGAAAATCCTGAACCCAGTCCAGAGCTCCGGGTTCAGGGTGGGCGAGATGTATTCCAGTCATTGGGAGTTGGAGGTGACCCAAGGACTGCTTGTTGAACAAAACTCGACCTCACAAATCATGAAGAGGGATTACATGCTGCAAGCAAAGTATGCGGAAAACTTTCGGAGAGTCAGTGTCCGTATTTTGGGGAATGCACCACCACATAACTACCTTCCTCAACCGCATGCACCTATGAAGAACTCTTCCACGCATTGTGTACTTTCCTGCGAAGATCAGGGTCTCAGGATGCGTTGAGGCAAACCCTAAAACCTAAACGAATTCCGAAACTATGGGACATGCCACATAGTCTAGCCGTATGCAGGACATGCGGAGATGCTCTACCATGTAACACGCTGTAGAAACAGCCTTTCTGCCAGAGCATCATCCACTTCTTGCCACCTCTCAAGACCCTAAACCGTAAACCGTAAGCCCTATGTGGAATAAGTTGTGCAAGCATGATGCTCAGTTCTGGGAGCGAGTGGATGCCTTCGTCGATTCAAATCTCGACATCTTCTTGTGGTAAGGCTGGGCTTGTGATCGTATTCCCGGTTTAGGGTATAGGGTACTCCCGCAAAACCTTGCACCCTAAACTAACCCTGAATCCCTAATCACTGAATCCCTAAACCGAAGACCCTTAAACTCCAAACAACGAAGCTGCTCACTCGCCCCCTCTGTCAGGAGATGATTAAGCGGTTTATCTTGCTTTGCTGAAGCTCTGGAGCCAGGTTAGTGGGCTGTTGGGCTCAAAGTTTCGGGGATGATGGCCTAGGGTTTATATGGGGACAGAGTGGCTTCACATGCCTTCAGGGCTTCCGGCGGTTACTGTTTTAACTGCTCTGGGTTTGGGATTGGAAAGGATTTGGGGACATGGCGGAGTGCAGAGACTTGTTGTTGTCCGTATCATGTGGCTCTCGGCCTCAGTGGTCTCGTATGGATGCCGTGTAACAAGGGATTTTAGGGTGTGGATTCAGCTAGTGCTAAATCCAAGTCTTAAACCCTAAGCCTTAAAACCCCGGTCCCTGAATTCTAGACCTCAGAAACCTTCACTAAAATCTCGAATTCTGCGGCACAGCTAAAGCATAGGCAGCCCGAGCAGCAACACTCGGCATACCAGGTGTCTCCGGCGACTGGTGCAGACCCTGAGCGTCGTTTGAATAAGCGCAAGGGGTAGGCACACCAGCGACCGGGAGAGGATTGCAGCTATGTCCCATGCGAGCGAAATCAGTGCTGTCCGTCGTGCCTACTTGCACGCTCCGCCCCGAATGTCATTTAACGTTCGTCCATACCTGTTTCAATACCTGTTTCAAACCTAGACACAAAATCCCAAGGCACACGCCCTGCACAGGGAAAAGGCCTTGTCGCCAAAACGGCTCCGCCGAGCTCTAGGTCTAATGCGCAGCAGCAGCGGTACGAAAACCACCGGCTTCTGGGTTTAGGCGTTGCGGGGATGCTGGGCTAGGGTGAGCTGTCGCGCTTCTAGGTCCTCTCCGCGAAGCTCGAGACTTATCTTTTGTGATTTGTGTTCTGGACGGATTGTGCCGGTATCTAGATTGTAGTGCTCTGGTGATCCTGACGCACCCTTCGGTGATTCAGGGTTTCAGCACCCATATGTGGGATTTTGTGGGGTTTGAACACCAGGATGCAAAGTGGGCGTGCTTATTCGCTTGTTTGGGAGGCAGACGTTGTTGCTTTTCATGTTACAGACTTAGAAACCCTTACTGATGGCGAAGAAATCTCGGGCTTAGACCCTGAGCCCTGTACCCGAAGCCCGAACGAACGTAGGGGCCTTGATGAAGGGAGTAGGGGTGTAATATATATTGAAGCATACCTATAGCTTGCAATAGGGACAATACGGGGTGTGTTATTGTGACTGTTGTGTCAATGTCGAGCGGGCTAGTGCTCTCGGAGTCGATTTCCAGAGATTGTACGGCCCCAAAGCCGAAAACTCCAAAGTCACCAAACTTGAAACTAAACTGAAAAGAATGAATCTCCAAACTTGAGTTCGGGGTTTAGCATTTAAGGTTTGTACCTATCGATAGCTAGCAAGCTGACAATATCGGGGCCCCCCTAATGGCGGCTACTATCATAGGCACCCCAACCGGATCCGAACCCACGAAAAAGCAGTTCCAGATTATGCAGCCGCAAGTGCAGGGACAGAGCCAAATCTTTGGCTATCTTGAGCGCAATATTGGCCCTCCAATCCCCGGTGCAATTCAAGTAAAGCAAGTGACTATTTGGGCCACTGTCCTGCGCTTGTGGTCCGTGCTCCGTTGCGATGTTTTGACTCAGCATATGGAGAACTTGGAGCTTCAGGCATCGGTTTAGGGTTTAGGCTTAGACTGTTGCTTCGGAGCTTGTTGTTTAGGGCTTAAGGGTTTTAGGGCGCCTCCCGCTGAGACTTTGGGAGCTCTTTGGGTGGAGTTTGATTATTTTGTGGGCTCTCTGGCCATGGAGTCTGTCCAGATGGTGCGGAGCAGGGCCAGGCGAGGATGTCCAGTGTTGCGAAGCCTTCCCTACAGGTTTTTGCTTCAGCTTCGACTGAAGCACAAGCCACAAACCTTCAACCCTAAACGCTAAACCCTAAACCTTAACCCCTCAACTCAAGCATAACACCCGAAGCAACATCTTGTCATTTTTTCGAAGTGGGCATGGCAGTACCAGACTAGAAGTAGGCTCCCTTCATGCCTTCTTTTCCCTTGAAGCAACGCTGCAACATCTGTCATGCTCATCTCGGGCCGCCGTGCCGGATGCTTGAGGTTCGGAGGCTCACATCTAAAGCCACAAGCCCTAAACCCTCAACCCCACCTTAAATTTTTAAGCCGCGTCGCACTCCGTGACTTCAAGTTTGGTTCGGCTCATGAGCAGTAAAGTTCTGAAAACTTACCATGGCAATACGTCGAATCTTGGGTTTGGTTGATGCCCTAAACTCAAAAGCCCGAAACCCATGAAGCCCTAATCCTGAACCCTGAAGCTCCAAACACAAGTGCCAAACGGTTCAGGGTTTAGGGTAGGGTCTACCATCATTTCGGTTGCATTTCCAGGCGAGTTCTCGGTTCCTGGGAGGTGGTGGTGGTCGCCCTTTGTCGTGGCCCTCCTCACTCTCCGCGCTGAGGCCCGCACTTACTTGCATGGCGCTCGATGTCTTAGGGTTGGAAGGGTGTAGGGTTTAGGATTAGGGTTTAGGGTGTAGGCTGTTAATTGTGTGAGTCATTATCAGCATTACCACTGCCTTGCATTCTATCATCATTGTGTTTGTCGTAATTGCTGCTGCAAGCGGTTCTGCTCATGCTGCCACTGCTGCTGCTGCTGCTGCTGGGCTGCTAACCGGCCTTCTACTGCCCTGCTGTTGCTTAGTTACTCATACTGCCACTGCCAATACAGCCGATAGAGATCTTGAAAAGGCGAACACAAGCCGCATCGTACAGCCTTATAACACAGCCTCAACCCACGGGCACGCACAGACAAACGCGAACTGCTGAATCCAACCCCAGACCGTGTGGAATCCCCAAATACTCGGCTGAGATAACCCTACGAACCTGTGGACAACCTCGGTAAAACTCTTGTAAGCCGAGTTAGCCCGTGTGCGAGCCATATACTACCCATGCAGGTTCATCTATTTTTCCCATGTCCTTGAGAGCCGCGAGGAAGCACTCCAAAGCCCACAGCTCCGAGGCGGACTGTCCTGAAGACTGTCCAGCACGCTGCCCCGGTCAGCAGGAGGCGTGGGGCTTTCGTTCGCTCTTTCGCCTTGTTTTGTACCTACTAGTAGAGTAACCAAAGCACACTACAGGCCTTGATAATTTGCTTATAGTGCTATGTTAGGGCTTCCTTATTGTAATATAATGGGCGCCCAAACCCTATTCTAATCATTCAGGCCTCTATATGACCTTGACAAAAAAGATATGACCCTCCACGGTGGGTGCACTTAGCTTTTGTTGAGGTACCTTGGGTACTCAAAGATCCCCAAACCCTTTGATTAAGGAATATACTTCAAATCATAATATAAAGGCGTCCATCAATTAAGGTATATTCCTTAATCAAGGGGTCTTGGGTTCTCTGAGTACTCTGGGTAGGGCTTGCAGGCTTTGTGCCGGGGACCCTGAAGCCCTGAAAGTTTACGCCATGCGACCCTTCAGACCACCGCCACCGGCCCACAAGACTCCCTGCCCGAGCCTTCAGGGTTTATAGAAATTTGTAAGGGTTTGGGTGCCAAAAACGTTTTGAGCGAAACGTTTTGAGCGAAAGTTTTGAGCGACACGTTTTGAGCGAACCTTTTGAGCAGGTTTTTTGTTTGAAACCTGATTTAGGAAAACTTGGTGCTGGGCTGGCCGGTCTAAAACCTAACCTAAACCCAAAACCGTGTCCCCAAACCTCGTCGCTGGTAAGTTGCTCACAGCCACAGGCTTGCGATGGTAACGTAATCGTGTCCCCAAACCTCGTCGCTGGTAAGGTGCTCACGGCCACAAGCTCGCGACGGCAACGTAATCGTGTCCCCGAACCTCGTCGCTGGTAAGTCGCTCACAGCCACAAGCTGGCGATGGTGACGTGATCGTATCCCCAAACCTCGTCGCAGGTAAGTTGCTCACAGCCACAGGGGTGCGATTGTAACGTAATCGTGTCCCCAAACCTCGTCGCTGGTATGTTGCTCGCAGCCACAGGCTTGCGATGGTAACGTAATCGTGTCCCCAAAACTCGTCGCTGGCAAGTTGCTCACACCCGCAGGCTTGCGATGGTAACGCAATCGTGTCCCCAGGCCTCGTCGCTGTTAAGTTGCTCACAGCCACGAGCTTGCGCTGGTAACGTAATCTTGTGCCCAAATCTCGTCGCTGGCAAGTTGCTCACAGCCACAAGCTGGCGATGGTAACAAAAACATGTCGCCAAACCTCGTCGCTGGTAAGTTGCTCACAGCCACAAGCTTGCGATGGTAACGCAATCGTGTCCCCAGTTCTCGTCGCTGTTAAGTTGCTCACAGCCACAGGCTTGCGATGGTAACGCAATCGTGTCCCCAAACCTCGTCGCTGCTAAGGTGCTCACAGCCACAAGCTTGCGATGGTAACGTAATCGTGTCCCCAAACCGCGTCGCTGGTAAGTCGCTCACAGCCACAAGATTGCGATGGTGATGTATTCGCGTCGCCAAACCTCGTTGCTCGCAGCCACAAGCTTGCGATGGTAACGTAATCGTGTCCCCAAACCTCGTTGCTGGTATGTTGCTCGCAGCCACAAGTTTGCGATGGCAACGTAATCGTGTCCCCAAAACTCGTCGCTGGCAAGTTGCTCACAGCCACAAGCCTGCGATGGTAACGTAATCGTGTCCCCAAAGCCTGTCGCCGGTAATTTGCGCGCAGCCACAAGCTTGCGATGGTAATATATTCGTGTCCCCAAAGCTCGTCGCATCTGAGTCGCTCACAGCCACGAGCTTGCTATGGTAACGTAGTCGTGTCCCCAAACCTCGTCGCTGGTAAGGTACTCACAGCCACAAGCTTGCGATGGTAACGTAATCGTGTCCCCAAAACTCGTCGCTGGCAAGTTGCTCACAGCCACAGGCTTGCGATGGTAACGCAATCGTGTCCCCAGGCGTCGTCACTGTTAAGTTGCTCACAGCCACAGGCTTGCGATGGTAACGTAATCGTGTCCCCAAACCTCGTCGCTGGTAAGGTGCTCACGGCCACAAGCTCGCGATGGTAACGTAATCGTGTCCCCGAACCTCGTCGCTGGTAAGTCGCTCACAGCCACAAGATTGCGATGGTGATGTATTCGCGTCGCCAAACCTCGTTGCTCGCAGCCACAAGCTTGCGATGGTAACGTAATCATGTTCCCAAACCTCGTTGCTGGTATGTTGCTCGCAGCCACAAGCCTGCGATGGTAACGTAATCGTGTCCCCAAAGCCCGTCGCTGGTAATTTGCGCGCAGCCACAAGCTTGCGATGGTAATCTAATCGTGTCCCCAAAGCTCGTCGCATCTGAGTCGCTCAAGTCACAAGCTTTTGCTATGGTAACGCAATCGTGTCCCCAAACCTCGTCGCTGGTAAGTTGCTGACAGCCACAAGCTTGCGATGGTAATGTAATCGTGTTCGCAAACCTCGTCGCTGGTAAGCTGCTCACACCCACAAGCTTGCGACTGTCACGTAGTCGTGTCCCCAAACCTCGTCGTTGGTAAGTTGCTCACAGCCACGAGCTTGCCATGGTGGCGTAACTGTGTCCTCAAAGCTCGTCGCTGGTAACTTTCTCTCAGCCACAAGCTTGCGATGGTAACGTAATCGTGTCCCCAAACCTCGTCGCTGGTAATTTGCGCGCAGCCACAAGCTTGCGATGGTAGTATATTCGTGTCCCCAAAGCTCGTCGCTGGTAAGTTGCTCACAGCCACAAGGTTGCGATGGTAACGTAGTCGTGTCCCCAAACCTCGTCGCTGGTAAGGTGCTCACGGCCACAAGCTCGCGATGGTAACGTAATCGTGTTCCCAAACCTCGTCACTGGTAAGATGCTCCCAGCCACAGGCTTGCGATGGTAACGTATCGTGCCCCAACACCTCATCGCTGGTAAGTTGCTCACAGCCACAAGTTTTCGATGGTAACGTACGCGTGTCCCCAAACCTCGTCGCCCATAAGTTGCTTACACCCACAAGCTTGAGATGGCTACGTAATTGTGTCCCCGAACCTCCTCACTGGTAAGTCGCTCACAGCCAAAAGCTCGCGATGGTAACGTGATCGTCTCCCAAAACCTCGTCGCTTGTAAGCTGCTCACACAGCCACAAGCTGCCGCAAGCTTGCCATGGTAACGTATTCGTGTCCCCGAGCCTCGTCGCTGGAACGGTGCCCACAGCCACAAGCTGGCGATGGTAACGTGATCGTATCCCCAAACCTCGTCGCAGGTAAGTTGCTCACAGCCACAGGGGTGCGATGGTAACGTAATCGTTTCCCCACACCTCGTCGCTGGTAGGGTGCTCGCAGCCACAGGCTTGCGATGGTAACGTAATCTTGTCCCCAAACCTCGTCGCCGGTAAGTTGCTCACAGCCACAAGTTTTCGATGGTAATGTAATCGTGTCCCCAAATCTCGTCGCTGGCAAGTTGCTCACAGCCACAAGCTGGCGATGGTAACAAAGACATGTCTCCAAATCTTGTCGCTGGTAAGTTGCTCACAGCCACAAGGATGTGATGGTAACGTAATGTTGTCCCCAAACCTCGTCGTTGGTAAGTTGCTCACAGCCACAAGCTTGCGATGGTAATGTAATCGTGTCCCCAAACCTCGTCTCTGGTAAATTGCTCACAGCCACAAGCTTGTGATGGTAACGTAGTCGTGTTCCCAAACCTCGTCGCTGGTAAGGTGCTCTTAGCCACAAGCTTGCGATGGTAAAGTAATCGTGTCCCCAAACCTCGTCGCAGGTAAGTTGCTCACAGCCACAGGCTTGCGATGGTAACGTAATCATGTCCCCAAACATCGTCGCTGGTAAGGTGCTCACAGCCAGAGGCTTGCGATGGTAACGTAATCGTGTCCCCAAACCTCGTCGCTGGTAAGTTGCTCACAACCACAGGCTTGCGATAGTCACATAATCGTGCCCCCAAACCTCGTCGCTGGTAAGTTGCTCACAGCCACAAGTTTTCGATGGTCACATAATCGTGTCCGCAAATGTGCGTCCCTCACAACCAAAAGCTTCTTCAAGCTGGCATCTTGGGATTCTTTCGCTTGTTCGTGCATAGGTCGCCACATGTTAATGAAAACGCGTTCAAGCCAGAATTGTTTCGCTTGTTATTGGGGGCGTCGATCGCCACATCCGAGATGAGATGGGCTACTGCAGCAGCCGATCTGTTACGGCAGTGTTTGGGGTACTTCAGGAGCCGATCTGTTAAGGCATTTTTTGGGCTACTGCAGGAGCCGAGTCATCCTTCAAAAATTGCAGACCCAGAGAGCTGAAAGCACTGCGCTGGGCTGGTTGGCCGGGAAAGTCGGGGCTGGGCTCGGTTGGGCTCGTATGAAAGACATATGCAATTACAAGGTCGGTCTTTTTCGGTAGCGACTTTTATGATACGATTAACTCCACGCTCGAGTCGTCTTGAAGCCCAAACCTTAAACCCTTTTCGATTTACGCTTCGGTGTTTTGTGCATTAAGAACATATGCAAGGTGGTATTTCTTCAATAATCTTGTTGTGATTCACATGTTTTTCTAATCATGTTAACTAAAAGAATATGATTACACACCCGGTTTACATTATCACACCCCGAACCCTGTTCGTTTTTGTTTTCGTCTTCTCTCTGCGTAACGCATAAGAACATCAACCTATTTTCCGGTTGGTGTGATTTGTTAACTTCTATGGTTAATTAAGCACACGAATCGTCTTGAACCCTAACCCCTAAGCCCTTTCGATTCGTATTTCGTTATTTTTTGTATGAAAGAGCACATGTGACATCGTTTTACATCGTCGAGTGTGCATTTGTTTGTGAGTGGGCTGGGCTGGGGGTTGGGGTGGGCTTGAAATTGACGGTTTAGTGGGTTTGACGCAAGCAATGACAAACAATTTCTATTTGTCACTTTCTTGAGGGTTTTGGGTTTTGGGTTTGGGGTTTCGGGGTTTAGGGTTTAGGGTTTTGGGGCTTAGGGTTTTGGGTTTAGGGTTCGGAAATGTCCCCACAACCGCACATCCAACAGAAATTGCACATCTGTAAACCTTCGAGCGATGCAGGACTAGTGTTGCCGTAACGAATAGAAAGACTTCACGCCGCACAATCAAGGCCTTGGGGTTTGGGGTTCAGGAGCTGTTGGGTTGGGGGAATGGGTATGGCTTGGCTTTGCCGACTCTCTTTGGTCGGACTACGGTGTTCTTCTAAACCACAAGCCCCAAACCCGAGTCCTGAAGACACATGGGACGCAGACTCCAAATAGCAGGACACCTTAAGCCCTGAGCCCAAAGCCCCAAATAGCAGGACACCCATAAGGATCGTAAGCCCTGAACCCTAACAGAATCCCCGAACGGGGGCCCTGTGATCTGAAGAAGTTCCACTTGTCCCATCCTGTGGGCAGGTGCAGTCGGACTTCGTCTCTTGGTTCGACATGCTCAAGTTGAGGGTTTCTTGAGGGGCTTGGGACTTTAGGATTTAGGATTTAGGGTTTTCACGTTCAAGGTCTGGGGTGTTGGGTCGAGGCTTTGAGTTTTGGGCTTTAGGGTTCAGGCCCTGTGGGCCAAAGGTGATGCCTGACGCCTGGAACCACAACCACAGGAGCCGTAAGTCTGAATAGAGCAGGTTTGGAACAAGCTCGTACACTTTATTGCGGTATACGTTGTAATCAGGAACCCTTCAGGAATAGAGTTATTCAGGCTTTTGTGTTACAGCTACTACAGGGACAGCCTGGTCGCCAGCAAAGGCTTTAGGGTTTAGGGTTTAGCGGCGCTGGGTATGGACCGTCTTGAGACAGGTTAGTTATGCCCTGCTGATAAACTAGGCGGCAGGTGCGGCAAGCCTACCAGAAGTCAATGCCATGCATGACAAGGGTTTAGCAGGTTGGGGTTGAAGTTTCTGGGGTCTGGTGCAAACCTTGCAGGTTCCAGATGTTCGACCTCAGTGTGTTGGAGCCTTGCACCTTAGTGTGTTCTTGGGTTTGGACCACAGGGGCATGGGCTTCGAGGGTTTGCGGTCTCAGTAAATGAGGGTTTAGGGTTTGGGCTGTAGGGATTAGGGTGTAGGGTTCAGGGTTTGCGGTATTTGGCGTTTAAGGTGTAGGGATAGGGTGTAGGGTGTAGGGTTTAGGGTGCAGGGTATGTAGGGTTTAGGGTTTAGTAAGTGAAGAGTGAAGAGCCTCCGAAGTTTTCCACAGGGGCCGGTTTTAGGTTGCGCACAGGTTTGGGGGGCTCGGCAGGTTTAGGGTTTAGGGTTTAGGATGCAGCTCGTGCAAGAACGAGTTCCATCAACCACTGGAAGTAACAGGACAGCGATTGTTAGGGGTGTAGTCTGTATCTGCTAACGGAGTCAGCTGCCATAACGGTAATGCGCACGATATTCGTTTCATAGGGCTCATACCCAACCCTAAATTTCATAAGTACTGGAAACCTTGAACCCTTACCCTAAGTTACATGTCCCTCAGTTCCCAAGGTCCGGAGCAATTTCGACCTCGCAAAGTTCTGGGGTGTGTGCCCTGCATCTACCAGACTTCAAAGTCCTTTCTTTAAGGATCCCTCGTAGTAATACAGGGGCCTAAATTTTAAAACTAAACAGTTACCCTTTACCATAACTGTACCATGATATGCCCCAGGGCCTTATTCTACATTAGTAAGAATCCCCTGATAAAGCGTTATCTGGGTGGAGGGTGGCTGGATTCTTATGCGCAATCTCGAGGGTTTCAATACAAGTCGCTACAGCATCCCAAACCAAATAACTCTACGGCTGATGAGATAAATCCTGCAATACCCACGATAAGGAATACACCGTAATTCCCGTAGTTTAGGGTCCTTCGGGTAATGCAGGATTTATATCATCAACCGTAGCATAGGGTGTAGGATGGTTTCGGGTTTACGGCCTAGGGTGTATTTAGAGAGACATTGCTGAGTCAAGGGCTTGAGCCCTCGAGTCTGATTTTCGCGCCATAGGCATCGCCCTGAACCCTTAACCATCAAACCCCAACAGCGTTTGGCATCCTACCCTTACTTAGCCTATTGGAGAGCTTTAAACTTTGTGGCTTCATATATTTGGTCTAGCTTAAAAAGTTTGAACTTTGTTTGGGCCTGGTTATTGGAGAAGAGAGTACCCCATCTCGGTCCAAACCCCAAGCCCCTCAATGCTTCACCCTGAGCTCTAGAACCCGAAAGCTCCAAGAACCCTTAAGAGCTTAAGCCTCTCATAGGCATGTTCTAGAAATAAAGCGGGCTTTGAGGGTTAATGTTTAATGAGGGTGTGCGAAATTATGGTTTTTCGGGTTTCAGGTTCCCGTAGCCTACGCGGCTCAGTTTACTTTAGCGACGGTGGGTGTAGAGAGGAGTGCTGGACCAGGTCATGTGAGTAGCTTCTGACTTCAGATTATGTTATGTTCCTGTCTTTACTTTGCATCTCAAGTGGTTTGTTGAGTTTCCATACTATTGTATTACTCTGAAGCCTGAAGATTAAACCCTAAGCCCCAATTCCTAAACGCCTCCGAACCTCTGCTGACAAAAAGGTACTACGAGATCGCGTATCACGACAGCACCCAGCCTCGCCGGTGGCCAATCAAGGCCAGATTTCCTTTTTGCTTTGTATTATTCTTGATTAATCAGTTGTATCACTACTGTTGCTGCGCTACATTTCCAAATAGTAATAATACTAGTAAGAATAATGAGTATTGTTATCAGTAGTAGTAGTCGTCGTGGTGGTAGTAGTAGTGGTGGTAGTAGTAGTAGTAGTAGTAGTAGTAGTAGTAGTAGTAGTAATTATTACTCAGTGTCATCATCATCACTCAAAATACTCGTATTATTACTGTTTCATTTTTGTTATTATTGTTAGTCCGTTATTGCCCTTCTTCTTGCTATTCATTGCACTATTGCTCTTTGTAGTTTCATTATCAGCGTGATTGTTACAAGTTAGTGAGTACATTCATTGTTCTCAGTTTTGTTTGTTGGTATTACTGCTACTGTGCTGATTCGCATTGTAGTTGTTGCTTTGCAGCGTTGTTATGGTTAGTGCTATCCTTACTTCATGATTATTGCTATTGTTATTCCTGTCTTCTGCCAGGTAATATGCACATAGCTACTGCCCTTAAGCCCTAAACGGTTAAGCCCCGAATCCTAAACCAAGGCTGAAGCGACTGTAGAACGATTGTTGGCCAAGCCAAGCTGCACTGGTTTCCGAGTGTCGGGTCCAGTTTCGTATCCGGGTTCGGCCGGGAGGAGTGGGGGGGTTGAGGGCTTTGCGAGTTCAGGCGTTTGTGGGTTGAGGCTTGGGGGCTTAGCAGCTTGGGGTTAAGGGATTCGCGATTTAGGTCTTGGGGTGCAGTGGCTTAAGTTGAGAATCCCTCGTGAGGCAGCTGTCGTTTTCTTAAGGGGTGTGGGGTCTCGCGGCTCCGGAGGTTTATGTCTTGAATTTTGCGGGATGCTCCAAACGAATCGGCTTCGTGACGCGGGCAAGTGCATCGCCGCCGGGCGCGCGCACGCTCGTCTATCCTCCAAACGCTTACCCTGCGCTTCTTCTCCCCTTTCGTGCCAGATTGGCCATGCATTTCACGGCCACGCCTTACCAGGAAGCCCAAAGCCCAAACCCGGAAATCTTCACCTTAACCTCCAGACGCCCAAAACGCGACACCGTGGCTTGCCATTGTGATGTCTGCGCAACTTGCTGTACCATGCCTTTTATCGTCCCTACTGAAACCCTAAACTCTACACCCCAAACCCCAAACTCTCCCTAAATCCTAAACCGGCCCTCCGACTCGTTTGCAGGCTTCCTGCCAGCGGTCAGTGAAGTCTGCGCATTCAGGGGATCCGAAGAATTACAAGGACCTGCGGGTTTTCGATATTGTCAACCCTAAACCCTAAACCCTAATTTTGGGCACCCTAAATATTAGGTGCCGTATTATATCAAGGACCCAAGGGACCTTAGTTTTGACAACCACTCATATGGTAAAGGAGATGATACACAACTATATAGCAAGGGGATCGTATTTCTAATCGTTCCGAGGAGCGGCATGGGGTTTAGGGGTTTAAGGTGTTTGGGGGTTTAGGATTTATAAAGGGTTTGGGGGTTTCAGGGGGTTTCAGGGAAGCTACCGGGGTTCAGCGGTTTCGGGTTTCGCAGGGTACGGAGTTCAGGGGCGGCACAAGTGTTCTCAAAGCCTATCTGGCGCCTTTTGAGGCTGTCGCTTGTGAGCATCCGACATTCAACTCTACCCTTGGATAAACAAACCCCTACTTGGAGGTTCAGGGGTAGTTATAAGTAGGGTTTTTAGTTCCTAGTATGGGTTATAAGTAGAGTTACCCTACTTATAACTCTACTTAGAACTACCCATGAACCTCCAAGTACCCTTGAACAAACCCCTAAACCAAGAAGATGCCTGAACCGAAACCATCCGAAACCCTGAACTCTAAGCCGCTGATTTTGGGGCCAGAAACTCCAATATCTCTTAATTCAGGAATATGGCTTAAATCATATGAGGGATCTTACTATTATTTCAAGGTATATTCCCTAACCGAGTGATATTGGAGTCTCTTTGGAGCCGCTGTTGCTCTCCCACTGCTGATGGTAATATAGGGGCCTTAATATTTACCGATACTATTGTGGCGGTTCCTTATTGTGATCATGTCGGTTGAAGTGATCGCATCATCCTCGGGGACTTGGCACTCCTAGACACACACCAGACACAAGCCGCTGATTCATAAAAGTCTGCATTACCCTCAGCAGCCAAAGAGCACTGTGCGATTTTATGGGTCGATGGTATGTTCAAGGATATTTGTCTTTTTTATGGGCGTCAGCGATGCGAACAGCCCCCGCTTGGTCGCCAGTGCTTGGTCACCTCGGAACCTTGCACAAATGTGGCTTCTGGTTTCAATATAGGTGGCAGTGAGTCGCCCATAGAATTTTCGTCTGTAGCTTCTACATAACTCTTGAGTGTAGAACGTGCCTACCAGACCCCATTCCAGCTTCTTTTAGGCCCTCGTTATTAACCCTGCTGGTCAACGTCATCGTCTACAAGTTCCTTTTTCCGTCCAGCGGTCCCTGAGGAAGGATCCTTCAATACAGATGTCCGAATAGTTAAGTGGATATGCTTGGAAGCAATGTTCACCCTCTTAGTCTCTCCGCAATAAAGTTGTGTTGTGATATACCCCAGTCCAATTTTTCCGGGCCCTTACTTGATCCAAGCTCAACCCTAAAGTCTAAGGCCCTAAGCCCTGAACCCTCAACCCTCCGGCCCTAAAGCTCCGTACCCAAAGGCCAGAAAGTTTAGAGTCTTAGGGTTTAGGGTTTAGGGTTTAAAAAAGTTTAGGGTTTATGGTTTCGGGTTTTGGGTTTAGGGTTTAAAAAAGTTTAGGGTTTATGGTTTAGCACCGGATAGTGGAGCCTCTCACCAGGACCTCTTCTCCTTGAACATCGGACCGGGCAGAGGGATCAATGCTGTCTGCGATTTGGAGTGCCCTGGCCTGGTCTATTGGTAGTTCTCTAAAATGGGGTCCGAAAATCGGGGACCCCTCAAAAAGTACCTAAATAGTAGGATCCTAGTTTTAAGGATCCCACAATAAGGTACCCCGATGCCTTGTAGAGTGTAGGGCCCTTTGAATAAGGGTAAGGGTGCCGCCTTTGTTTGGGTTCCTAAACAGGGATCCGAGTTTAGAGAACTACCCCTCTACCATTCCGGAAGCCTTGCAACGTTCCCCGGCCCTTCTGGCGCTGCTAGAAAGAACTTGATTTAAGTTACCATAATCAGGAACCCTATATTTGCCAGAGATCCTTGTTCTGGCAGCCAAAACTAAGTTCCGTATCAAGAACCCAGGTTCAACATTACGAGCCAGCCGGGGGTGTTCCTCGGACACTGGCGAGGGGCACAGTTTGTGCCGGCAGCAGCTCGTGATGAGCTTCCTAAACCCTAAACCCTAGATGGGAGTTTCTGAAAGTTAGGGGTACCCTATTTTGGGGTCCTAAAAAGATAAAGATCCTACTATGTAGGGTGCTATATTAGGGTGCCCCCATTTTCGGGAACCTCCAAATCCTAAGCCTGAAACTTGAAACCCCAAACCCTGAGCCGGAAAGGGATGGGCTTCTCCATGTCTCCGACCAGCCTCGCCCCAGCAAGACCTTGTAATGCTTTGGACTCTTAGCTTCTGTTAATTGTTCCTTTAGGGTTTCGGGTTCAGGGTTTCGGGTTTAGGGCTTAGGGTGCAAGGTTTCTGTATACGTTCCTCTAAGGGGTGCCTTTAAGGTTCCTTTAGGGGCTCCTTTTTGACAAACAACCTCTGCCAGCCCTGGACGGACGGGATTCAGGTCCGCGGCATTCTGTGAGATGTCAGATGCCCTATGCCGCTGACCTTGAACTCTGAACTCTGCATTCCGAAAATTATAGGGGTACCTTATTTTGGTGTCCTTGTAATAAGGATCCTACTAACCTACCATTTAAGGTACTATATTTGGATTCCCTATTTTCGGAAGCCCCCATATGTGGCCTATTTCGGGTTATCCTACATCCAGCTCTACCCAATACTGTGCCCCCTTAGGGTAGCCATAGACACCTATGAAATCCCCGGAGCCTCTACGTAGGACCGTCAAACCTACAGAGGTTTGGACGGCTTGAACTACAGTACACTATACTACCAAAAAAGTGCGATGATACTATAGGCCTGAAGCTGGTAATATGGGGGCCGGACTAACTACCAATACTGCTTTGGGGGATCCTTGTTTTGATTAAAGTATACTCTGCCCCAAAGCCCTTTCCAACTATTAAGGTCCCTACATTACCTAGAGGCTCATACCCTACCCCTTTTTTAGGATACCTAGCTTTATGGTTAGGATCTGTTATCTTTAAGAAGTAGGCGACCTAAGAAAGGGGTAGGGTATGAGCCCCTACATTACACCCAGGAGGGCTTCGCCTATGGCTTACACTCCTTCGGCGTATGGGCCGCTCGCTTTCAGGTCGGGTCATTCGTTCTTCAATCCGAACTTAACGGACATTGCCAACACCCTTGTGGACGCTGCTTGTTCCAATCTGGGAGGTTCGCAGAATTAGGACTGGATTGGGGGAGCAATTTTTTCTAGGTAGGGCTTTGGGACATTTTATATTTTCTCTTATTGGGCTTAAGAGGATCTTACCTACTAATACTTTTCAAAGGCTTTAAAAGCCCCTCCTAGTTTTTGGAACGTATCTTCTTTGTGCTTAAACCCTCAACCCTGCGGGGCCCGAACCATAAAACCCCAAACCCAAAATCCCAATCCGGGGTTGTCTTACTTGCCTTAGGGTTTAGGGATTAAGGCTTAGGGTAAAAACCACCGTTAACACCCGGTGAGAGGCCCCATCCCCATCGAAGGGAGTTTCACGACTTACACAGAGCCCAATGTGCCCGAGGAAGTCAACATCAGGCATGCGAGTTGGGGAGGGAATGCTTCATCGGCTTAAGACATCCCAAAAACTGTTCTAAACCCTAGACCCTAAACGCTAAACCCTAACTCCTGCCTTTCAGAAGCTTCACATTTTGTCGTTCTCCTCCTCATGCCACGTCGTCGTTGTTGATGTCTGTCTGTGCCGTATCTCAGTTGCGTCGTGTGGTTTTGCCAACCATTGGCACAGCTTTTGAAAGCCACAATCCCGCAACAAAAGAGGAACAGGGACACATAAATTTTGCCAGAAAAGGGACCCCAACTAACCTTAAACCTGACATCCTAAACTCGAAATCCTAAGCCCTAATTCAGAAATCCTCAACCCAAAACCCGAGCGCTGCCCCTGAAATGAAGGAGTCAGAAGCGAATGTGGAGTATACAGTGGGATTCTTCAATACAACACCATACAAACAAACTGCCTTTTTGAGGACCTCTATCTGGAAATCATACCGTGGAACGCCAAAAAGTTAGGTTAATGTAGAAGATTCCAGGTAAACCCTAAAACTCAAACCCTAAACCCTAAACCCCTAAACGTACTGGGATGCTTCCCTGTAAAGACCACAAAGCCCTAAACACTACTTGGAGGGTCTGGGGACTTAGTAACTGCTTATAAGTACCATAACCCCAATTAGGGTCCCTTTTAGGGTACTTATAAGTCACATACTAACTACTTACTACGTGCCCCGACCCCCCAAGTATAAACACTACAAGCCCAGGTGGGCGTGGCGGCCAACGGAACCTACAACTGGACCCTGGAGTTCCAGTGCAAGCACCTGGGCCCCCAATATAGTACCCTAAGTAGTAGGATCCTTCTGTAAAGGACCCCAAAGTGAGGTACCCCTAATGTTCGTTTAGGGTTGAGGGTATAGAGTTTAGGGTTTAGGGTTTAGGGTTTACGGTTTAGGATTTAAGGCTTAGGGTTGAGATTCAGGGTATAAGGTTTTGGGGGAGGTTTTGGGTTTAGGGTTTGGGGTTTAGGGTTCAGGGTTAGGAGATCTGAAACCCTGGGTTTTTGGATTTGGGGCTCCAGGCTTCGGGTTTGAGGGTTTCGGGTTGGGGGCTTTGGGGTGCTTTAAGTACCTTGACTGGGGATATAACCCATCATAAGTCTAGTTCCCTTATTTATAACCCTAGTTACTAAATACCTCTAAGTATGGTTTATCCTTTTGGGAGGCTGACAACAAGATTTAGGGTCATGTTCTAGTTTTAGAGTTTAGTGCTTTCGAAGAAGGTCACGCACAAGTTCCGTGACCCCAAGCCCTAAACCCTTAAACCCTTAAACCCCTAACCCCTAAACCCTAAACCGTCAAACCCTAAACTCTGAAACCCTAAACCCTTAAACCCTGAAACCCTAAACCCTCAAACCCTGACCCCCCAAAACCCCTTAAACACCCCTCAAACGCTAAACCCGTGCGGATGTTGAGATCCTCGTGACCAGGAACGATGACAACCCAGAACGTGGCATACGGTTCGCGGCCGTGAACTTTTATCACCGGAACCCTCTGATCGATGATCAGGCCCCGTTTTGGGGTTTAGGATTTAGGGTAGACCACGGAGAGCAGGCAGGTTCCAGGTTGTCGCCGGGTCGGCAAAGTACTCCAGTCTTGATGCCTTGTCCTTTGTGCACAGGAGAGTTCTGTGTTTGATCAAGCACGGCCCTGAACTTCAAGCATGGACATCTGTCATGTGGTTGTCCGCCTCGTATGTCGGCTCGGTGTGCCTACACGTGCAGGATCAGGACGTGAAGTCGTCGAAGTGCGGCTGTCAACGTTTGTCTAGCCCCCGTTGCCATGTCCTGCCTGTCATCTACTCCGACTTTCTTGGCTGTGCCAGAGTTGAAGCACGAAGACCGCCACAGTGATGCAGAAAGCACTGTGGCAGGTGAGCACAGCGACATTGAAACCGTCACGGACTCCTACCCCTCGGCAGTCCCATCGCCGTCCTCCAGTGGCACGGCCGATGTGTGGGATGATGCAGACGGCCCGTGCAACGTGGTTGTGAGGAGCACGTTCATCGATGTGGATGACGGCCGAAGCCTGATGCAGCGCTTTAAACATTTGCGTGGTGCAATGACGGATTCGCTCTTGATGGGAGCCTTTGCGGAGGAGGAGCCGTACTACCCAGGCAGATTCAGCGATGAATGTGCTGAGGCGCAGAAGGCTGCTAGCGCGCCTTCTGCGCTGGCAGCACCGGCAGAGCCGATGCCACCACCGGCAGACGCGAGCGTGGATCAGGACGGCAAGCCCGCGACAGCCGAGCGCACCACACTTCTGCTGCGGAATGTCCCCAACAATTACAGCCGCGATATGTTCCTGGCCATGCTGGACGAGCACGGCTTTGCCGGTCGCTACGACTTCGTCTACCTGCCCCGCGATTTCCAGCGAAAGGCCAACCTAGGTTATGCCTTCGTGAACTCGGTGGATGCCGCGGCCGCGGACGCCCTGTGGCAGACCTTCGATGGCTTCTCCAGCTGGGCCCTGCCCACGGCCAAGGTTTGCCAAGTGAGCTGGAGTGGCCTGCACCAGGGGTTCAAGGCAGGTGGTACGAAATCATACTATGCTATAGTACTGTATAGCATAGTACACTATACTACACTTCAGTGCACATCAGTAAAGTGTGTTTTGTGTCGGCAGCATGCCTCGGGCCGCAACAGTCGGGTAAAGAATTTAGCAAAGCATCTGCAAGTTCAGGATGGAAAAAGCAACAAAGAAGGTTGCAAGTAGCAAGGGTTGGCGGTGTTTAAGTCTTAAGAGTACTATCGTCATTATTATTTGTATTCTGCTTCTTCCTATTATGGTTCTCTTCTGATTTCTATTCTTATTATCAGTATTCTTCGTCTTACATCTTACATGTTTGGGAGGCACGAACTCTGACGAGTCTCACACTCTGGCAAAGGCCCTTTGGACCTTCCTTCCTGTCGGGGAAGTTTCTTTCACTGCAGACTTTCCTCACTACTCATTTGAATACATAGACACTTTTTTTGTATATATGTATCCGTGTATCCATCTATCTAACATTGCTGGACCCTCCTCCCTCTGCTGCATGGTTTGGGCGTCCTCTCCTCATCCAGAAGTTTTTCGCGCCACGAGTTTGCAAGGCCGAGAGCTGCATGGGAATGTTGTTGTAACAGTAGGTTCCGGGTTTGGGGGACTCTCAGGTTTGGGGTTTGGGGTTTGCGGTTCAGGGTCATGTCTTCATGCCACGAAAACATGTTTAATTACATGACAAAGCAGGCCCCATATGGCCTCAGCATACCATCTCACGATCCAGGCACATGTGGAGCGCTACAGGAATAGTGCCGTGATGCACAAGAAGGTGCCCGATGAGTACAAGCCTGTCATCTTCGAGAATGGTGTTCGGAAGAATTTCCCACGACCAACCAAGAAGGTCAAAGCACCGGTAGAGTTTTGAGGACGTGCATGCAGGCCCTGGGCTCACGCCACTGTACAGCCTCGACCGCAGCCCTTTTAAGGCCTTCGCCCGCTCCGCATCCCGCAAATTCAGTTCTTTGGTTTGTCGTGTACAGATGCTCCGGGCTGCCAGCGGGCTGGAAGGCTGGGCCGCGGCTGGAAGGGTGCTTGCAGAGAAGGGTTTTAGTTCTTGTGCAACATGCCCAGCGCCACATTCGAACTACTTAGCACACAGAATCTGTGCAAAAAGCAGGCTGCTGCAACCTGTGCTTTTGCCTTGCGCAAGTCTTGCTGGCAAAATCGTCGCGAAGACATCTTGAAGATAGTCTTAATGGCGTCTATAGTTGGCAGTGGCAGAAAGGACTCCACATTCCCTTTGAGAGAGGCTCCCAGCTTGCCCTCCAACAATGTCTTCTTCCATTGCTGTCATTTTGTGTGCCGTGCTGTCATCGCATGTCGGCTTCGCATGGTTGCAGCCAGTGCAGGATCAGGACCTGGAGTCGTCAAGTACGGCCATCAACATTTGTCTAGCCCCCGTTGCCATGTCCTGCCTGTCATCTACCCCTACTTTGCTGGCTGTCCCCGAGTTGAAGCACGCAGACCGCCACAGTGATGCAGAAAGCACTGTGGCGGGTGAGCACAGCGACATTGAAACTGTCGAGGAATCTTGCCCTTCCGAAGTCCCATCGCCGCGCTCCAGTGGTACGGCTGACGTGTGCGAAGACGAGGAGGGCCCGTGCAACGTGGTTGTGAGGAGCACGTTCATCGATGTGGATGATGGCCGAAGCCTGATGCAGCGCTACAGGCAGCTGCGCCGCGCAAAGACGGATTCGCTCTTGATGGGAGCCTTTACCGACGAGGAGCCGTACTACCCAGGTAGATTCAGTGATGAACGTGCTGAGGCACCGGAGGCTGTTAACGCGCCTTCTGTGCCGGCAGCACCGGCAGAGCCAGCACCACAGCCGGCAGCAGGGACGGGCCGGGACGCCAAGCACGCAAGTGCCGAGCGCACCACCCTCATGCTGCGTAATGTTCCAAACAATTACAGCCGCGACATGTTCCTGGCCATGCTGGACGAGCACGGCTTTGCCGGTCGTTACGACTTCGTCTACCTGCCCTGCGACTTCTACCGCCAGGCCAACCTCGGCTATGCCTTCGTGAACTTGGTGGATGGCGCGGCCGTGGACGCCTTGTGGCAGACCTTCGATGGCTTCTCCGGCTGGGCCTTGCCCACGGCCAAGGTTTGCCAAGTGAGCTGGAGTGGCCCGCACCAAGGCTTCAAGGCAGGGGCTAGCAAGAGGGTATGCGAACGTAGCGGTAGCACATGCGGCATGGAGAGAGAGCGACGGAGGAAGAGAGAGAGAGAGAGAGTGGGTGAGGGCGAGGACCAATGTAGGGAGAGTCTGTACACAGGGGACGGAGAGGGTGTAGAGAAGCTTCCTGGTGGTCTGTCAGGCACATGTGGAGCGCTACAGGAACAGCCCTGTGATGCACCGAAGTGTGCCGGACGAGTACAAGCCCGTCATCTTCAAGAACGGCGTGCGCAAGAACTTCCCACGACCAACCAAGAAGGTCAAAGCACCGACTGCAGGCTTCTGAGGACGCATACCGCCCCTGCATGTGCGCCGCTGTACAGCCCCGACGGCTTTTGAAGTGTGGTCTCTTAGATGCCTCCTCCCGCTCCCCGGCCCAGAATCCCGTTCTCAGGAACTTTGTACAGAGAAGGCAAGCAGGCGCACTGCCGCCTCTTGTCCTGTGCTGCCTTCCGGCAGCGGGCTGCCAGTGGAGAGCAGGCTGTGCTGCACCTAAGCAGAAGGGGATCGACGCTTGTAAAGACTTGTGCTTTGAGCATGAAATTCGTCAGGAAAAAGAGGTACGTTAGGAGCTGTACTGGATTCACTGGACATGCAGTCCCTTGCTGCCGCTTGGTTTGGACATGGTGTCTAGCCGAGTGCCGTGCTGTCATCGCATGTCGGCTTCACGTGGCTGCAGCAAGTGCAGGATCAGGACTTGGAGTCGTCAAGTACGGCCATCAACATTTGTCTAGCCCCCGTTGCCATGTCCTGCCTGTCATCTACCCCTACTTTGCTGGCTGTCCCCGAGTTGAAGCACGCAGACCGCCACAGTGATGCAGAAAGCACTGTGGCGGGTGAGCACAGCGACATTGAAACTGTCGAGGAATCTTGCCCTTCCGAAGTCCCATCGCCGCGCTCCAGTGGTACGGCTGACGTGTGCGAAGACGAGGAGGGCCCGTGCAACGTGGTTGTGAGGAGCACGTTCATCGATGTGGATGATGGCCGAAGCCTGATGCAGCGCTACAGGCAACTGCGCCGCGCAAAGACGGATTCGCTCTTGATGGGAGCCTTTACCGACGAGGAGCCGTACTACCCAGGTAGATTCAGTGATGAACGTGCTGAGGCACCGGAGGCTGTTAACGCGCCTTCTGTGCCGGCAGCACCGGCAGAGCCAGCACCACAGCCGGCAGCAGGGACGGGCCGGGACGCCAAGCACGCAAGTGCCGAGCGCACCACCCTCATGCTGCGTAATGTTCCAAACAATTACAGCCGCGACATGTTCCTGGCCATGCTGGACGAGCACGGCTTTGCCGGTCGTTACGATTTCGTCTACCTGCCCTGCGACTTCTACCGCCAGGCCAACCTCGGCTATGCCTTCGTGAACTTGGTGGATGGCGCGGCCGTGGACGCCTTGTGGCAGACCTTCGATGGCTTCTCCGGCTGGGCCTTGCCCACGGCCAAGGTTTGCCAAGTGAGCTGGAGTGGCCCGCACCAAGGCTTCAAGGCAGGGGCTAGCAAGAGGGTATGCGAACGTAGCGGTAGCACATGCGGCATGGAGAGAGAGCGAGGGAGGAAGAGAGAGAGAGAGAGAGTGGGTGAGAGAGTGCGATGGGCGAGGACCAATGTAGGGAGAGTCTGTACACAGGGGACGGAGAGGGTGTAGAGAAGCTTCCTGGTGGTCTGTCAGGCACATGTGGAGCGCTACAGGAACAGCCCTGTGATGCACCGAAGTGTGCCGGACGAGTACAAGCCCGTCATCTTCAAGAACGGCGTGCGCAAGAACTTCCCACGACCAACCAAGAAGGTCAAAGCACCGACTGCAGGCTTCTGAGGACGCATACCGCCCCTGCATGTGCGCCGCTGTACAGCCCCGACGGCTTTTGAAGTGTGGTCTCTTAGACGCCTCCTCCCGCTCCCCGGCCCAGAATCCCGTTCTCAGGAACTTTGTACAGAGAAGGCAAGCAGGCGCACTGCCGCCTCTTGTCCTGTGCTGCCTTCCGGCAGCGGGCTGCCAGTGGAGAGCAGGCTGTGCTGCACCTAAGCAGAAGGGGATCGACGCTTGTAAAGACTTGTGCTTTGAGCATGAAATTCGTCAGGAAAAAGAGGTACGTTAGGAGCTGTACTGGATTCACTGAACATGCAGTCCCTTGCTGCCGCTTGGTTTGGACATGGTGTCTAGCCGAGTGCCGTGCTGTCATCGCATGTCGGCTTCACGTGGCTGCAGCAAGTGCAGGATCAGGACTTGGAGTCGTCAAGTACGGCCATCAACATTTGTCTAGCCCCCGTTGCCATGTCCTGCCTGTCATCTACCCCTACTTTGCTGGCTGTCCCCGAGTTGAAGCACGCAGACCGCCACAGTGATGCAGAAAGCACTGTGGCGGGTGAGCACAGCGACATTGAAACTGTCGAGGAATCTTGCCCTTCCGAAGTCCCATCGCCGCGCTCCAGTGGTACGGCTGACGTGTGCGAAGACGAGGAGGGCCCGTGCAACGTGGTTGTGAGGAGCACGTTCATCGATGTGGATGATGGCCGAAGCCTGATGCAGCGCTACAGGCAGCTGCGCCGCGCAAAGACGGATTCGCTCTTGATGGGAGCCTTTACCGACGAGGAGCCGTACTACCCAGGTAGATTCAGTGATGAACGTGCTGAGGCACCGGAGGCTGTTAACGCGCCTTCTGTGCCGGTAACACCGGCAGAGCCAGCACCACAGCCGGCAGCAGGGACGGGCCGGGACGCCAAGCACGCAAGTGCCGAGCGCACCACCCTCATGCTGCGTAATGTTCCAAACAATTACAGCCGCGACATGTTCCTGGCCATGCTGGACGAGCACGGCTTTGCCGGTCGTTACGATTTCGTCTACCTGCCCTGCGACTTCTACCGCCAGGCCAACCTCGGCTATGCCTTCGTGAACTTGGTGGATGGCGCGGCCGTGGACGCCTTGTGGCAGACCTTCGATGGCTTCTCCGGCTGGGCCTTGCCCACGGCCAAGGTTTGCCAAGTGAGCTGGAGTGGCCCGCACCAAGGCTTCAAGGCAGGGGCTAGCAAGAGGGTATGCGAACGTAGCGGTAGCACATGCGGCATGGAGAGAGAGCGAGGGAGGAAGAGAGAGAGAGAGAGAGTGGGTGAGAGAGTGCGATGGGCGAGGACCAATGTAGGGAGAGTCTGTACACAGGGGACGGAGAGGGTGTAGAGAAGCTTCCTGGTGGTCTGTCAGGCACATGTGGAGCGCTACAGGAACAGCCCTGTGATGCACCGAAGTGTGCCGGACGAGTACAAGCCCGTCATCTTCAAGAACGGCGTGCGCAAGAACTTCCCACGACCAACCAAGAAGGTCAAAGCACCGACTGCAGGCTTCTGAGGACGCATACCGCCCCTGCATGTGCGCCGCTGTACAGCCCCGACGGCTTTTGAAGTGTGGTCTCTTAGACGCCTCCTCCCGCTCCCCAGCCCAGAATCCCGTTCTCAGGAACTTTGTACAGAGAAGGCAAGCAGGCGCACTGCCGCCTCTTGTCCTGTGCTGCCTTCCGGCAGCGGGCTGCCAGTGGAGAGCAGGCTGTGCTGCACCTAAGCAGAAGGGGATCGACGCTTGTAAAGACTTGTGCCTTAAGCATGAAATTCGTGAGGAAAAAGAGGTAAGATAGAAGCTGTACTGATTTCACTGAACATGCTGTCCCTTGCTGCCGCTTGGTTTTGGCATGGTGTCTAGCCGAGTGCCGTGCTGTCATCGCATGTCGGCAGCAAGTGCAGGATCAGGACTTGGAGTCGTCAAGTACGGCCATTAACATTTGTCTAGCCCCCGTTGCCATGTCCTGCCTGTCATCTACCCCTACTTTGCTGGCTGTCCCCGAGTTGAAGCACGCAGACCGCCACAGTGATGCAGAAAGCACTGTGGCGGGTGAGCACAGCGACATTGAAACTGTCGAGGAATCTTGCCCTTCCGAAGTCCCATCGCCGCGCTCCAGTGGTACGGCTGACGTGTGCGAAGACGAGGAGGGCCCGTGCAACGTGGTTGTGAGGAGCACGTTCATCGATGTGGATGATGGCCGAAGCCTGATGCAGCGCGACAGGCAGCTGCGCCGCGCAAAGACGGATTCGCTCTTGATGGGAGCCTTTACCGACGAGGAGCCGTACTACCCAGGTAGATTCAGTGATGAACGTGCTGAGGCACCGGAGGCTGTTAACGCGCCTTCTGCGC
This sequence comes from Symbiodinium sp. CCMP2592, assembly GCA_905221615.1. Classification (NCBI taxonomy): domain Eukaryota; class Dinophyceae; order Suessiales; family Symbiodiniaceae; genus Symbiodinium; species Symbiodinium sp. CCMP2592. The sequence continues at coordinate 1,096,808 of CAJNDT010005936.1, forward strand.
CGGCAGCACCGGCAGAGCCAGCACCACAGCCGGCAGCAGGGACGGGCCGGGACGCCAAGCACGCAAGTGCCGAGCGCACCACCCTCATGCTGCGTAATGTTCCAAACAATTACAGCCGCGACATGTTCCTGGCCATGCTGGACGAGCACGGCTTTGCCGGTCGTTACGACTTCGTCTACCTGCCCTGCGACTTCTACCGCCAGGCCAACCTCGGCTATGCCTTCGTGAACTTGGTGGATGGCGCGGCCGTGGACGCCTTGTGGCAGACCTTCGATGGCTTCTCCGGCTGGGCCTTGCCCACGGCCAAGGTTTGCCAAGTGAGCTGGAGTGGCCCGCACCAAGGCCTCAAGGCAGGGGCTAGCAAGAGGGTATGCGAACGTAGCGGTAGCACATGCGGCATGGAGAGAGAGCGACGGAGGAAGAGAGAGAGAGAGAGAGAGACAGAGGACCAATGTAGGGAGAGTCTGTACACAGGGGACGGAGAGGGTGTAGAGAAGCTTCCTGGTGGTCCGTCAGGCACATGTGGAGCGCTACAGGAACAGCCCTGTGATGCACCGAAACGTGCCGGACGAGTACAAGCCCGTCATCTTCAAGAACGGCGTGCGCAAGAACTTCCCACGACCAACCAAGAAGGTCAAAGCACCGACTGCAGGCTTCTGAGGACGCATACCGCCCCTGCATGTGCGCCGCTGTACAGCCCCGACGGCTTTTGAAGTGTAGTCTCTTAGACGCCTCCTCCCGCTCCCCAGCCCAGAATCCCGTTCTCAGGAACTTTGTACAGAGAAGGCAAGCAGGCGCACTGCCGCCTCTTGTCCTGTGCTGCCTTCCGGCAGCGGGCTGCCAGTGGAGAGCAGGCTGTTCTGCACCTAAGCAGAAGGGGATCGACGCTTGTAAAGACTTGTGCTTTGAGCATGAAATTCGTCAGGAAAAAGAGGTACGTTAGGAGCTGTACTGGATTCACTGAACATGCAGTCCCTTGCTGCCGCTTGGTTTGGACATGGTGTCTAGCCGAGTGCCGTGCTGTCATCGCATGTCGGCTTCACGTGGCTGCAGCAAGTGCAGGATCAGGATTCGGAGTCGTCAAGTACGGCCATCAACATTTGTCTAGCCCCCGTTGCCATGTCCTGCCTGTCATCTACCCCTACTTTGCTGGCTGTCCCCGAGTTGAAGCACGCAGACCGCCACAGTGATGCAGAAAGCACTGTGGCGGGTGAGCACAGCGACATTGAAACTGTCGAGGAATCTTGCCCTTCCGAACTCCCATCGCCGCGCTCCAGTGGTACGGCTGACGTGTGCGAAGACGAGGAGGGCCCGTGCAACGTGGTTGTGAGGAGCACGTTCATCGATGTGGATAATGGCCGAAGCCTGATGCAGCGCTACAGGCAGCTGCGCCGCGCAAAGACGGATTCGCTCTTGATGGGAGCCTTTACCGACGAGGAGCCGTACTACCCAGGTAGATTCAGTGATGAACGTGCTGAGGCACCGGAGGCTGTTAACGCGCCTTCTGCGCCGGCAGCACCGGCAGAGCCAGCACCACAGCCGGCAGCAGGGACGGGCCGGAACGCCAAGCACGCAAGTGCCGAGCGCACCACCCTCATGCTGCGTAATGTTCCAAACAATTACAGCCGCGACATGTTCCTGGCCATGCTGGACGAGCACGGCTTTGCCGGTCGTTACGACTTCGTCTACCTGCCCTGCGACTTCTACCGCCAGGCCAACCTCGGCTATGCCTTCGTGAACTTGGTGGATGGCGCGGCCGTGGACGCCTTGTGGCAGACCTTCGATGGCTTCTCCGGCTGGGCCTTGCCCACGGCCAAGGTTTGCCAAGTGAGCTGGAGTGGCCCGCACCAAGGCCTCAAGGCAGGGGCTAGCAAGAGGGTATGCGAACGTAGCGGTAGCACATGCGGCATGGAGAGAGAGCGACGGAGGAAGAGAGAGAGAGAGAGAGAGACAGAGGACCAATGTAGGGAGAGTCTGTACACAGGGGACGCAGAGGGTGTAGAGAAGCTTCCTGGTGGTCTGTCAGGCACATGTGGAGCGCTACAGGAACAGCCCTGTGATGCACGGAAGTGTGCCGGACGAGTACAAGCCCGTCATCTTCAAGAACGGCGTGCGCAAGAACTTCCCACGACCAACCAAGAAGGTCAAAGCACCGACTGCAGGCTTCTGAGGACGCATACCGCCCCTGCATGTGCGCCGCTGTACAGCCCCGACGGCTTTTGAAGTGTAGTCTCTTAGACGCCTCCTCCCGCTCCCCGGCCCAGAATCCCGTTCTCAGGAACTTTGTACAGAGAAGGCAAGCAGGCGCACTGCCGCCTCTTGTCCTGTGCTGCCTTCCGGCAGCGGGCTGCCAGTGGAGAGCAGGCTGTGCTGCACCTAAGCAGAAGGGGATCGACGCTTGTAAAGCTGCAGGTTCAGCTGAATTAGATCTTTGCATGAGCAGAAACAGGATTCCGACAGCTTCGCCGACCTCGCATTCCCGCATTGATATTCCTCATCTATATATATATATATATATATATATATGTATATATGTATATACATACACACACCCCTATGGACACCTTAGAGACCCCAAGCCCTTCGCCGCGTCTTTTTGCAGGAGCTCCAGGAGATGATGGCACGACTCCGCCGCTTGGCTTTCTCAAAGCGGAAAAGGAGGGACCCTTAATGGGGACTTCTACAGGGTTTAGGGTTTAGGGGTTTAGGCTTTGGGGGTTTAGGGTTTAGGGGTTTAGGGTTTAGGGGTTTAGGCTTTGGGGGTTTAGGGTTTAGGGGTTTAGGGTTTAGGGGTTTAGGGTTTAGGGGTTTAGGGGTTTAGGGTTTATAGGGGTTTAGGGTTTAGGGGTTTAGGGTAGGGACCCTGAATGGGGACCCCTACCCATAGGGAAGAGGGTTCCTTTAAAGGGTCTATAAGGACTACTATAAGGGGCTATATTGAGGGTTTAGGGTTTAGGGTTTAGGATATAATGGGCTATACAATGGGTATACACGCTATATTAAGGGTATACACCTAGGGGTCCTTATTAAGGGTCCCTCCTTTTACCCTTGGACTTTCGGCTTCTCACCGGAAGCCACAGCCCCAATGCCCCAAGGGTTTAGGGTTTGGCCTTTAGGGGTTTGGGGTTTAGAGTTTTTTGGGTTTAGGGGTTTGGGGTTTAGGGTTTTGGGGGTTTCGGTGTTTAGGGGCTTAGGGTTTGGGGGTTTAGCGTTTGGGGTTAAGGGGTTTAGGAGTTTGGGGTTTAGGGTCGGGGTTGTAGGGACCCACAAAGGACATAAGCATAAGTTGTGTTGTTAGGGATGTCCCTGCCTTCTTAGGTTTCTTTATAAGGGGGTTTACATGGGATATCCCGGTGCCTTTTTGGGGCCCTATCTATTGTCCAGATGGGCACCCAACGGAATCCTCGAAACAGGAAGCCCGAAGCCCTAGCCACCCAACTAAACCCCAGCGCTTTACAGATCTTGACAGCCTTAAAGTCTACAACACCCTGCAAATCCTCTTCAAACCGACAAACGCTTTTGCAACACATGCCAACACTGCAAAAACCCAGTACACACCACAACTGTTGCAAGCACAGCCGGAAAAAGGGCTTCTCATACGGCTGATGGACAAAATCCTGCATGACCCATAAGAACGAATATACCATAATTCCCATAGTTTAGGGTCCTTGGGGTAATGCAGGATTTTGTCCATCAACAGTAGTGGTGTAACATTTATTCCTGAACCCTTGTAAGCCCTGAGCCCCAAGACCGAAGCCCCAAACCAAGGGCCCCGAACCCTAAACCCCAAGCCCCAAGCCCCAAGCCCAAAACTTAAAGCGCTCATCACCATAAACCCTTAACCTTAAACCCCAAACCTTAACTCCTAACCCCTAAGCCTTGCACCCTAAACCCTAAGCCTTAGACCCTTAAACCTTATAGATCCCTTATAGAACCCTGCAAGGAGCTCTTCTTTAAACCTCTAAACCCTAAACCCTAAACCAGTCTTATTCCCGGAGGTATTTTAATAGAAACCTGGAGGCCCTAATGGGGACCTTATCCTATAATGGGCTATATAATGGGTATATAGTGGCTATATTAAGGGTATTATACCTAGGGGTCCTTATTAAAGGTCCCCCCAACCCTAAACCCTAAACCCTAAACCCTAAACCCTAAACCTCGAAACCCTAAGCCCTTAAAGAAGAAGAAGTCCCCCCGAGGGGCCCGGGGGCTCGGCTGGGTGGTCGACGCCTCGCCGGGCCTGACGCGAGTGGACCAGCAGACTCTGGGGCTCTGTTTTTTTTTCAGGTTTAGGGTTTAGGGTTTAGGCTTTTGATTGAAGGTTTTAGGATTCAGGGTTTAGGGTTTAGAGTTTAGGGTGTAGGGTTTAGGGTTTTTAAGGTTCAGGGTTTAGGGTTTACGGTTTAGGATTCAGGGTTTAGGGTTTAGGGTGTGGGGGCTCTTGTTTTGTGTTTGTTTCAAGGGCCTGCAGGGGTTTAGGATTCCGTTAAGGGTTGTCCAAGGGATCTATAAGGCTCTTTGATGTTTGAAGGTGTAGGGTTTAGGGAAAGTTGCCTTTAAGGTTCTCTAAGGATCTTTAAGGGTGCAGGGTTTAGGGTGTAGGGTTTCGGGTTCAGGGTGTAGGCTTTAGGGCTTAGGGCTTAGGGTTTAGAGTTTCAGTCTTGATGGGCGGGGCACAGGGTGTTGGGTTTTTGGAATGTTTGCGGGTTTATTTTTTTGGGGTTCAGGGGGTGAGGGTTTATGTTAGGGTCGAGGATTTTTGGTGGAGGATTTAGGGTTAGGAGTTAATTGGAGGGTATTTTATACGGTCTACTATAAGGGTTACTCTGAGGGTGACTATGAAGATTCTATACCAGGGGTCTGGATTTAGCAGAAGTTCATTGGATTCATTCGGGTTTTTCAGGGGCTTTGATAGTGTTTCCGTCTTGCCTTATGAATGCAGGTTCTACTGCAAGGGTCAGGGTCTTTCTGATGGTTGAAGGTTGGATTTGAAGAATCAGCTGCAGTCTCTAAACTCTAGGCTCTACAGGTCACGGATTGGGGTCTACTTCCAATTTTGGGGCTAGGGTTTTCACGCAGAGACGCATCACACACCATGCTTATGTTCTTCTGTTATTTCTGTTCGCGTTTTGGGCTTTCGCTGTTGGGCTCAACCCTGATCGTGGCCACAAACTCTGAACAGATCATATGGGGGTTTCCCAAAATAGGGGACCCCAATATAGTACCCTAAGTAGTAGGATCCTTATTATAAAGACCCCCAGTTTTCGGAAACTCCCATATCAGTACTTGCAGGGCAACGCGCAAAGCAAAGCCTCAAAATCGCCACGGCCGGCGACTGGGCTGACTCGATCTCACTGCAGGCCCTTGCGAACGCCACTGATGCTGAACTTCGCGTCTGGGCCTGCGATCCGAACCTCCCGCGCTGGCAGATGTACGTCGTCACGTCGGGCACAAGGAAGAGCCGTAAGGCCTCTAAGGACTCAAAGGTTGTTCGGCTCACGTGGCCGTCCTGGCACTACCGTTGGCTCCGCCCCCCTTGGGGCCGACAAGCGATTCTAGTCATGCCTTCCTCCGTCTTCTCAGATTGTCAACGTTGACGGGCTTTTCTGCATGGCAGCGCCCCCTTTTGTCAAAGGGCTCAACACTAATCCCAAACCGCAACTCTGACTAGCGGCCTAAACCCCTAGTGAACCCTCAACCTTAACTCCTAAACCAAAGCCGGATCTCGGATTCCTTGAATGGAGTTTCTGTGGCGGTTCTCTTGCAGTTGAGGCCTGTCTCTGTTGATAGGTTAAGGGTTTAGGGCTTCGGGTTTGGGTTATGTGCTTGGGGGGTCGGGGGACTTAGCAAGTAGTTAGTTAGTAGACTTATAATAAGTACCCGAAAAGGGACCCTAATTGGGGTTATGGTACTTGTAAGTCCTTAAAATATAACCAATAATTACTAAGTCCCCCGACCCTCCAAGTGGTCTTAAAAGTTTATGGAACCTTAAACCCCAAGCTCCTCAGCCAGAGACCTGAAGCATTTGAGCCCAAGCCCTAAACCCTAACCCCCTGAAGCCGTGTGAGCCCTAACCCATCCTTAACCTTAAGCCCTCAAACCTGAAAACCTACAAGCCCTGAATTTTTCAAATAAGCAAAATGCCCTAAATACCCTAAAAATCCTTAACCCCAAACCCTCCACCCTCAAGCCCAAACCCTGAATCCATAAAGCCTTAAAGCCCTAAACCCGTGGAAAAACATCGAAGGTACTGCCCTGAACCCTAAACTCTGAAAAGTAGATCCTAATCCTTTTCCACGAGTTTCCAGATCCCTAAACCCCTATCGAATAAAATCGCAATCCTTCACTCCCCAATTTCGACATCCTGAGCCCCCATCGAAGGAAGTATGGCCTAATTCCCTAGTTCCTAGTCCCTTATTCCCTAAATCCTTAAATGCTTTAAACCCCAAACCCTACCCAAAGGGCCCAAAGTAGTTCCCTTTCTAAACCCTATAGATCCCTTTAAAGGAACCCTATAAGTAAAAGGGAACTTAAACCCTTAAAGAAACCCACCCTAAGCCCTAAAGTCGATAAGGAAGTGTGTGAGCGCGGGCTCCTACCCGGCCCTCGATGCGCCGCCGGCCTTCTGCGGACAAGCATGGGAGGCTGGGATCGGGGCTTCGGGGGGTTTTGGGGTATTAGCGGTATTAGCGGTATTAGCGGTATTAGGGGTATTAGGGGTATTAGGGGTATTAGGGGTATTAGGGGTATTAGGGGTATTAGGGGTTTAGGGTTTAAGGTTTAGGGTTCAGGGGTCTATGGGTGGGTTTTGGGGATCATGGATTGGGGTTTCGGGCATCCAGATTAGGGTTCAGAGTTAAGGTTCGGCTGTGAAAGTACGATGAAGTACGGTCTGGAGGGTTTAGCTCTTGTAGCGCTTTTTATGGTTGAGGCGTTTTGTAGGGGGCCACGTCACCCGGAGATATGAGGGGTTTAGGATTTTAGCAGTTGGCAGGTGGAGCTTAGGGTGCTTTTCATGGTTTGGGGTTCGCAAGCTTTGCTTAGGGTTAGCAGGGTTAGGGTTCGTTTGAGGTTCAAGGTTCAGGGTTTAGAGTTCAGAGTTTGGGGGTTTCGGCTGAATGGTTCTGGGGTTCGGGCGGCTTGACATTCAGGTTTCACCCTCAACCCTCAGCCCTAAACCCTCAACCCTAAACCCTCAACCCTAAACCCCAAACCCTAAACCCCAAACCCTAAACCCTAAACCCTCAACCCTAAACCCTCAACCCTAAACCCTCAACCCCAAACCCTAAACCCTAAACCCTAAACCCTAAACCCTCAACCCTAAACCCTAAACCCCAAACCCTAAACCCCAAACCCTAAACCCGAAACCCTAAACCCTTCAGCTCTTCAGCCTGGGGGTTTGGGGGAGTCTGCCACTCGTTTTGAGTTTCAGGCCCCAGCCGCTGTGGATTTAGGAAGCGAAACGGTTGATGATAAAAATCCTGCATTACCTTAAGGACCCTACACTATGGGAACTATGGTATATTCCTTCTTATGGGTCATGCAGAATTTATATCATCAACCGAAGCACCATCATCACCGTCACCGTCTCATTATCATCATACAGGCGAGTAGAATGACAGCGAAGCAATGTCAACCCCATTCATGCAGGCATTGAAAAGCGTAAACTGAAAATCCCGGGTGCTGAAGGAATCCTGATTCCTGAACCTCATCCCTGAACCGAAAGCCCTAAACCCTAGATCCGAAGCCCAGAACTCAAGCCCTAAACCCTAGATTCTAAAGCCAATTTACCCGGATAGCCGTTGCTGAGGCTGCATCCGGTGGCCTCTACATCATCTGAAGCTTGCTGGAAAAACCTTAAACCCTTAATCCCGAAGCCCTTGAAGCCCAGGCGAAGACGCCCCTAAACCCTAAACCTCTACGCCCAAGAGAGCCCTTCAACCTTGAGCCCGAAACCCGGAAGCCTCAATCGTGAACCCATGGGTTCAGGATATTTCAGGATTCAGGGCCTAGAGATGGGGGGTCGATACCCAGAGAACCCACTACCCCTTAATGAAGGAATATACCTTAATTTACAGGGGCCTTAATATGATGATCTAAGGTATTCCTTAATTAAGGGGGATTGGGATCTCTGGGTAGTTGACGGTTTAGGTCATGTTTGAGCCCTCTCCAGCGTATAGTTTTCACCAGCCCTGGCAATACTGTCTCCATATTGTTCTTGTGACACTACACCACATTTTGACCTGGGCCTTACTCTTAGCTATCCGGGGCCACATCTTGCGTGTCGTTTGAAGGTTTGGTGGGGTGCAGGCTTCAAGATCCAAGTCAAGATCCCTGGGCTCTTGTGAAGGGACTGTATTTAGGTTGCCATGATGGGGAATTTTCAGTAGTCAAGAATGCCTTTGCCTTCTTATAGTATTAAGATCAAGTTCCTTTAGCAAGAGCCCGGAAGAAGCCTGCTGGCTGTACAGAGTTTCCAGAAACTCCTAGCCTTGGTACATGGGTGGTTGTCAAAATTATGGTCCCTTTGTGGGTCCCTAATCTAATATAGTACGGCACCTAATTTTTGGGGTACCCACAACAGGACCCTCTTTATGACAACGACCCACATGGACTGTGGTTAGTTCGGGATCCTAAGTCCGGAGGTGATGAAGCCTCGGGTTTAGGGCTTCGGGTTTGGGGTTTCGGGTTTAGGGCCCTTATTTTGAAGCCTGAAGTATTTGTAGCACGACCAGATGGTAACCCAAAGCGCTGTTAATAAACTATGAAGGCCCAGGCCCCTTTAGGGTTTACTTAGACTTAGAGGTTCGTGGTACTTAGTAACTAGGGTTATAAATCAGGCAAATATACTTATAATTGGTTGTATCTCCAGTTAAAGTTTTTACAATTGTACTTACTAAGTCCCATGATCCTCCAAGTAGGGTTTTGTGTGTGGGGGAGTTTCCGGGAGGTTGCAAGCACTGGCCCGCAGTGCCGCACAGGTGCACAGTCTCTGCACGGGGGGGACTCCTCGGAAACAGAGGGGGTGACCCAAGCCGTCCGTTGGAGACGGAGACAAGGAGCCCTACACCCAAAACCCTAAACTCGGAAGCCTAAACCTGAAACCCTGGCCCTAAACCCTAAACCCTGAATCCTAAACCCGAAACCCAAAACCCTAAACCCTGAAGCCTAAACCTGAAACCCTAAACCCGAAACCCCAAAATCCTAGACCCTGAACCGTGGGTGTAGCGCTGTGGTGCCTTAGCCTTAGCTTGGAGGATCTCCGGCTGAGGGTTCCGGGGCGTCGGATTTATGGTTTGGTCCTTGTTGTCACGTCTGTCCGCTGTCCCGAAAGCCGAAATCAATCAACACCTAACCGGACTTAACCTAAAGCCTGAAATCCACTTAACCATAAATCCAAAACCCTTGAGAATATAGACGCTACATCCCAAGCCCTCCAACTCCAGCTGGAACGGCTGTACATAGCACGTCCGCTTGGGACGGGGAGCTGCAACGGCATGCAGGAAAGGCGTCGATCTTGTCTAAGCTTTAGTCTAAATCTTACAACCTCAGTTTGGGGCTAGAGTTTTGTAACGCTCCTGTGCGGCTTTGATGAGGGTTTGTATCAGGGGACCTATTTTGGGGGGTTAGGTTCCTTGCGAATTGCAAGCTCATGGTTTAGCATTTGGGAGAACACAGTCCGACACAGATTTTACGACGTGGCGGGCAGACAGGGGGCCAGGAGCAAAGCTTGATTTTGAAATCCCAAACTTAAAGAAGTCAGCCTTCGTTCCACACGGGCGCCCTAAACCCTAAATCCTAAACCCTAAATCCTAAACCCTAAACCCTTAAACGCCCAAGCCTAAAATCCCAAACTCCGCACGGATGCGGGAGCCTGACTGCTCAGGTTTCTAAAGGCTTAGGGCTTCAAGGCTGAAGGGCTTCAGGGGTTAAAGTTAAAGGTTTAGCGGTTTAGGGTTTAATTAGGGTTTGGGGGGTTTAGGGTTTAGGGTTTGGGGGTTTAGGGTTTAAGCGCCTAGGCTTTTAAACTTTACGGGGGTTATAGGGCTTAGTGGTTAAAGCGATGGTATGGTTTGCGGGGCTGAGGTAGGGGTTTGAAGGCTTAGGTTTGCGCTCAGGGGCTTGAGGCTTTAGGGGTAGAAATGTAGGTCTGTTTCGTGTTCGTGGGGAAGAAACAAGCTTGCCCAAGCTGTTTGTTTAGGTATTCTCTTATTGGGGGTTGTCTACATCGCGAGTTATTCATTATCAGCGGGTTGTTAAAGGTGCTCAAGCGGTGGACAGTTGACCCCAATGCTGGGGGTGACAAGCGGGGGAGAAACTGGTGGCTTCCAGGTGGCTTCTGTGGTTTTGAGCTGCGCTCTAAACCTCGAAGCCCTAGAGCCGTGAAACTCAGACCCAACAGGGTCTGAATCCCGCAGCCCCAACCGCAACACCTAATGCCAAAACCTGCACACCCAAAGCCCCAGCCCTTAAAGCCGAATTTAAATCCCATATTATAGATCCTTGCCAATTTCACAGGCGTTCGTAGTCACAATGTTGCATGGGTACTATACAGGTTTACATCTGATGCCGCTCAAAGGGTTTGGGATGCAACGCAGGGGCGTGATCATGCTAGCCTACCTCCTCGTGGTGATCACCGAGCCGTTAAGGCAACTAAGACGGTTTTCCACCCCGCCCCCGCGGCTTCATAGGAGGCCAAAAGGGGTTTTAGCCTATGGGGGTTTAGTAGGGATTAGGGTTCCCATAGTAGGGTTCATATTAAGGAATCCCTACCCCAAGAATCTTAAACCCCCCCCTTTTGGCCTCCCATCACTGCTTTGTCTCGAGACTTTGGGACCTCCACCGGCGTGAGCCGAGGAGGCTCAGCTCCTGGCTCTGCTCGGCTCTTCGAGGTGCCCTGCTTAAAGGCTCATGGGACTTAGTAAGTAAGGTTATAAGTAGGCTATAAGTAGGATAACCCCACTTGGGGGACTTATAACCCCAAATATAACCTACTTACTAAGTCCCATGATCCTTCAAGTATCCTGATTTTGTCGCTGCCATTGCTCGCTCTAGTGGTGCTCCCAGCCTGGACGGCTGGACCGCTCGTGAAATTCAGTGGCTGCTTGCCCACTGTCCTCAACTCACTCCTGAGCTCTACGAGGTTCTGTGTGCCGCCGTCGTGAGCCCCAGTTCCTTGTGCGCCGATGCTGAGGCTTGGACCCTGTTTCTTTGCTTGCTGGTTGGTATTCCCAAGCGTGACTCCGAATCAGTACGTCCTGTCGCCGTGGGCTCTGTCTTGCTACGGGCTTGACAGCACGCCATGTTGAGTATGCTTCCCGAGCCGCCTCACGGTCAATGGGCGGGCCGGCCTCATGTTAAGGTCATCCATGCCGTTCTGGACTGGTGGTCCCATCCGGGCCATCGGGGTGCTGAACTGGACTTGTCTCGAGCTTGCGGTACTGTGCAGTGGTCGGGCCGCCGCCTTTTGCTCCATGCCGGCACTCCCTCTTCGGTGGTGGGTTTCCTTAGAAAGGTTTGGGTTGGGGAGAGGTTCTGCGGTTTAAGGAGTTCACTTGCCAGACCCGTCTGGCCCTCCCGCATCCCGTGCTCCGTGCTTGCCCCGGCATCTCTGCTTGGGCTTACGTTGATGACCGGTTGTTGCAGTGCTCCCTGGGCCCTGAAAGGCTTCAGGCCGCACTTGACGCTTCAGCTCTGGCAAGACGCTCAGACCGTTGAGCATCTAGGTTTACGCCTGCCACCTGCCTGCCTTCAGCCTCCGTGCCTGCGAGCTGGGTGGGAACCAGTCTTTGATTTGGTTGCTTTGCCGCCTCGCCTGCCTGGCGGGTTTGCCATTCGTGCGGCCGCCGCGCGCACGTGTTTGTTCAGCCCATGTGGGAACGCCTCGCTGTTAGAGCCCCCACCGTGGATCTTACCCTTCGTCTCCAACGAGCAGCTCTGCTCTGCAGTTGTTCCACCTGATGGTGCCGAGGGCCTGTGTTCGCTGACCATGTTGATCTCCAGCCTCAGTGCGGGAGTGCGGTTGCGGCCCTGTCGCGAGCAGCTTCCCTCCCGCCAGCTTCTGTCATCCGGACTTCCTGCTAGGTGGAGAGGCGTCATCGACAGTGGCACTCCAGCTGGGTAGCATGCTTTGCGCTTCTTGGTTCGCAACAAGTGTCTCGGCCATGCCAACCTCAGTCGCCACGACGCGGAGGTCTCCTTGAGGTTGACCTCACGCTGTCGTTTGAGAAGGTCTGGTGCGATTGGGTCTCGTCCCTCTCGCACGACCATCGCCTTTTCTTCCGCATCTTCCATGGAGCTGCCGTTTTTTTCCCCGGCCGCCGGCAGCGTATGAATGCTGACACGTCATGCCCGTTCTGTGGTGTGCCGTGGACTTCGTTTGGGCACTGGTGGGTCCGGTGTGCACATTGCAGACGATACTCAGTCCGATACTCGTGAGTTTGTCTCGCGAATTCTCCTTGCCTGCGCACTGGTTTGTGCGGCAACCTCGCTGGACTGCCAAGTCAGGGTGGATCGTGTTCCGCTCGATCGCATGCAGGTAGCGGCTTGCCGACTTGGAATCCACATCATCGGGAAGGCAATTCCCAGCTTGGTCTTCATGACCGTGCAGCGAGAGTCAGGTTTAGGCTTTGGGTTTAGTTTTTGTTGCCCGGCCCGTCCTTTTGGGGTTTAAGTTCCGGGTTCCCTGCCTTCGTGCTTGCTGCTGCTCTGCAGTACTGCACCGTGCAGCGTGTCTGCCGTGTGCAGCCGTGTAGTCGGTGCACTCAGTCGAGTAATGGGTGTGGCAATGGCTTCGTTTCGGGCTTCCTCTCGCCCCCTAATGTTTAGTCTCCGGGGGTCTTCTGCCTGGCAGCCTCTTGCATGCTCGCGCGCCGCGTGGGGCCAGTACCCTCGCTTTTCTTTCTTTGTCCGTGCTGAAGACCGCCTGCGGGACCGAGGTTACTGACTGCACTTCAAAAACTTTGTAACACAGGGGCCGCGGCAAAGACAGTAGGGGTGACTTTATGGGGTTTTTTGGTTTCACGCTAGCGGCTTTTGGAATCGGTCTCTAAAGGCTAATACGAGTAAATCTCATGCTTAGGGGTCAGGTACAGTAGAGATCGTTTTGGCTTCATATGTGCACCAACTTTCTGCTGGCTCAAGACGCAACACATCAGTTGCCTGCCCAATTCTCGTTGTTTGCGAAAGGCCTTCGCCGGGGGTTTAGTAATCCGATTAGAGCTTTTGGGTGTAGTATAATAGTAGACTATACTAGCAATCGGAACCCTCAGGAACCGTACTAGGTTTCAATCAAGCCTTTCATATTACGAAGTACACCAAGCCTAAACCCGCCGAAGCGCATAAACCCGACACCAGGAACTTCGTGGGATTTATGACCAGGTTTTCCGGTTAACAGGTGTCAGGGTTTCAAGCTTTCAGGGTGCAGCAACTTGGCTGAGGGCCTTTCGACCCCATGGCCCGGCTCCGTCAGCTGCTGCCCTGCTTGCTCGCCTTCGCTGATGCGAGCCGGATTACTGTCCAGGCCCGGTGGAATCCGCAAATCCTATGTAGATCTTCGAGAGATGAGCTCGGCTTTGATTTCAGAACTGAGCTTTGGAAGCCTGCTGAAGCTTAGACCTCAAAACCCTATGACGGCGTAGGGTTTGGGGCGACTTAGCTTGAAAGCGGTCGGGCGGAAAGGCAAAGACACGGATCAAAGGTCGAGTTTTCATCGTTGTGTTTTCGTAGCTTGTACAGTTTATGATTTCGCAAAAGTCATGGGCGGGTGTTATGGTTACAAAGGTTGTATAGGGCTTTACGAGGACTTGACAAAGGGGTTCTTGTATTTTTGGATTAGGGGATGTGGTATGTAAGTTATAGCTTGTAGCTGGATCAACAGTAAGGTGACGTCAACCGAACCCTCCTTGAGGAGATCACGTACCACGAGTTTGAAACATAAACCCTCAGATTCTAGCAAAAGAGACCAGCGTCAGTCCACATACCCCTCATACTCCTTATGCCCCTAAACCCTGAACCCTGGACCAAACACTAAACTTTACGCCTGGGCAAAAGATCCTCGTTTAAGGCAGTGGCCATAAAGCCCCCTATGTTTAAGGCAATCTGGGGATCGTGGAGCTTTTTGCTTCGAGGTTTCTGGGTGTCCCCGGCTTGCTAGGAGGACTTTGCTCATTTCGACCACAAGCTGATAAGCCCGAAGCAAGTGAGGGTTGGGTTGAAGGGTTAATGAAGCCATCCTCCAGCTCCAGGGTTTCTTTAGGCTTTTAGGGTTTCGGGTTTAGGGTTTAGGTGTGAGGGGCTTAGGGTTTAGGCTTGAGGATACGGGTTCCTGTTGCAAGCGCTCCCAAAAACCCATGCAAAGCTTGTTACTTTATACCCACACGTCTTTTAGACAGTAAGACACCAGTATAGAGTTTTATAAATAATTGCCAGTACTATTTTGCGGATTCCGTATGATGACTCTAGTATAAGATTCCACAAAACCCCATTCTAATCATTAAGGTCCCTATATTACACCCCCCCTAAGCCCCAATCCCTCTTCCTGAGGCCTGGATCCCGGACGCCAGGATCCGAGCAAGCCACAAGCTTAACCTTACCTTTGGTTTGTAGGGAATGGAAGAGTGGTAGTAGTAGTAGCAGTAGTAGTAGTAGTAGTAGTGGTAGTAGTAGTTATAATTGTACCCCATTCCTCCATTCCCTGGTAACCAAAGGGAAGTAACTCCGAACCCTCAACCCTCCAGTCCCCTGAAATCTAAACCCCTGAACCGTAAGTCCTAAATCCTAACCTTATGGTACCGGAAGTACCCTCAAACCCTCAAACCCTAAACCTTTAAACCCCTAAAGCCCTCAACCCCTAAACCCCTAAGAAGGACCAGGCGTCGCCTTCCAGGGGCGATGCGGCTGCAGAGCTCTGTGATTTCGCTGCAAGTTTAGGGTTGAGGCTTCAGGGTCTATAAGGGTTCCTAGAAGGGATCTTTTAGGGTTCTATATTATAGGGGTTTCGGGTCCAGGGTTTCGGGTTTAGGGTTTTGGGTTGAGGGTTCAGGGTTCCGGGTTTAGGGTTTAGCGCTTAGGGTTTAGGGTTTAGTATGGTTTAAGGTTTAGTTAGACACTGTCAGTCCTTTAGATCCAAGGGCAAAAGGAGGGACCCTTAATGGGGACCCCTAGGTATATACCCTTAATACAGCTATTATATACCCATTATATAGCCCATTATTGGGTAGGGGTCCCCATTAAGGGTCCCTCCTTTTCCCCTTTGATTAGATGACCTTACAAGGATCCTGAGTCTTTTAGTCTTGCTCGGATGCGAGGAGTGCCCTGCTTTCTGAAGCTCAAAAGCCCTAGAACCTAGACCCTAAATCAAAACGCCCAGAACCCCAGCCCTAGACCCAAACTAAAAACACGTAAGAAACGAAACCCTACTACGCCTTGAAGTTTAACACCTAGAGCCGTAAACCTCCTCCACGGTCGAGTTCTTCAAGGGTTCAGGGGTCGAGGTTGTTGGTTTAGGGGTTGGGTTTCAGGAGTTCAGGAGTGTAGCAGTTTTTAGTTTCAGTTTTGAGGTCGACTTTTTTCCCAGAGAAGCCCAAGGATGTTGCCTCAGGTTCCTGGTTCAGACTTCAAATTCATAGCTTGTGCGGGGGCTGGCTTCTGTTTGTGCGGTCGGGCCGCTGAAAGGTTTTTTGGAGTCTTGTGAGTAGTAATATAGGGGCTGAAATACAGTAACTACCTATACTATTTTGGGGGTTCCTTATTCTAACAGTATCGTATATTGGCACCCAAGACCTGGGTTTTGGATCTGCATCTATCAAGCAGCCTTAGAAACACAGCCAGCCACAAGCAGGAAAACTCTCGGCAAAAGCCTTTGACCCTACCCATTCGGAACCCCTGTAGTAATCCTTCTAATGGCATCGTCCTTACACTAGGCTTTAGGGGTTGCTCGCAGTTTTAAGGTCCGATATTTGAGTGAAATTCAATAAGTTTTGAGTCTTTGGTCCTGCTCGGATTGCTTAGGTTGGGGCACCTCTGGCCAGGGTTCCATAGGGCCTTATAGAAAGGGTTTGCAGATTTTAAGCCAATTCTGAGCGTTGTTCTGGTCGTCTAGAGCTATCGAATTGTGATCAGCGCTCTACTGTAGATTTACTTCTTGTTATAAAGCATTATGAAGACCCTCGAGAGGTTGCTGCAACGTCACCGCGAATCAGTCGGGGCAGGCCTGCAAACGGGTCGGTGCCGTTCGCAATGCCTCGACCCCAAATGGTAAACCTACAAGCATTTAGGACTCTAAGGTTTTAGGGCTGTTGCGTTTGAGCGTTTAGGTTTCGGGTGCTGTGTTTGCAATTGGCAGGGCTGGCTTAGACGGTAAAGGCCCTCTGTTGCAAAAGGGACTAGCTGTGTTGAGCACCCGATGTGTGAGTCATTTCGGACGTGCTTTCAAACCCTCAACCCTAAGCCCTAAACCCTAAGCCCTAAGCCCCAAACCCTAAGCCCTAAACCGAGACAAGTAGAATCCATCGTGGCATCTTGTAAGCTTGCAATGGAGTCTGAGAGAAGGCAGAGAATAAGAGCATGACCTGTGCTGCTACTGCTACTGCTATTGCTACTGCTGCTACTACTGCTACTACTGCTACTGCTACTACTACTACTACTACCACCACTACTACTACTATTACCACTACTACTACTACTACTACTACTACTACTACTACTACTACTACTACTACTACTACTACTACTACTACTACTACTACTACTACTACTACTACTACTACTACTACTTTTTTTCTTCCGCTTCTTTTCCTACTCCTACTCCTACTTGTCTCCTGCTGGTCCTGCTCGTATTGCGACAACGACAACGACCGCTACCACGACGACCACGACGACTACTACTTACATTATGTTTGCAACCTTCGCAACAACGACAACAAGGATGACGTCCCAGGCTTTCGACAGTGTGAAATGACTCCCATGGTATTCTGACGGCTATTCTTGCGTTTGTTCTCGGCTCTATGACCTGCAGGATCATTGGCTTGAGTAGCCTACTGTTTCTGTATGACTTATGATGATGACTGCAATGGTAGAAGTGGTAGCAACGGTCGGAATGTTGCCAATCCCGGTTCCAGAGTTCTAGTTCGATCAGTGTTGAGCGGTGACAAAACCACTAGCACCAACAACTACAGCAAGACATATGCCCACGAGACTTGTGATACTTTTCATGGTTTCGACTATGCAGGTATGCGTGCAGTTGCCGTCATCAGCATAGCAGTCACCAGGTTCATGCCGGTTATCTTGTTGATGAAACTCAAGCCAGCAGTGGCAATCAACAGCAAAGAACACTGTTTGACACCATGATGGGAACCCTAATCCCTAAACCCTAGACCCTGAACCCTAAACCCCTAAACCCTAATCCCCTAAACCCCGAAACCCTAGAAGGAAATGATGCTGCAAGCAGTGCAGGGTGGCAACTAGCGAAACCTACTCCAAGTGTCCAGCTTGGCCTCAAAGGGGACAAGGAGGGACCCTTAATGGGGACCTCGGGGTCCTTGTTAAGGGTCCCTCCTTTTACCCTTGGATTGGCCGTCAGGAATGGATCTACCAGCCCTGAATAATTCCTTAGCGTGAGTATGGCAAAGTACACCCAAGGCCCTATTGAGGCTCCTATACTGAGTGGGTTTGGGGTGCAGAGGCCTAGCTGTTAAGGTTCTTGTCGTGCTTTCTAGGACTTTCCCCAATTCTTCGAGCTCCTAAACCCTAAAGCCTAAACCCTAAACCGTAGAAACTACACCCTAAAGCCTAAACCGTAGCTCTCGATTACAGTTCGGGAGTTCCTTCCCGGAGCCCTAAACCCCGGAGCCTGCTCCCTAATATAGGGGCCTTACTGAGTAGACTAGGGTTTTGGAGCCCATATACTATAGATAAAAAAAGGAACCCCAAGATAGTATTTCTGTTTCCTGTTTCCTGGCGGGCCGAAGTGCCAGAAATGGCTCGTACCCAAAATGCAAGATAGTATTGGTAGTTTTTTAGGCACCTACAATAAGCCCTCAGGAGAATCTTGTTTGCCAGCGCACACCGGGTGTGGGTCACCTGACAAGCCTCATGCTGGTCTCACACTGCCCCGCCACTGGGCCCTAGAAAGGGGTTAAGGGTTTCGGAGTTGCCCTATCAGGATTTAGGGTTTGGGATGCCGCTAGGAGGGACATGCTATCATGCGCATACTGATGTTTGTTTGAGAGCTCGCTGCATTCGAGCATTGCTTTTGTTGCCGAAGATGATTACTCATACCAATTCTTAGCGGTTGCTAATGTTATTGTATACTGTAGCCGAAAACCTTGTTCTAATTATCAAGGGCACTGTATCAAATTGGCACAGATGAAGGAGATGATGGGGGTTGTGGTGGTGGTGGTTGTGGGGTGGTGGTGGCTGTGGTGGTGGTGGTGGTGGTGGTGGTGGTGGTGGTGGTGGTGGTGGTGGTGGTGGTGGTGGTGGTGGTGGTGGTCGCGGTGGTTGTGTTCGTTGTGGTTGTTGCTGTTGGCTGCGCTTGTTGCCGTTGTCGCTGTTGTTTGTTACGGTTGTTGCTGTTGGGGCTATCGTTGCTGCTTCCGTTGTTGCTGCTTGCTGCTGCTGCTGGTGCTGCTGCAGCTGTTGTTGTTGTTGTTGCTGCGGTTGTCGCTGTTGCTGTGCTGCTGTTGCTGTCCTTGCTGAAGCTGTTGTTGCTTGCTATGCTGCTGCTGGTGCTGCTGCTGCTGTTGTTGTTGCTGTTGCCGTGTTGTTGGATGTTGATGCCTTTCGTAGGATGCTCGTGGGATGCAGACTCCTTGGTCAAGTATTCGGGTGGTCCCTTCAAGGGTTGACACTGAACGGTGTTGGGCAGTCGATCGTCGTCGCCTTGGCAATCGTCGTATTCGCTGAAAATAAGAAGCAGGCGAAGACGAAGACTTGACGTACAGCATTATCTGAGTATCGTCGAAACGGTTCGCTGCATGTGTCAAGATTCGAAGGATTCGGCGGTGCCCAAACCCTAAACCCTAAACCCTAGACCTAACGCCCTAGCATCCTGTAGCTGATTCTTCCTAGAGCCCTTGATTTTAAATCTAGCGCTCTGCCATATAATATAATGTATATTAAAACATGTTTTAGTGAAGCAATCATATTATCTTGTGTGTCAAAATTGTGGTCAATATAATACACCTCAGACGGAACAGGATTCTTCGAAGATCCGCCAACCCCAAAGTGAATCGAGGCAAGAACGACGCATGTGGGCAATGTCCTCCCAGCAGTGACTCGGGTATGGCTCCAAGCAATTGCTGAAGTCGAAATATTAAACCTTGAACCCTGCATATACCCTAAGGCCTAAATCCAAATCCTCAAACCCTGAACCCTAAACCCCTAATTCAACCCCAAACCCCTACCCTAAACCCAACAATCACCCGTACAGTATCCCCTATCATTACCCTTCTAGCACCCCTTACGGGAACTTGTAATGGAACCCTCGAGAAAAATTGAAATCCAATCCTTTTCGGAACCCTAGGAAACCCGAGAGGAGCCCTCGACCCAGAGATCACAATACCCCTTAATTAAGGAATATACCTTAAATCATGATATTAGGGCCTCTGTAATTTAAGGTATATTCCTTAATTCCCTTATAGAACCCTTTATAGATCCCTTTGAGGAACCCTTTAAGGAACCTTCCTTCATTAAGGGGCCCCTTGGGTTCTCGGGGAGAAGCTGTCTGTGCGGCTTTTTCGGATGTTGGCTTCCGAGGCCTTAGGTCAGGGTTTAGGGTTTAGGGTTTAGGGGTTTAGGGTTTTAGGGTTTTAGGGTTTTAGGGTTTAGGGTCTAGGTTTAGGGTTTAGGGGTTTGGTTAGGGGTTTAGGGTTTAGGGTTTAGGGTGTTCGCTGCAGGCTTTCCAGAGACTCTGGTTCTATCATAAAGGTTCGAGGACAGGCATCTTGAATTTACCTTCAAAATTTCGAAAGATTTGACAGGCTTTGGGCTCTAATGGGTTTGCATACCTATCCCCCTGTGGCCCCTAGGCCCCAGGCAAGATGCCCTGAAATCTGATTCTGACTGTGACTGGCCTTGTCTAGGTTGGATTTTGGGACATTTTTTATTTTCCTTGGGTTTATAAGGGACCCTAGGTATAAATAATTTTGAGGGTGTTTAAAGGCCAACCCAGTTGTATTAGATTCTGAATCTCAAGACCCTGCAATACACTGACACCCTACTGTGTCCCGCACGGATCACTGTAGGCTACGGCTAAGGGTTCCGTTTAGGGTTCCGTTTAGGTTCCTTGAAGGGTTTCGATAGTACTGTAGGGTTAGGGTCATAAAACGAAGTGTTTGAATATACTGCGCCGTCTCGGCTTGAATACTTATCCCCTTCTAGGCCCCACGTAACATACCCCCAAAGTCTGATTCTAACTAAACCCTGAACCCCTAAACAGTGCTTGAGCAAGGTCGGCCGCTGGGGCCATTGCCACATCTCCATGGCCCTCGGCCCACCAGCACAGCCCTGCAAAGGCCCCTGCTCTCGTCTCGCCAAGACACGCTGACATCCCGTTATCTTGTGCGATGCACTTTAAGGTTTAAAGAGCAGTGTGATCCAATGTATATTCGTTAGTTCTGGGGCTGTGGAGTTTCTGGATACCGGAAATGTGAGGGTGGGGCGGTCTTTGCGAGGGTTTAGCCTGTCAATTAAGGTTTTCGAGCTTTGAGGGTTCCGGATTTTGCCGAGTACTGAAAGGGTCATGGGACTTAGTAGCTAGGGTTATAAATAAGGTAACTATACTTATAATTGGTTGTATCCCCAGTTAAGGTACTTACAATTGTACTTACTAAGTCCCATGATCCTCCAAGTGGGCCCGAATTCCCAAACCCTCAACGCCGGTTGAAACGCTTGCTGACCTCAGCCTTTAGCCGCTGAGGGCCTGAAGGCACACCATGACCCTTGCTCCCTAAGCCCTCAACCCAAACTACCAAACCGTTGAACCCCATCCAAGAAATTCTCCCTGAGCCGTGAATTCTCTGCCTCAAGCGCAAACCCAAACTCCAAAACCATAAGCCCAAACTTCCCAACGCCTTTAATATAGAGGCGGGGATACAACCCAAATAGTCACCCTTATAGAAACCGCTCGAAGGAACCATGCATCGTCTAGCTTTTAAGGCCCCAACCCTTAAACCCGATAAACCGTTTAAAACTCTATGAAGCCCTGTCAAGCCTTCAATAACGCTGCACAAACTGTATTCCCCGCATTAGAACCCCTGTATTCGCAAGGCGCCACTGCATCCTGCGAGTGTCACATAACGGCCGCCAGGAAGCGATGGGATCTCCCTGGTCTTTACTGAAACAGGGTTCACGGTTGAGGGTTGAGGGCCAAGTTATAGGGTTAAGGGATACGGGGTCAGGGTAGCTCGGGAGTTTAGTTTCCAGGGATCGAGGTTTGAGATTTGGGGTTCGAGATTTAGTTTGTTGGTTCGTTTAAGGCGGTGTGAGAGGGTCTTTGGGTATTCGCTTTGGGGCGCTAAAAGCGAAGAACGCAATGAGCGTAACAATGCAAGAAAGAGAACCCTAAACCCTAAACCCTAAACCGTGGAACAACAGAGTTCGATCCCAAGGTTCGAACACTAAAGTTCAAGTCCAAGATTCGACACCAGAGTTTCCGAACCAGCTCCCTGTTGAAAGCTCAACCGCCAAGAGTTCGAGCAACCGAGTTCGAACTTAGGGTTCGAACACCAGAGAGGGCTTGAGTTTCAAGAGTGCTTGGCATCGGAAATGGTGATGCTGGTGCTGGTGAGGCTGACGGATTTTGAAAGTGGAGGTTATCACCCATCATGATGATGACGATGATCCGATAAGTGCTTCTTGAGATTCGCATTGATGCTGACGTTGCTCGCTGTTGTCCGCCTGTGATTCGCGGAAGTCTGAGTAGGTCGTGATCTACATCGTCGTCGAGGAAAAGTCCACATAGAGTCCCAATCAGTTGACGAGTTATATGGTTCTATGGGTTCAAAGTTTTCCTGGCTTCGCGTGTGGATCACGTGTTTCGGCCCAAGGTGGATGCCAGAGTGCCTAAGAATGGCTATGTCAAGGGCCGGGTGCTCACGAAGAACTCGGCCCAGCGCACGGTAGCTTGGCAAGGATAGGCACCAAGCTGGCAAGTCCAGGTTTGCCCGTGTTGGTCATTCTTGCTGACATGTGTGTTGTTAGTATCCCTATATTACTATTCTTATCATGGCTGATCGCTCTGCTTCGTACTCCAGTTCTCACAGTCATCGCCATGCTGCATCCCAATCGTTCACCGATGGCCGTCGAGTGTAACGCAGGGGTCTGGATGATTAGTGAGACTATCGTTTGGGGTTTAGGGTTTAGGGTTTAGGGTTTAGGGTTCAGGGTTTAGGGTTTAGGGTTTAGGGTTTAGGGTTTTCTACATAGCCCCACGAAATACACCACTTTGTCACCAAACCCATTCTCATCATGGCCTCAGCCCCCAAACTCCAATGCCTTGAGCCCACCCCAACGTGCATGGGCTTGAACCCTAAACCCTAAACCAGGGGTTTTTGGGGGACGTGGTGCTTGCCCAGTCGCTACGGGGCTTTGTAGTTGTTTTGTAGGGTTGAAAAAAGTTGTTGTAGGAGCCCCGTGGGGAAAAAATAAACGGAAAGGATTCTGAATGCCGGCCCTTCGGGTTCCTTGTTGTGAATTAATATACTCTGTAATGTGCCCCTCTCCCTGTTCTAATTCTAATTCTTCCGGCCTTTGTCTTTGCGGCACCCCTGAACCCTAATTAATCCCTAAACCCCGAACCCTAAGCCTGGGTTTTGGGGAAGGTCGCCGGCTTCTTCGGCCTTCGTTACGCCATGTACACTGGCAGGCCGCAGATAGATCCCTTTAAAGTAACCCTTACTAGGAATCCTTATAGATCCCTTTTAAGGAACCCTTACTAGGAATCCCTGCAGGTCCCGTTTAAGGAACCCTAATAGGGAAGACAGACTTCTTCAGGCTTTTCGGGGTTTTGAGTTTAGGGTTCCGGGCTCAGGTTTTCGGGGTTTACGTTTAGGCATTAGGGGTTTCGGGGTTTCGGAGTTTAGGGTTTTGGGTGCTTTAGGGTTTAGAGTTGAGGATATGTGCGATTTCAGGCTTTTCTGGGTTTAGGGTTTCGAGTTGAGTATTTTTGGTGTTGGGCTGAGGACCTTGGAAAAACCCGGTCCTGCAAAAAGCATCTAAAGTAAAGACAACCTAAACTCTAAACGAGCAGCCGACCCCAGGAAAAGTTTATACCATCCTACTGCTGATGGACAAAATCCTGCATTACCCATAAGAAGGAATATACCATAATTCCCATAGTTTAGAGTCCTTAGGGTCATGCAGGATTTTGTCCATCAGCAGTAGTATAACGCCAAACACCCTAAACCCTGAACCCTGAACACCACGAACAAGCCCTGGGCCCTGGACCTTAAACCCTAACCTCAAAGCCCAAAGCCTAAACCCTTGTAAGAACGCTTATAGTAACCGTATAATGTAGGAACCTGATTAAGAAACCCTGGGCCTATAACCCCAAAATAAATAGTAGGATTCATAAATAGGAGCCCTAATAAAGGCCCAAGGGGAACCCTATAAGGTTTCTTAATCAGGTTCCTACATTAGAACCCTAAACTCTAAGCTTAAAGCCTGGTAGGTGGGAGCACTCGAAGCCACTCGAAGACCCCCGGAGCTGGTGGAGCCTTTTCTTTTGGAGGGGCTTTGAAAGGATTTGGGGTTTAGACTTGAGGGCTTGGGCTCTATACAAGGGTTCCTTAAGAAGGGCTTTCCAATTTTTTATGTATGGTTCCATAAGGATGCTTGAAGTGTCTTGTGAGGTCTCATACATGGTGTGAACTCGTCTGATATTCTTTTAGGTTTTTTGAGGGTTTAGGGTTTAGTGTGTAGAGTTTGGGTTCAACCTTTCTTTTCTTGTCTCCGGCTAAACCTGAACCCTAAAACCACAAAGTTTAGGAGTTTAGGGGCTTACGGTTTGCGGCCTCAGGGCCGATGGTCAGGGCTGTCGGACCCCACCTCCGATTTCAAGTCGGGTCCCAAACCAGGGGCCCTTGTAATCGGCATCCCCTTGTATGGTATTATGTGTGTGTATATATCTATATGCATACATATATGTATATATGCATATACATATGTAGACAAACATTCATGTATACGTATAGTATATATATATATATATATATATATATATGGGCGCACCCCTATTTGGGGTCCCCTACGTTTTCCGCTACATCATCTGACTGAGCTCTAACCACCAGACTAGGTTATAACCAGCCGATTAGGTTATAACCAGCCGACTAGGTTATAACCAGTCGACTAATTTATAATCAGGTATACATTATCGAATATAGTATTATGCTTGTATGGAGCAGCTCGGTGGCAATGGTGTACGCCATCGACTACAGTATTATATCCGGTTTGAAGACTAACCCGGGAAGTTGCAACAACCCATGCTTTCAGAATGTTGAAGCCCGCACAACGCTAAGAATTCTATGACACCCTCGTCGTATCCCCGTTACAATGTGCTAAAATCCTTGCCTTGAAGCCGTCGATATATCTTCGTAGTTCATCTTTGTGTGACTGTATCTAAACCGCTGTATTTCAGTTTTTTCCAACAAGCGCGCTGTAGTCATTAGTCTGGCTCAGTCATTCCTTATCGCGAACTAGATTTTGGAACGAAAAGCTTTCCATCTTTGTACTGTAATGCCACAATCCCATCAAAGTCTCTGCTGTTGGACGCATTGCTATCACGTTTTGGCAAACTGATAGCTTTCAATGACATATCCCTGTGCCCCTATGTGATTGCTTTTCAACACTGGTATATCCGGTAGGTATATTTGAGTGGTGCATTCCTTAATTCTGTATGACGGCTGCCCCAAGCCAACATTGAAAACTTGCACACTACAAGCTTAGCAAACGTTGTACAGTGTTTTTCCTGGGGGACGACATGAAGCGTCGCTTCTTGGGCTTGGCACTGTTTCTATATGCTGAGTGATGACCGACTGAAAACCAGAAGGCTACATCTAGCTTGTCCGAATTTCTGTTTGTGTTCTTGTGAATATTGACTGAAGGTCGAATAGAAGCCATGGTTCCCAGTCCAGAACTTGATCCTCGTGTTAGAAAACGTGGTAAACACACACCGAATCACTCCTCGAAAGAGGTTCATCCATGTAGTTGGAAGTAGCATTGCTAGGAATTTTCTACGTACCGAGCGAGGAAATTTAACAGTTTGCAAGCTGCAAATTTTGTTTCGCTCACCACACATATTCTTATCAGTTTTGTCTCATCGAAATCCTGCTTCCTTGGAACGGTCTTTGAACATAGCGTTGCAACCAGTTCGCCTATGTACGAAGTGATGAAACCTGACCACGCTGTAGACTTAGAAATACTGTCTCTCCCTACAATGACGTCATATCAGTCGTATCTCAACTTTCTGTGTACCGTGATTTTCCAATGTTGACAACACTTACTGACCTACTGTAATCCCGATAGAGCCCCTTCATATTCCGCATTTTGATTCCTGGGTCAGTGACATGTTAGTGGCTATTCTCTCAATGTGTACATAGATCTCATAAACCCGATGTACTGGAACGGACAGACCATTATGTAAAGTCCGCCATATAGCCTTTCCGCTAAAGTTGGGGAATGCGCATATGGTCCCCGGAATTATATTTGTTACAAAGCACTGCATCATGCCTCAACAACCGAATACATTCCAATTACCTCGGACCCTCTATTCTTCTAGTCCTTGTTTAATTTCATTGCGGTTACATTCCCCCTGAAACACCGAAACTTTCGAACGTTTGGATCTAGGTGTTGATGATGTAGCGGTGGCACAGATTTGCTTCGTAAGGTTTATAGTGTGCAACAAACAATCAAGGCACCACAATTTACAAACCACAACCCTGGTATGTAAGCCCCCCGGTGTTTCGACACAGTTTACCAATATTGCAGGTTCACCATCAAGTGTTGGGTTTGTTTGGGTTTTACTGCTTAGGGTTTGGCGCTAGGGTTTGGGGGAGACTTAAACTTAAACTATTATACCGGCTCGCTTGCGCGATACGACACGGAAGACTTAAACCATCAAACCAATAAGCCAATCCATTTGGTTTTTAGGGCACGGCGGGAGTCTTCAAACCCTGAACGTATTTTGCCGCCTGGTTATAACCTCTGTCCCCGGTTATAACCAGGACACCTGCGTAGTAGGCAGCTCTAGACCCATCACTAAACCATTGAACCATTAACAAACCATTAAATTAATACACCGTTAAACCAATCCTTTCCCCCAAAGGACCCAAACCAATAAACCATTAAACCATTAAACCAATCCTTTTGCCCCATGCCACTAAACCATCAAACCATTAAACATATCCCTTTACCCCATACCACTAAACCACTAAACCACTAAACCATTAAACCATTAAACCAATCCTTTCCCCCAATGCACCTAAACCACTAAACCATTAAACCATTAAACCGTTAAACCATTAAACCATTCCTTTTGCTCCATACCACTAAACCACTAAACCATTAAACCAATAAACCATTAAACCAATCCGTTTCCTCCATACCACTAAACCATTAAACCATTAAACCATTAAACCAATCCGTTTGCTCCATACCACTAGACCACTAAACCACTAAACCATTAAACCATTAAACCAATGCTTTCGGCCCATACAGGGATGTGTCTCTCTCTATAGGGGAAAATGATTGGTTTAATGGTTTAATGGTTTAGTGGTTTGGGTCCATTGGGGGAAATGATTGGTTTAATGGTTTAATGGTTTATTGGTTTGGGTCCATTGGGGGAAAGGATTGGTTTAATGGTTTAATGGTTTATTGGTTTAGTGGCATGGAGCAAAAGGAATGGTTTAATGGTTTAATGGTTTAGTGGTTTGGGTGTGCAAAAACCCAGGGGACCCCATATAGGGGGGTACCCATATATATATATATATGTATGTATGTATGTATGTATGTATGCATATGCTATGTCTACACAGATATACATACACATGTATATCTGTATACATACATACATACATACGTATACATGCATACATGCATACATACATACATACATACATACACACACACACACATATATATATATATATATATATGTATGTTACACACACACACGCTGCAAGTCGCGTGGGGCAGGAAGCAACACTGTATGTAAATATTATATATGCACAGGCGCATGCGTAGATTTTATATACATACACCCATGTCTGTAGCTATCTACCTATATATATATATATGTATACATATCATTTATATGTGTATATATATGTATATGTATATATACAGATACCAAGCTCCCAACTGCTTGATGCTGAGCTGAGGAAAGAAGCGGAGCAGACAACTGACCATTGCAGCCGTGGCCTCAGCCCGGCAGAACACAAAGTCCAGGGTCGATCGCAGAGTCCCGCATGGCAATACTTAAAGGCTCATGGGACTTAGTAAGTAAGGTTATAAGTAGGTTATAATTAGGATAACCCCACTTAGGGGACTTATAACCCCAATTATAACCTACTTACTAAGTCCCATGATCCTTCAAGTAAGTCTTGAGTAGGTAGGGTTTAGGGTTTAGGGGTTGCCTTTAAAGGTTAGCCGAAGGGTTCCTTTAAAGGGATCTGTGTAAGTCTAAAGTACTGTAGGGGGCCTTAAAAAATGGAATAGGGTCCCCATTGTAAAGGGGTCTATAAGGGTTACTATAAGAGATGCTGTAAGTTTACTAAAAATAGGAGGCTGATTAAGGAACCCTGGGTCTTTATTGGGGTTCTTGTATGAGTCCTAATGTTTTGGGGTTATAGGGCCACGGTTTCTTATGTAATCAGGTTCCTACAGTATCCTAAACCGAATGCTGGTTTATTGCGGGTGATGGATAGTGCCCCTACATGCTACATGCTTGTAACACTCCCTTAAGCCCCTTCTGTAAAGACCTATGAACAAGGTATCAAAGCCCTCAGGGTTCAGATATTTTAATTTGTTCGAAGGTCTGTGTTGAGTGCTATGTTCCTTTGTTTTAGGGCGTGTGGGGGTTTTCGAAGGTCACCCTTAACCGCGAGGCACGCCGCACTCTCATCCTTGTGCATTCGTCACCCCAATGCAGAATCCCAGCACCCTTTGTAAGGCCCGTATATTAGACTCCCTAGACGCTGACCCCTACGTGACTTCTTACCCTCAAGGTCTCAGAACCCGAGCCAAGCTTGGAGAAAGCTGGAACTTGATAATCTTCAAGGCCCGAAGAGGCTGAACCCACAACTTACGGGCCACAACAGTGAACAAAAGGGTCTACGTATTTAGAAACACCATTCCGGGGGGTTCCCAGCTAACCCTAAACCCTGAAAGTCCGGTAGCTCGTGTGACGTCTGGAGTGCCCAAGAGGTACGAACAGCTTGTGGAAACAATCGAGCGGTCGAAATGGCCCGGCGAACAGGGCTACTACGGACCTTTTTGCTTCTGCTTCAGCCTGAATCGTGACTGCGCCGGAGGTTCCTTGATGATTCATCCAATCGCATTGAGAGACTCATCAACACGTGATTTCACGTGCATGGCCCCCGGTCCCGACTCCCCGTACTGCTTTCAGGCTCCCCTGACTTATGAAAAATCTGCTTCTCCGTATGTGCAAGTGGTTCGAGTCCTGCTTCCTTGCGTCGTCGAGCGGACTTCATGTCTGGATCTTCCACGATCCTCCAGTGCTGCTGTAGCCGGTAGAACAGCTCGATCTCGTTCTTCCCTCCTGATTTTGTTAGCGAATTAGCTAACTGAGCTTCAGAATGGACCCAACGAACGATCAAGCCCGTCTTCTGTTGTGACTCCTTGAGTGCTAAGGCCTCAATGTTGGTGCGCTTTTCTGCCCCTTTTATACTCACTACTTCGTTGATCAGCTTGTCGTAGACATTTCTCGAATCTGTAATCAAACAACCGGGTACTCGTCGTACAGCGGCATCTGGGTCGCGAGGATCGATCTTGCCGTACAGCATCTCACTCCATTGAAACCTGGCATAGAACAAGGAATCTTCCCCGTTCACTGCCGCTTGAGTTTCAGCGGCACCTGGACTTCTGCATGCTCGATCAATTCTATTGGAGTGCCACGCTATCAGTGACACTGGGGCCACTTCTCCACTCAACAGTCCTGAGGGAGCGGCGCCGATGATAACACCTTGGGTGCTACCACCATCCCACCGGTTTTGGCTCCCGGCGTCTACCCAAGCAACCAACACCATCTCGTTGGACACACATCTGTGTATCCTTAGTTGATGGTCCTGGCGTGCTTTGGCATGCTGTAGAAGCGTGTTGGCCTTAATCATGGTCTCCACTGTAGATTGGGAGACCTCCGAAAGCAACATGCTCACATCGGCAGCTAAGTGCGGTGCCACCTGTTGGCTGTGCCAACTGAGTGCCCCGAGTAGGCCCCTCAGCTGAGTACGTTCTCGCTCCGTGGTGGTGGCCTGCCTGGTTTTCCTTCGAGACGCATTGACGTGGATTTCATTGACTCCTTCCAAGTACTTGGGTTGGGATAGGGCAAAACCATCCTTAGTCGTTTCCACTTGCACTCCGCACTGCGTGAAAGCATCCAAATCCCAATCACCCCATTTGAAATGAGCCTTGATCTTTTCCAGGATTCCCTGCCACTCTTTATCAGAATCAGATCCAGCAAAGATAAAATCATCCACGTGCCCTGATATCATCCCGCGCAGCTGTCCATCTTTTCTCCAAACCCATGCACAAGCATCTGACCACAATCTTTCCAAGCCTAAGCTTTCCAGGTAAGTGGATACAGTCTTGTACCATTCAAGGGGCGCGTCCACCAGCCCATAGCATGCCTTTTTAAGGCGCGTTACAGACTCTGCTGGCAGGCCCATGGCTTGACAGATTTCTGGACAAGGAATGCAATAAAGTTCATCAGGATAAGCTCTCCCTTGAAGGAATGCCCCACTCACGTCGCCCTTCATAATCCTCCATCTTCTATTAGCGGCCAGTTGCAATAATAATTGCCTCGTCTGTCTCGTCATTACGGGTGCCGTGGTTGCTCTATGTTCGTATGAAGGGTCTTGGTATCCGAGCAGCACTGCTCGGGCTTTCGCCTTGGGTTGCCCTGAATCTTGCATTTTCCAAGTCAGTATCCATCGCATCCCAACGGCCTGATCCCTATTCGGTTTCAGCGTTTCTGGCAATGCTTCAAACGCTTCGGCTGCCAGGAAATTCTTTACCTCCACCAATTTGGCAGCGGCAAACTGCTCGCGTTCCTGGGCTGTCAGTCGTCGTTCGGATACTTCCACAGCCCTGCGTTTCAGGGCACTGGCCAGATAGGCTCCCAAGTCACGAGTGGCGTGATTGAAGTTCTTGGTCCCTTGTGGCAAGTCCACTTCCACTGCGACGGCTGCCTGTTGGTCCGTCCAATAGGAAGACTCTGAGGCTTGCCACGATGCCTCAGGTATCTCGTTCCACCAGCAGTAGCCTCGTTCGATCTCGGTCCTCCGATTTCCGCGGGAGGACGTGGCACCACCTCTCACGAAATTTATAGGATCCGTCTCGGGCTCCCGCACGTAGAGCTCGTCCATGCCTTCCTCGTCGATCTCAGCCTCTTCGCTTGTGGGCGGAGGCCGTTTCCGCGAAACACGGTACCGTGTCGGTGCCACTTCTTGGGACACGTCTTGTGCCCGCTGCCACTCGGTGTCGTCAGGCACCTCGCTGCTGATGTCCTCAAACTGGTTGCCCCCTAGCTCTTGCGTCAGCCGGCTAAAGGTCCAAGGTGTTCCTTGGTCCTCCGACAGCGCCTCCACTAGCTCCTCCCTTTGGCTCGCGGGCCGAAGCTGTTCCGGGCTGCACTTGATCAACTGGCGTCCTCTGACGCACCACACTGCATGGCTAGGGCGCTGCTCGCCCTCCGAAGTCCTCCTGGGCTCCATCGCCAGGATGCGTGCAGGGCCGAGGAATCGGCCTTGCTTCGTGCCTGGGCTCCTTTTCCCTTGTCCTGACTCCTGCGTGCGCCAGAAATACACCAAGTCCCCTGGCTGGTACTGTTGCAGCGGCCTCGTCCGGGAATTGAGGGCCCGTGTCACTCTCTGTTGAGCGGTCCAATCAGCTAAGGCCTTCTCTGCCTCAGCGCGCAATTGCGCTTCCCGTCGCATTTCTGCGACCGAATTGTTCAGGATGGACTCCTCAAGCACCGCTCTAGTCGCTGCCACGTGTCGGCCTGTCTGGTCTGGGCTGTGTCCTAACACATGCTGAGTCGGCGAAAAACCCCGCACCATCTCTCTCTGGTTGAACGTGCTCACTGCTATGCTCAGGCACTCATCTGCTGTAACCTCGGGATCGGTTTCCGCCAATTTACTCATCAGCTGTTTCAAACCTTGCACTGCTTGCTCGGTGGCCCCGATTTGCCAGTGAGCTTCCCCCGGGATAATGTCAAGAAAAATGCCATGGCGATCACAGAAACTTGACATGTGTTCCCCGCGAAAGCTCCCTGCCGGATCGAGCCTCAGGGTCTTCGGTTTGCCAAAGATCTGAAACCATCCTTCACTCATGTAGTTCGTGCACAACGGTCCACTCGGGGTTTGCTTCTGGCCTCTCGTGAGAACCCTGGCAATCCGAAAACGAGACCCTTCATCCATCACCACCATGAAATTCTGATGTTCGTGGGTTTTCGGGTGCATCCAATGTCCTATATCCGCCGAGATCGTATGAAACTTTGGGGGCAGGGGTTCAAGGGATGCCACTTGTCGTGGCTGTACCTTGCTTTTCTCCTGGCAGATAGAGCAGGTAAACTCCTTGGCCAGTTGGATCACTAGCGGTTTCGCGTTGCGCCTCTTCAAGGCATCTACCATATGTCGTACACTGCCATGTCCCGTTGCCGCATGAAGGAGGTACAGTTTCCGTTTTATGGCTTCGTGTTCTTTGTTGCCGTGATTCTTAAGGGGACCTGTCCATGGGCCTCGTGCCTTGATCACCATGGCCTCATCCTTCCGATTCGCCACTGGAGTCTCAAACCCGAATCTCCGAATAAGCCCCTGAACTTCCGAAGACACCTTGTCCCAACCACGACTCACAAAAGCACTTAACACAACTCGATTGCCGTGCCAAGCCTCGGTTGCATGCCACTGTTTGGCATCGAACTGCACCATCTTGTGACTCGTTTCGCGCACGTGTCCCAGGACCGAACGCCCGTTGGGCAACTCCTGGGCACGGGTCTCTTGACGGCTGTTCTGGGGTGGGCCTTCGATCCAAAGGCCACCCTTTTGGTACGCCGTAACTCCTATCAGGTGGTTGAGGTGTCCGGGTTTGTTGTGGTGGTCCTTATGGAGTCGCAGGGTTCCGTTATCGTTGAGAACAAAAGAAGTACAAATCACGGGACCCTTGTTCCAATGTTGCATATATGACAACAGATACCTACACACCTGGGGAAATCTCAAGGTGCACTTCGTCACTCCGTAGTGGTTACCAGACGCGTACAAGCCGAAAGTCAGATACCTCACACGGTCTTCTTCAATAACTCCTCTGTGTGTCTTTTGCTTGTTGTGGGGCAGCATCTGTATCAATTGTTCACAGAACTTGTGTTGGTACTGTTGTTTCTGAAGGAGGTCCTGGGCCTTTTCTTCCGCTTCAAGAACCTGGGCTTCTGAAAACACCTCCCTTCCAATGCTACCAACCACGTAGGCATCACCGGACACATCTCCCTCATAGCCCTGCATCTCAACACCTTCCTGACACAGTTCATCATCCAAAGCACCATCATCCGTCATCTGGGCCTGGGCCTCCTGAACCTGAAGCTGGTTACGACCCTTTAAACAATTCGCACATTCCTGGGGGACCTTGGGGAGACACACCTCACCACACGTGCAGAACTCTCCCTCTCCAAACCCGGTCACTAGAGCGGTGTGCCCTGCGCACTCCCGGAGCGTGGCGTTATGCGACAGTTCCTGATTAAGGCTTCGGGCTATTCTTCGGGCATACTCCTTCGTCGGGTTCAGGTCACCTTGCTTGGGGCCTCCTACACACAACCCATGCTTGTAGTGCTTTGGGCAACGACAACACAGATTTAAGCTTTCGGACAGTTGTTTGTGGGTCGTGAGGATCCGCCAGCCCTGCTGCACCAGAGCCTTTTCAGGCCCGCTCCTTCGGTTCACAGCACAACCCTTGGTAACTGCTGAATACATCTGATACTTATCACGAAGCTGATTCACCAATGGTAGCCTCCAGGCCTGACTTCGCTCTGGCATCTCCCAACTAACGTGAATCCCCAACTGAACACACAGATGCACTACACAGGCGCAGGCCACATACCGTCGAAGCGCCTCTGCTCGCTTCCTCTGAAGTTCGTCTCGCTGTGCCTCCGTCTGTTGTTGCATATTGTTCAGGGGGCTGTAAGCGCCGGCGGGAGGAACGAGCCACACGTGTTGAGGTTGTTCCATGCGAATGCGATCTAGAAGTAACCTTAGTCCCTCCTTAGTCAGCAAATCGCAGCCGTTCCACGGCCCACAATGCACTGCCGCGTCTGAGCTTTTTGCTTGCTCTTGCACCGCCTGGGAAAGTATGGTGTCTGGTCTTTCACTGTACTGTAGCAGAGTAGGACGATCATATCCCACCAGGTCTTGGAACAAACTCGGCACAACAGACAAGGCTTTGGCTTCGAGGCTCCGGGCTTGTTGTTCACTCAACACTTCATGTGGCACTCGCCCTGACCTAAGCTGCTGGCTAAGGGCCTGGGACGCACTAAGAGTTTCACCTGGTTCCTCGTCCTCTGCTGTGCCGATTGTCTCGGCCATCACTCCCGGGGCGTCACTGCCTTGGTCGGGGGTGTGTTGATCTTGAAAAACGACGTGTCGGACTGGGCCCCCTCGGACATCTCGGCATCCGGCAAGGCACGACCGCCTTGCTTTCGAACCTTCTCGCCCTTCAACTCGCGCAGCTCCGCCTTGATGTCGGAGAGGATCTCCGCCATGGCCTCGATCTTGCGGTCCTGGGCCTCCACCTGGTCGCTGCTGCTGCTCGCCATCGATGGGGACACACGTGGCCCCGTCGGAGAAACATAGCCTCTTGTCGTCTTCGTAGGGGTCGCCTTTGGCGTCACCATCTTGGTCATCTTCGCACGGCCCTCGAGGTCCTGCTTCCCCAACCATCGCGCGAGCCGGTAGAGGCGGGGGTCGCATCCCGTCGTCGGATTCTCCTTGGCCGTTGTGACTACCCACTGCGCGTAGTTCTCGTGCTCGGTCGCCAGCATGTCCTTGTACTGGAGATGCCCATTCTTGCCGAAGCCGATGGCATCCTCGGCCTCCGGCTCGTAGGTATCGTAGATCACCTTCATCACTCGCGCCTCCAAAATCGCTATGGTATCGTTGCGCCCCACCGTCATCTTGTACTGCTCCTCGCACAACTTGACCAGGTCCACCTTTTTCTTCGCGGCCTTGTGGACCTCGCGGATGGCTTGCTGGGTCGCCGTGAGCGTCGTGCCCCGGTGAAGGTCCTCCACATTCACGTTGTGAAGTTCCAGCAAGCGCTGGCGGATTTCGGCTTTCGTCCACTTGGTGTAGGCATGCTCGTGGAACTCCTCGTACAAGTAGTTCTTGAGCTGCTCCTTCGTCATGTTGTTGAGCTTGGTGAGGTTGACGGCCATGTTGCAAACCACAAACTCGTGGAGGTGCAGCTGGGGAGGCGATCACTTGACACGAAGATTGCTCCACATGGTCTGGTGTCTCATCACACACGTACACACTTGGAGAAGCAGATTTACTAGCACTCTCACTAGTAGCTAAAACCCCATTACCATTCCTGTTCACAGTACTCTGTACATCACTGGGAGTCGGATTGGCATCTACCCCTGATTCCGCTATCGTCACGGGACCCTCCGGTTTTTCCGCGGAATTGGAAAGCCGGAGGTGTTGTCCCTAGCCGTCGGCGACTAGGTACTCACGCAAGCTCGGTACGGCTGCCTTCGCAACCCGAGCTCGCGTCATCAAATCTTCCGTCATAGAAATCAACTGGTGTCCCGTCGTGGAACGCTCCACTTGCACAATCTTTTGTGCATCTAAGTTTCTAAAACAGATCATGTCCTCAGCAAAATCCACAATGGCTCCTAGTTTACGTAGTGATTCCACACTCAGTAGAAGAGGCACGCTTCCGTGGTCCAGGCAGTGCACCTTCAGGTTGCCCGGGGAGTCGTTGGCGGCAATCTTGAGGTGCACCGTGGAAGCACACTGGTTCTCGGACCCGTTTCCGAAGCCAAATATGGGGCGATCTTGAAGATCCACGGCCGACACCCCGTTGTGGCCGTGCTTCTTCTGATTTGAGGGTCATGATCGCTTCCATCGCAGGCACTGACGCGAGGGTGCGAGTTGCCCCTCCATCAATCACTGCCATCCCTTTTCGCACTGCCTCTGTGGTTGAGAGGCCGGTGGCGTAGGCTTCCTCACGTTCCAGGTCGCTGTAGCATATGAACGAGGATGTTGCATCAACTGACTCCGTGACCTTGGCGCTTTGTGCCGGTTGTGGGCAGTTGGCCACACGGTGGCCGAGCTTCCCGCATCTCAAGCAGGTAAGCTGTGAATCGTCGCGGGGTCCCAAGCCTCGGCCTCGACCTCCGCCTGGATTGCCACGTCCTTGGGGCCGATAGTACTGCCTGGACAATCGGACATTGTGTTGCCTGGCCCTCGCTGCTCGTAGAGTTCGCTTTGCCTGGTCCATGGCTGCCAGGGCGGATTGAGCTTCGTCCTCCGCCCCAGCCCACATCGCATGCTCTTCATCGTTGAGTTCCTGTTCAGGATCGAACTCCACATCCTCGTAGGTCTCCGTCTCGTCCTCGTCCCCGGGAGCTTCGCCCCAGAAGCCGCTCTGGCGGCCTCCGGCATCTCGACGTCTTTGGCCATCCTGGCCCGCCCACTGGTTGCGCAGTTCCTGCGCAACCTTCTGCAGCCCAAAATCTCCTCCCAAAGCAGCCAAAATCACATTGCGTTCTCCTTGGTCAAGTCCTGAGTCCTGCAGAAGATACCATCCTTGCACGAAGTCCGGGATGAGCTCCGGCACGGGTGGCCGACTGTCATAGGAGCTGGTATGCCACGCTGGTGGCGACCACTCGCAGGACGTAGACCAGTAGTTGTTGTAGCTGCCGTAGTAGGATCCCCACCATTGATTGTTCCCCCACCAGGATTGCTCCGGTCGCCACTGCGACCACGGGTCGTCGCCGTCTTGGTCGGGATCATCTTCATCATCCTGGGCTTCGTTGGTCGGGGCCGCTGCCTGGACCTCCGTCGCTGCCTCTGCGCCGTTAGCTGTAGCCATGGAGTCCCAGCTGGATCGTCTCGATCCCCCCGTGCCGTGACTCGTCGGCGCAGCTGACGTCTTTCCTCCATGGTGGGGAGTGACGCGCTGCAGGGCCTGGCAGGCCCGAAGGTACACCTCGCATTTGCGGGTGATATAATCATTCATGCTCTCGTTGGGACGTCGCCGGGAGTTCTTGAAGTATCTGTTCAAGTGTTCCGTCAGATCAGAAACCAATGGTTTCCCCAAGCACGCACGGAGGTGCCGCATCAGTTCCTGAACTCCTCCTTGATGTGACACCCAATCGTGTCGCTTCCCAGCCACCAGGCGCTTTGCCGCACCTGTGAGTTCCGCCAGGAGCTTGGGGCCACACAGATACCTCTTGTTCATCGCTATAGACTGTTCCCATATCATCGCCGTCTCTTCGAATTCCTGGAAGGAAGAAGCCTCTCCATTCCAGATAGGCACTCCATCCTTGGAGCGTGAGATCTCTGTCATGATCTCCTTGCACACTTCACCGAACTTGTGTCCTGCTAGGGGAGCCGATCGCCTAGCAGTAGAGGTCCCTGGATCGTTTCGAGCCTTCGGAGAATTCCAAAGGCTCCGCTACCATGAAAGTCCGGTAGCTCGTGTGACGTCTGGAGTGCCCAAGAGGTACGAACAGCTTGTGGAAACAATCGAGCGGTCGAAATGGCCCGGCGAACAGGGCTACTACGGACCTTTTTGCTTCTGCTTCAGCCTGAATCGTGACTGCGCCGGAGGTTCCTTGATGATTCATCCAATCGCATTGAGAGACTCATCAACACGTGATTTCACGTGCAAACCCTAAACCCTAATCCTTAAACCCTAATCCCTAAGCCCTAGACCCTAAACCCTAAACCCTACCTTAACCCGGAATAACCTACCCTTTTAAGGACTTATATAACGAAACAATATTCAGGAACCCGAAAAAGGTAGGTCCTTCAGGGTTAAGGTAATCCCTACTCCCTAAACCTTAAACTCAATATCCTAAACCCTAATCCCTAATCCCTAAACCTTAAACTCAAAATCCCTAAACCCTAAACTGAAGAAACCAGACCCGAGTCTGATGGGCTTGAGTT
This sequence comes from Symbiodinium sp. CCMP2592, assembly GCA_905221615.1. Classification (NCBI taxonomy): domain Eukaryota; class Dinophyceae; order Suessiales; family Symbiodiniaceae; genus Symbiodinium; species Symbiodinium sp. CCMP2592. The sequence goes on from CAJNDT010005936.1 coordinate 1,134,202, forward strand.
CACGAGTCAGGAGTTTGGGGTTTAGGGGTTTAGGGGTTTAGGGTTTAAGGATTTAGGGTTTAGGGGTTCAGGGTTTAGGAGTGCCGGGCTAAAGGCTGGCCGCCCCTTCGCACTACCCGAAACCCTAAGCCCTGCATTATGGGTTGGGGTTTAGGGTACTACCCGGAACTCTAAACCCTAAAATGGGTTTAGGGTTTAGGGTACTACCCGGAACTCTAAACCCTAAATGGGTTTAGGGTTTAGGGTACTACCCTAAACTCTGAACCCAAAACCACAATCTCCAAGGCTCAAAGTTTTTGCAGCAGCTGCGGACGCATTCGGAGATCCATGACCAGTTCTGCTTTCAGTGGCTGCCTGCTCTGGGCAGGTGCCGTTGGGACGTTAAGAAGGGTGGTCATATACAAGCCTGTAGAATACCAATATAAGTCTTAAAGGGTTCGATACCCGCATTACGAATATATTATAATAAGCCCAAAACACTTCTTCTAATTATGAAGACCCTCTATTATAGAGTTTCACAGGGCCTTGTACGAGTTCAGGGTTTAGGGTGTGAGGGTTAAGCATGCTTTGGGCTTAGGGTTTCAGCGTTTGAGGTGTGAGGGCTTGAGGGCTAGGGCTTACTTGTGGAATCTCGGTCTTTGTTGCAGGGACACCAAAATCAGAGCAACGAGGTTTGAGACATTTTGCGGGTCTTCTTCTTCCAGCATTTACAGGGAACTCCAGAAAGTTGGAATATGGTTTCATGGTAGGATACCCTATAACGTACCATAGAAGGGTTAGGATAATCATATTCCAACTTTCTGGCTTTTACCTTAAGTACCCTGATATAGTACCCTAAATAGTAGGATCCTCATTATAAGGACCCCAAAACAAGGTACCCCCCCCGTATTTTCGGAAACTCCCATTTTTGCCTTAAGGGATCTTGAAGGGTTACTGTAAGGGATCTATAGGGTTCCTTTAAGGGATCTATAGGGTTTAGGGGATCCAGATTTAGGGTTCAACCCAGAGGACCAAAGATCCGGTCTCTTTGCCGTCTGCGGCGGGGGGATCTGGATTTAGAATTGGGGTATGGGGTTTAGGGTTTAGGGTTTAGGGTTTAGGGTGAGGGCTTGGTGTGGAGGGCTCAATACAGAGGTCGGAGCCTCTTTTTTTTAGATTCTGGGCACCGCGTAGCTGGTCTGATACGTTACTAACAGCCTACCACTATATACCGTTGTGAAATTTCCCTGTCTTGAAGTGCCGTGTTGACATGTCCTCATGCGAGCGTAGTCTTTTGAGTTAGATCTGAACGCACCCTGTACGACAGACGTCTTGGGCTCAGACCAAAAAGTGCGCTCGTTGTGTGGTTGGACACTCACTAATCCAGTTCCTGCTTCAAACTGGTAGCGGAGCTGTGAGGACAACCACTAGTGTTTCACCCCCGTAGAGCCTGTGGTCCGGGGTCCGTTGGGTAGAGTAGTGATAGTCGCGGCGCAAAGGCCCCTTCTATCTGAAGCCATGAGCGTGGCAGGTTTGCGTTACCAGCCCAATCTCTGGTCACAGAACCTGAGCCCTGCAGAAACCAAAAGCGGGTCGTACATATACGACGGTACGGCTGCTGGCTTCCACGATTGGTGCTTCCGGACACAGATCCGCGTGCTGCAACATAAGGAGAAGCAGCGGCGTGAAGCTCTTAAGGACCTGCGATTTGCCGAGTCGGCAAGGGCCAAGAGCGAGTCACCAAGGAAGTGGCGTGGCAGGGCAAGTCAGGGGACCAGTGCATCGCCCACAGATGGTGATGGAAGCAGCGGTATACCCGCCAGTCCGTCCAGCGCAAAACGGACTAAGCCCGCGTCCGAGGCAGAAGATGAGGATGCGGAGTCATTGCCGTCGCACCCCAGCCAAGTGGCGGGCGACGATGAGCAAGAGCCGGACACAGATCCGGCGGTGTACACCTTGCAAGACATTAAGGACGAGTCGCTTGATATGAGCGAATGCGTTAGCAAGATCTTGGAGGGTCTCCGAGGAGACGCCTTTTGCATCGCTCGCGACGTCGGCCTGGAACGTCTGCTTCGCCATGATGGCGTCGACTACCTGATAGAAGAAATCAGGAGGCAAGCCTTCCCTCTTCAATCTGAAGAGGCGTCCGAACTTTTCCGTCAGGGACAGCTCCTGACGGGCCCACTTGCAAAGCAACCCGGCGAGCCTATGTTGTCTTACATAGCCCGCCGAAAGCGGTGGTGGTCGACCTTGCGTGAGCTAGATCCTGATATCCGCCTTTCTGAAGCAATGAGGGCTAATCTCCTTGTTGAGCTTTCAGGGTTGGAAAGGAACGAACAGCTAATGGTCAAGACCGCCGCCCGCGTACACACCGTGGATGAGTACGCACGCGTCCTTGTTCAGCATCACTCAGTGGTGCACATGAAGGAACGTCTTCTTACCCAGAAGGACCCTAGTGGCCCAGGTAAGACCTGGAGACGTTTCGACGCTAAGCCACAATACCCTAAGTTTGGCTATATGGGGTATGATGGTAGTGCCGCAGAGTATGGTCACCAGGAACAACAGGAATCCGCGGAAGGCTACGGTGACGGCTACGGCGAAGAAGCATACCAGGCCACAGCGTCTGGGGGAGATGATGCGGATGAATGGATTGATGATGAAGATCTAGCATTGCAACTCAACGCCTATACGGCAGTGGCATATGAAGCTGAGATTGACGATTTGGATGATTCCTATGCCGAGTCAGTTCAGCTTGCGTACGCGGCACAGACCGCCTTTGCCCAGGCGAAAGGAAAAGGTAAAGGGAAGAACAAGGGCAAGTCCTCCGGAAAATCCGGAGGGAAAGTCGTGCGTAGCAATTTGACCATCGCTGATCGTAAGGCCAAGTTGGCAGAGCTTAAGGCAAAGAGTAGGTGCCTGAAGTGCGGTGTGATCGGCCATTGGGCCGGAGATGCTGCCTGCAAGTTTAGCGGTAAGGGCAATGGCCCCAAGGGCACCACAACCCCAGCACAGTCTGGGGGAACTGCCAACGCAGCCGCAAAGTCGGCGACGCCGAAGCCTCAGGCGTATTTCGCCGCAGTGGAGGAGGATGACACAGAGTGTGTCCATCTGTCGAATGCGAGCGCTGGTAGGCTCGAGGGTTACCCAGCCAACCTTGAGCTGACTCCCTCAAAGACCAATACCGGCAAAGGCCGCGGCAATGAAACCCTCTTCTCACCGCAGCTTCGGCGCACAGCCGCCGCTAGGATCATGCGTGACAGCCCGCCTGAGGGTTCCGATCGCGTTTTCTCCTTTGGTCAGCATAAGGGTCTGACTTATGAGCGTGTCTTGTATACGTTTCCTGGGTATGTTCTTTGGGGACGCACGCAGAAGTGCCCATCCATAAATTTGGCCGATTTCTTGGATTGGGTCACGGAGTACTTCGATGTGCGTGATGATAACCCCATTAGCATCACGAGAAGGGATGTTCCCCTCAGCCAGGAACCCCCGCCTGAACCCTTTCAGCCCGAGGTTCGCCTCGCCGCGTCAGCTGCTTCGTCCAGCGAAGGCCCCCGGAAATGCCGGGGAGGTTGCAAGGAGTTCAACAAGTCGGGGAGTAACGCATACATAGACATGCGGACCTGTAAGAAATGCGGCACCGTCACCAAGACGAAGAAAGAGAAGCCTGTCATAGATCAGGCCACATGCCCCCACACCTCCACCGAGAGGTCGGGTAGCAGTAGGAAGACCTCCCGCATTAAGTGCAAGCTTTGTGGGATGCTTCTAGATGAGCAGCCGCAGACCGAGCGAAAGGCTAGGGATGACGCAGCCACAGTGCTGCGGGAGTCCAACACCCTGGACTTCGATCTTCTGCGCAGCATAGTCGGCAGCACGGGGGATAGCCTCCCCGTAGAGGTAGTAGTTCCGGCTATTGCCCAGTTTCAAGAGACCATAGAGGGTCACTTCGTAACCGAGCCCGTGATATCCCGCGGTGACCTTCTCGCATACCTGCAAGAGGCCTTAGACGATCACTCTGCGCCATCGACCAACAACAGTTGGGAAGTGGCGTCGGCGAGATCGCGCTCCTCGAGGGCCTCCGCGACGAGGCACGCCTTCGTGGCTTTCACTGAGGGGGTCACAGATATCCATCCGGCTTTGGTTGATTTGCCCGTAGTAAATATCTACGAGGATAAGCACGTATACGCCGTGTTGGATGAGGGCTGTAACTCGACTGTTCACGGTAGCGATTGGATAGCAAACGCGGCGGGGAAACTTGCGAACTTCGGTTACAGCACGAGGTTTAAACCTGAGGGCAATCGTACCTTCAAGGGTCTTAGCGGTGCTACCGAAACCCTGGGTAGCAGGACCATACCTTTCTCTATAATGGGATTGGAGCAGGACTTGAGAGTTCCGGGCGTCCTTGATTCACATGAGATTAAGGGTACAGCCCCTCTCCTTTTGTCCCTTTACGCCCAGGCCCAACTTGGTATAACCAAGGATCTTCGGTTTGGTGAGTGTGGTGTTCGACTTCCTTCTGAGGATAGCATCATTAGGATCAAGCTGTGTCGGACACATGACTCAGGGCTGTTATGCATAAACATAACAGAAGGTTTGACCCAGGTGAAACAACCCCGTCTCATAAAGAGCTTCCAAATTCCCTCACCGCCAGTTCCTATATTTAGGTCTGCCGCCGCCGCCGCCTTAGCTCACTCAGAGTCTGTGAGCTCACCTCGAGATGCAACAGCGGCAGATGACGCAGTGGCAACAAGTCGCAGTCACAGTACTGTAGATGCAGGCCATGGTCATAGCACTGTAGGCGTAGGCCACGGTCACAGCTTCACAACGACAGCTGAGAATCGCAACAACACTAAGCGACGTATAAGCGTAGCGTTCCCGAACCATTGCATGGTAGGCACGTCCGTAGGAGACACGGAGCCCGCCGCGATGGCCGCAGCAGAGGGGCAGTTGCCTAAGAAGGCGCCCCCGACGGCAAAGGCTGCACCGAAGATTTCAGCAGCGCCGGACCCTGGCCACAGTGCCATGGCGACCTCCCCTGCGGTCGGCCACAGTGCCGCACCGGTGATCACTCCTGCTTTCGCCGCGCCTGCGCCTAAGGCGCCGCCTGGAAGTGGCTTGCCAAAGAAAGCGCCTCCCATAGAGAAGGCTAGGCCTGGGGATAGCCCAGGGATACCGCCAGCAGCCCGTGCCACAGTGCATCCGAAGGAGATTGCACGAGGGCACCGCGAGCTGGCCGAGTTCGATGCGGTTGTGAAGAAGGACCCGCATAACAGGCCCCTGGTTATAATGGCAGGTGGAGGACCCCATGGTCCGGAGCTCGACACTCCTCTCCCAGCATCCGTGTATAATCCGGATTTGGCCTTGCTGCCGTACTATGCGGGGGACACAGCGAACCCGGACATCATTATTGATGTTTTTACCTGGGGCTATGAGCACCATGCCTGGCTGCAACGCGTCAGAGGGAAGTGGACGGCAGCCGAGCTCTTCGCACAGCACGAAGAGATGGAAACGCATGCGATCACGACGTATGCATCTGCCACTAGCTATATGCTAGTGATGTTGGACATGGTGTGGCTAAAGGACGATCGGAAAGACGATCTGACGCCTGCAGAAGCCCAACAGCGCAACGACGAACAGCGCGACCGCACAAAGCATGTTGGGTCAAACCCCGATATAATTCGGGAGCACGCAGACCATCCCAACTTGATCGCCCACGTCAGGCACATCGTGGCGAACGTCCTTGACGCTAAGGACGCTGGGATTCGGTCCATTGCCGTGCACGTCGTTTGCAAAGCCAACAGACATAGATCTGTTGCGGCGGGTATCCTTACCCATGCGACGTTTTTGGAGCTCGTGCCAGATTGCTCCGTCAGCCTCACTCACATGAGTGCAGCGAACAGTTGGCCGTTCATGGGCAGCAAAGCGTGCAAAGGACAGTGTCCCAAGTGTTTGCACCGCGCCCCTGGCATAGTCCAGGAGGTCGAAGAGCTTACGAGGTCCTTCGTCGACGCTGTCCGCACAGACGGACCAGAGGATAATGAGTGCATCCTTGTCGTGGAGCCGCAGTGTGCACGCCCCGATGATCAGCCTACATATGCTGAGCGGTTTCATGCACAGCTGCTTGCAGAGGGCCGCATACCGGCACCGGTGACGGGGGTAGGCCCCCTTGATAGGCCTCCCCTGGCAGGCGAAACCGCGTATCAGGCTGCAACCCGCATGGGGCTGGTCGGCAAGACACATACATCGTATGTGGCTAAGTTCGACCCGAACTCGCTCACTGCGGCGATGAACCGTGCACAGGGCACAGCCCCTGAAGGACGCCTGCCTTCGGTTACTTTTAGCTCGGGTCCTAACCCTGCTAGTTCTAGCGTAGGTGCGTCAGCCAAGGGCGGAGCGGCCCCCATAGAGAGGCCGAAGGATACACCAGCACCGCCGCCGGCAAAGTCCGGTGGAGCACAGGACCGCGCAGCGACGCCGACAGGGTCGTCGGCTCGGATTCGCAGGCTCGAGGCCGAGGTCCACGACCTCACCGATGCGAATCGCTGCCAGGAAAGCACTATAAGTGACTTGAGAGAGGCCCTCAACAACGTGAAGCGGCAGCGCGATAATGCGTATGATCGGCTGCAGGACATGCGCGAGAGGGCAGAAGACGCGGAACACCGGGCCGATAGGGCCGAGGCGGAGCTCAAGAGGCTTACGCGCCGCTCCAGATCGCGTCGCAGGCGGAGGGATAGTTCCTCGAGAGACGGCGAATGGACTCCAGACCTCGGGATAGGTCCGAGGCCCCGACTCGCCAGCGCACCTCCCGTTGGGGTCGCGTCCGCGACCCAGGTGACCGTGCGGATCGGGACATAGCTCCCGAGCCCGAACGCATTCGTGCTGCAGGCCGGGACACAGCTCCCGAGCGTGAGCGCACGAATCCTCGCCCCTCTGCACGGCCGGAGGTGGATTATGAGCCCGACAAAGGCAAGGGCAAAGGCAAGACGGCACCCCACAGCGTGTACGACGAGGTCGAGTACGACGACGGCACAGGTGCGGGAGACTGGGATCCACCGGGACCCAGGACCAACCTTGGCAGCAGGCGCCCGCCTGAGCCGCCGGAGCCACCGCGCTTCCGAGGCAGTGCTGGTTACAATAGGTTTCCAGAGCGGGAGAATCCGCACCGCCCCATGACGGCCAGAGAGTCATGGTGGTATTTCCACGGCGATAGGCCGTCGGACGAGTGGAACGACGCGGAATGGGCAGAATTCCGTCGTCAGTTTCCGAAGCCCCCAGGGCAAGGCAAGCTCGTCGAAATCGACGAGAGGATCCTGGCCATCGACGTTGGTGCCATTGGACTTAGCCCCGACACAGGTTTCGGGTGGAACAGGCGCATCGTGTTTCAGGACTTCCCTGATGGCGTGCTGACCGACCTATATGAGGTGATGCGCGAGAAGCAGGCGCCAGCGTGCTGGATCGGTCCATATGCACCGAGGCGTTTCTGGGCTGGTGATAAAAATCACCACGAACTCAGCGAGCGGCACAACATAAAGTGCACTGTGGTCACCCGCCACACAGGCCGTTCGTATAAGCTGACGGGCAAGCTACGGGACATAGATCCCATAGGATACTTGTTTTCCCATCTGGACCCCTCCGACGGTACCAGTTGGACGTATGAAGGCGCATGCTTTCCGCCGGGGTCAGTCTCCGAGAAGCTGCCCACCGAAACCGGTGGAGCCGAGCAAGCATGCCCGACGCAAGAGCCATCGGAGGACGGCGCATACGTCGCGCTTTGGGTGTTTCCCTTGGCGTTCGACGCGGCCACAGTGCCCCACCAGATCGAGGACACAGATGCCTTGAGTGCCGTGTACATCCCGGGCACAGACCCGCGGGCTTCGCGCATCGCCACCTCTGCCGGCCCGGGCACAGCCCCGGAGGGTGAAGTTTCACCCATGGATGAGGACGGAGCAGAGCGCGAAGCATACATGGCCGTCTGCAGTGGGGAGTGGGTAGGACAAGCCAGCCAGATTTCTTTTCCAAGCCCTGATCCTCCCGAAGACCTGCCCCACAGTAGCAGCGCAGCCTATGGGCCCTCAGCCGCTAGCTTAAAGAAGCTTAGCAAGGCCCAGTCCAAGTACCTCACCTCAAGCCTTACCGAAATGGTAGCGGGAGACGAAGTCTTAAAGGCAATCGTGTACAACGCTGCCATGCGAGAAGCTGATCACCTGATTAGATTGCATGAACCCTCGGCACAGGTCCTCGCGAGCGTGATCAACGAGAGGCAGAACGGGCCACCGGGCCTCGTGGTTGCCAGGTTTGAGACTTCCACAGAGGAGTTGTGTTTGGAGCTTGAGTGTGTAGCTGACACCCTCAACATTCCGATTATATTGGTTACCCCGAACGGCTATCCAATGCTTGAGGACACTGTTACCTTGAGGGGAGACATGCATATCTCAGGTATAGGCCCAGAGATCGGAAAGGCTTTGGACCTCTTCCAAGCATGGTCAGAGTCTTACGGGTATATACCCCGTAGCTATGTTGATACGGATAGTACTGACTTTTGGAACCTTTGTCGTACCATTTCTGAGGAGTACTATATCAACGCAGTTAGCCGAACTTGCTTTGTCGGCGACGCCCAGGACACAGATCCTGAGGACATCAGCGAAGCAGAGCTGGTGCCCGATGCTGAGATGCCTCAGCGAGGTGCCCCTGATGGGGTGGATGATGCCGGTGGCGCACTGACGCCCGAGGAAAGAGAACGCCTCATTTTGGAACAATTCCCGTTCCCCGGAACTCCGAATACAGAGGCAGAGCGCCGAGCGGCGTGGAGATCGTTACCGCAACGAGTCCGGGTAGCTATAAGGCGCCTGCACCGATCGTTTGGCCATCTGCCAAACGCAGTCTTGGTTCAGGTTCTGAAGCAGGCCCGGGCGAGCAAGGATTTCATCGCCGCTGCTGGACTTTACAAGTGCAAGGTCTGCCTGGACACAGCTCCAGTGCCTAGGCATCACCCTGTCGCAGGCGATAGCGTGTTCCCAAAGGAGTTCAACCATACGATAGGTATGGATGCGCTAGAGGTCAAAGACTTCTATGGAAATCGCTATACTGCTGTCAATATAGTTGACATGGGAACAAGTTTCCAGCAAGTTGTGCTCGTGAAATCTGGGGGTGGTAACCCAAGTGCCCGCCAGTGTGTGAAATGCCTGATTGACAGGTGGATCAGCTGGGCTGGACATCCCAAGGTCATAACCACTGACAGAGGGACGCACTTCAGGGGAGAATTTTCAGAGTATTTGGCACAGCATGGTATAACCCATAAGAACGCCCCTCTTGAGAGTCCGCAGACTATTGGAAAGGTCGAACGCCATGGTGGACTTGCTAAGGCCATCATCAGAAAAGTCGCGCAGGAGACTCAGCCCTCGAATATCGAGGAGATGGAGGCGGTCGTTACCGAGAGCGTTACTACTAAGAACGAGCTTAGTAGGCACCAAGGGTTTAGCCCAGCACAACACGTGTTGGGAAAGCAGCCTCGAACGCCGGGTTCCGTGCTAGATGAATCCGAAAGCCTTGGTACATTGTTCACCAAGTATGATGAGACGAGTGTATACTACATTCGGCACAGAGCACGGCAGGAAGCCAAAAAGGCCTTTGTTCACTTAGAGACTTCCCGCAAAGTGGCCAAAGCGTTACAGCGTAATGCAGCCCCTCTAGACACTGACTATAAGGTTGGTGATTTAGTTATCTACCGTCGGGATAACGTCCCTGGCAGCCCAGGTGTCGTGTGGTCCACGGTTAGCCGCGTCATAGGACGTGAGGCAGAGAATGCGTACTGGGTATTACACGAGAATATCCCTGTGCTTGTGAACGCTAGGAAGATGCGCCCGGCTGATGAAATTGAAGTTGCAGCGCATCGCGTTTTGGCAGGAGAACCAGTGCTTCCGGAAGCCATTGTCCATGGGCCGGAACAAAGGTTCCAGGATGAGCGCGTAGCAGATCCGGTCACAGCACCAGCGACGCCACGTCCAGTGGCCGCAGCTGCCCCGCTTACGCCGGCAGTCGCGCACGATGTGTCTATGCCAGCACCATCGACGCCAGCGATGATGCCCGGCACACCGACGCCAGCGCCATCTACACCTGCAAGGTTTCGCGCCAAAGATAAGACGGGCGAAACCGCCCGGTCGCGATCGCCAGTAGGAGGCCGTGATGATGCACTAGTTGCGGAAGAGATTGATCAAGTAGAGATCATGGCAAAAGGCCTGATAGATACTCAGGGTTTTTCCCCAGATGAGTGTCTGGCCCTCCTTCGTGCCTATGACCGCGACCGACGCGAGGCGTACACGCGCCCGCTCCTAGATGATGGAGATCCCGGGAGCATAGCCCTCGCGGTGGGAGTATATCGGCACGGTGGTCTTGTTGGTGTCTCTGGACCAACGCGCGAGAGACCGTCGTTCGCCATGTACCTCAACCACTACATCTTGCATCACAGTATGCAAGCCGGTCATCATCTCCCACAGTGGAGTAGCGTTCAGCTTACCAACAGAGGCGCAGAGGCCCATAGAGACCTAGCGAACACTCCTGGCTCGTATAACTACACTATAGGTGTGGGCGAGTATCGTGGAGGCGGCCTATGGGTGGAAGAAGCCACGGGTACAACCCCCGTGCGTGTTCAAAACACGACAATGTATGGCACCGTCCACGATACTAAGAACAAGGTTCTTAAGTTTCGCCCGAAGGACGTGCACATGGTCGCACCGTTTGTAGGAGAAAGATACAGTCTCTCCGCATACACGGTGAGTGATCTCGGTAAGTTGTCTAAAGATGACATACAGCTTTTGTCGGACTTAGGCTACCCCATATATAGGGATGCGCCCAACACCTTTGGCAGGAAAGGCGATGGGATATACACCATGGGTCACTCTGATCTTCCCATCGAGACGTTCCTAGAGCGCATCCACGAGTACGGGATTAAGGAAATCGTAGATTGCAGAAGTCATCCGTACAGCGTTCGGCATCCACAATACAATTGTGATGAGCTTTCTGCCACATGCTTTGCAAAAGGGGTTGTGTACAGTCACGCCCCCGAGTTAGGCAACAGGAATCGGGGCGGGATTGAAGCCAATTTGCAAACAGACCAAGGGCTCTGTACGATCGCTAGAATAGTTAGCGAGGCCCACGATGACTTTCACCGAATACTTCTGTTGTGTTCGGAGGCCAGTTGGCGGCGATGCCATCGGCGAAATATCGCCCAGCACATATGGCTCGAGCATTCGAAACTTGCCGAGCACATACGTGCTAACGGACTGCCAGAAGCCCATCCGTGTCACTACATTCCTGAGGAAGACGACGGACTGGCAGCAGCATCGCACACAGCTGCGATTGGCACGACAGTGCCAGCAGCTGAGCCCTCGAATAGTCGAGCGGCGGAATCCAAGGCCTTTGCTCTCACCCCAGATGGGGAAGACGCCATCGGCTCTAATGTCGATGCTGGCTACATGGCCTCGCTCCTGGATTACCATAAAGCCCCTGTAGAGGTACAGCTGGGGCTGGATGCTGCCATGAAAACTGAATGGCAGAAGTACACTGAATTCAACGCAGTGGTCCCTTGCACAGACAAGGAGTTCAAGGAGCTTACAAAGGCTGGCCACGTGTGTATCCCCACCAAATGGGTCCTCACCGATAAGAATGAACACCTAAAGGGGACGCCAGCATACACTCCCAAGTGGAAAGCACGCTTGGTCGCATGTGGAAACTTCGAGCATATCTCGAATGAGGAGGATATCAGGGCAGACAGCCCCACGGCCGAGCCGGAAGGTATAGCCCTTCTGTGTTCATGGGCGGTTTCGTTGGCCCTGCGGCTCAAAGCAGCCGATATAACGAACGCATACTTCCAAGGGAAACCCCTTGAGCGCCTCCTCATTCTTCGGGTTCCTAAACACCCTAAGGGTGTGCCCGATGCAGAGATTCAGCGAGCCGGGCATATGATTGCCCGAGTACCCGTGTATGGCACGACCGACGCGGGTCGGAACCTTTACCTCCGTATAAAGGAGAGCGCCCGAGAATTTGGCTTAAATGCCTCGCAAATTCTGTCAGCCCTGTACTATATTACAGGAGAAGGTGGTCGTTTGTGCGCTTGCTTGTGCACCCACGTGGATGATTTCCTGTGGGCTGCTACCGCCGAAGGCGAGCCGGCTATCCAGAATCTGCTGGATAAGTTTAAGATCGGTCGCATAGAGACTGAGAAGTTCCGTTTCTGCGGACGCGAGTATGTGCAAAGCGCCGATGGGACCATCAGTATAAACTGTAGGGACAACACGCGTGCAATTCGCCCGATCGATATACATAAGTCTGAAAAGGGCACGACTCCAGTCTCGAATGGCCAGCGCACAGCGCTGAGATCCGTCATAGGATCGCTGGCTTGGGTGGCCGCGCCACGAGACCTGATCTTGCCTATAGGGTGAATGCCCTGCAGCAGCGTGTTACGACAGCCACGGTGGATACGCTCCGTGAAGCAAACCGCGTAGTAGCACTGGCGTTAGGAGATGCGGATAGGCCGATCACGTACAGCGCTAAGTTACCTTGGAATACAGGGGAGCTGGCGATTGTCACGTTTTGCGATGCCTCCTTTGCAGGAGAGGCGAACCATAAGTCGCAGAGAGGCCGTTTCCACTATCTCACTTCCGCACAGTCGGCGGTGGACAAGAACGCGCCAACGCATGAGATGCACCTCATTTCGTTCTCCTCGTCCACCATGAAACGGGTTTGTCGCGCCACACTCCAGTGTGAGGCTTACTCGTTGCAACATGCCATAGAGCATGGAGACCGCATTCGAGCAGCAGTACTCGAACTGCTCGGCAAACTGCCCCGGTCACAGAACTGGGAAGAAGTCGCCAAGAGATCGATGTTCCACCTGCAGTATACGGACTGCAGGTCCCTTTCGGATCACTTGACTGCGTCGATTCCAAAGTCTTGCGAGGATAAACGCCTTGCCATAGAGATGTCTGGACTCCGCCAAGGACTCTGGGAAGAGGACGAGCTAACGCACGCCTTGTACCATCCTTACGGCGATGAGTTGAGATGGATACCGACGCATTTACAACTTGCGGATTGTTTGACTAAGAGTATGAAACCGCTTTTGATCAATCACAGCATTGATCGCAATCTCGTTCAGGTGCTCGATGTGCCCGCGCAAGCCGCACAGAATACCGAGAGTACCGAAAGCACTCCGCTTCGCGATTGAAGAACTCAGCCTGGAGCCTTGAGTCGCCGCACTCGGCTCGGTTGACTGCGCAAGCTCCCGGTATAATCCGGTGAAGTAGGCTTGGCCCAAAGCGGCCATAATTCGAGCATGATTCGGACGTCACACTACAGATAAGACGGGTGTGAAATTTCCCTGTCTTGAAGTGCCGTGTTGACATGTCCTCATGCGAGCGTAGTCTTTTGAGTTAGATCTGAACGCACCCTGTACGACAGACGTCTTGGGCTCAGACCAAAAAGTGCGCTCGTTGTGTGGTTGGACACTCACTAATCCAGTTCCTGCTTCAAAACCGTAACGTGTACAGCGATCCTCAATAGAACCGTATTCTTACTAATATAGCCCCTAACCTAAGCTCCAAACCCCAGCCGCTAAACTCCACAAGGGGTCCTATTGTAACTAGTACATATATATATATATATATATATATATATATATATTAATATAATATACTATAACAGACTAATTATGTAGTATGGGTTGCAATATAGTATATAATATCAACCCGAAGGGCCCCTGAATCGGAGAAAAAAACACCCCTAGAGCCCGAAAGCCCCGAACCCCGAAGCTGTTCTCCCAAAACTGTTACCTTTGGTTAGTAGGGAATGGAAGAATGGTAGTACTGGGTTCCTTTAAAGGGATCCTTTAAGGGATCTATAGGGCTTAGGGTTTAGGGGTTTAGGGTTTACCTTTGGTTAGTAGGGAATGGAAGAATGGTAGTACTGGGTTCCTTTAAAGGGATCCTTGAAGGGATCTATAGGGCTTAGGGTTTAGGGGTTTAGGGTTTACCTTTGGTTAGTAGGGAATGGAAGAATGGTAGTACTGGGTTCCTTTAAAGGGATCCTTGAAGGGATCTATAGGGCTTAGGGTTTAGGGGTTTAGGGTTTACCTTTGGTTAGTAGGGAATGGAAGAATGGTAGTACTGGGTTCCTTTAAAGGGATCCTTGAAGGGATCTATAGGGCTTAGGGTTTAGGGGTTTAGGGTTTACCTTTGGTTAGTAGGGAATGGAAGAATGGTAGTACTGGGTTCCTTTAAAGGGATCCTTGAAGGGATCTATAGGGCTTAGGGTTTAGGGGTTTAGGGTTTACCTTTGGTTAGTAGGGAATGGAAGAATGGTAGTAATAGTAGTCATAATTGTACCCCATTCCTCCATTCCCTACTAACCAAAGGTAAGAAAACTGCCAGGTTCGGCACCGAACCATGCTTGACCCTGGATGTGTGCCACGGTCGAAGACATCTTCATGGTCATTTCTTCAATCAGAATCGGTTTTCCGGGTTCTTGTGAAGGATTTTTTGATTTTAGTTACCATAATAGGGATCTATAGTAAAATATATGGTTTCTTTATTTTAATAGCCTAACAAGAACGCAGTTTTGAGGGGTATGTTTTGGGTCTGGGTTTGCTGTTTTAGGATTTGGGATTTGGGGCTTGGGGGTCGGGTTAAGGAAATCGTAAACTTTGCAAAAGTCTAGCCAGGATACCCCAAAAAACCCAAGCCCTAATGTTCGGAGGAATCCTGAAGTAGGGGATTTCGGAGCGGGGGCTACTTCGGGGTCTTGAATGTCCCGATTTTGCTGTTTGTTATTTTTTTGGAGGTTTCTGATGGTTTAGGGTTTAATTAAGGGTTTAGGGTTTCTGAAGCTCCCACAATTACCTGACATGAGGGTTTCCGAGTGAGACGGCGAAGTGGCTGAGCAGCTAGCCTCGCGCGTGCTTGGAGGGTCGGGGGACTTAGTAATTGGTTATTTTAGGGACTTATAAGTACCATAACACCAATCAGGGTCCCTTTTAGGGTACTTATAAGTCTACTTACTAACTACTTACTAAGTCCCCCGACCCCTAAACCCTAAACCCTATACTACCCTTATAGAGCCCCTTAAAGGAACCCTTAGCATCCCCTTTAAAGGAGCCCCTTACTAAGTCCCCCGACCCCCCAAGTAGCCTGGCGCATAGGAAGGGTAGTCCTTTGAATTGGGGTCCCTTTGAGGGTCCTTTTGAAAAGGGTGCCCCTTCTATGTTTGGGGCTAAACTCGGGCTAAACCCTTAACCCTAAACTTTATAAACTGAGAAGTATCCGCATCATCCTGCCGGGGAAGTCTACCCATAGATCCCAATACCCCGTAATTAAGGAATATGCCTTAAATCATAAGATTAAGGGCCCCTATAATTTAAGGTCTATTCCCTAATTAAGGGGTT
Source organism: Symbiodinium sp. CCMP2592 (assembly GCA_905221615.1). Lineage (NCBI taxonomy): Eukaryota > Dinophyceae > Suessiales > Symbiodiniaceae > Symbiodinium > Symbiodinium sp. CCMP2592. The sequence continues at coordinate 1,149,605 of CAJNDT010005936.1, forward strand.
TGTTGGGTTCTCTGGGTAAACCCTAGGCTGATTAGGGCTTCCGAAGCCTCAACACTGAGGGACCCAAAAACCACATCAGCATAAGCAGTTTATCCTCACTATGTAATAGTTGAATAATATTCATAATACAGATATATTTGGAGCTCAATAGTAGCCTTATTATAGACTCTTACTGTATGGGGGCAGTACTTGAAGTTTATGGGGATATCCCTACTTTATTGGGCCTCATCATAAGGAGGTTTATATGGGATAGAGCCCTAAACTGGGAATCCGAGTCCAAGGTACACTCCAGCCGTGGTCAAGACACCAGGACCATGTCCGGGGTTTTAAGGTTTTGGATTCCGGGTATGGGTTTTATCTTAGTAGCTGAGTGAGCACACTTTGCAATTCTTTATTAATGGAATCCCCATAGAACTCGAAGTTTACACTTTTTTGAGGCCTTCTCAGCAACTTGGTAGAACCTCGCCGAACCCTTGAAGCAAACCCGCAAAGGAACCGCAAAGATCCCTGAAACGAGAGATTAAAGGAACCCGACTATCGATCCCTGACAGAGCCCTTTACTAGGATGCCCAGTAGTACCCTTATTCCCTTTTCGTAGTCCTAGGTTCCTTATACAGTTACTCAATACCAAAAAGGGAGCCCTTCTTATTCCTAGGCTACTGGGCATCCTAGTTAAAGGAACCTTTTCTTCCAGAACTCTTTGAAGCAAGAGCCCTGAAGCCTGTACTATAGGGTCCTTAATAATTGAAATAGGGTTTTGGGGCCCATCGTACTGTAATTATAATAAGGAGCCCCAAAACAGTATAGGTAATTATTGCGGCCCCTACATTACAGCATAGTGTTTTGGAACAGTCGCACTCCCTTTCAGGGCTCTTTGTATTGGGATACCTATCATAGTATTTGAAAGGTGCGGGGCGGTTATTGATCAGCGGGCTACATTCTAGCTTAAGTCATAAGGACAGTCTGTCATTCAAGGTATTCGCTGGTTTAAAAGGGTTGCGGAGCTAATCCCGTCAAACACCAAACCACAAGCGGGGTATTTCCAACGCCTTCTACACCCTAAGCCCTGAGCCCCAAACCCCTGAAGCTCTAAAGCCCAAAACCCTAAGTCCTAAAACCCTAAACCCTAAACCCTAAACCCTTAAAAAAAAAAAAAAAACCTGAAGCCCTAAACCTTGAATCCCGTAGCAGCGTCTTGAGTCCCCTTGCCGGAGCCTGCAAGTTACCTCCTAGCCATATAGGGGGGGGGGTTCCTTAACAATTATAGTAGAATATACGCCGAAAACCTGTTCTATAATAATTCAGGTATAGAACCCTACCAGAATGCCTTATAGAGTATCCCTTAAAGGTTCCTTTTAAAGGCACCCAGGCTCCTATATTAGACTCAGAGGGCTCCTCTTCGGGGAGTTATAGGGACTCTTGGGGATTCATAGGGCTTGAGGCTCGGTCCTTCTGTGTGTTTTTTTTTTGTGGGGATTTGTAGGGTTTTCTGTGAGGTTTATAGGGACTTGTAGGGTTTGATAGGGCTGTGGAGGGTTGACATGGGATTTAGAGAGATTTGGACGTGCTAGGGGTTTGTAGCGATGTGAAATTGGTTTAGAGGGATTTGCACAGGTATCGCAAGGGTTTAAATCACGAGGCTTATGTACCCTGAACCCCGACAACTTACCGTTGATGACAAGACCACTATAATCCCTTATAGTATCCCTTAAAGGATCCCTTTAAAGGAACCCCACTCTAATTATTAAGGCCCCTATGTTAGACTCTTTTAAACTTCAGCCAATGCAATTCGAGGCCCCAACGCCTGCCTCCCAAAACTCCAAACCTCAGACAACGAGCTCCAAAAACCGTTCCTGTAAAGGGATCCATAGGGTATTATAGGGTTTGGGGGTTTAGGGTTTTAGGGGTTCCTTTAAAGGAATTCCATAGGGTATTAGAGGGTTTAGGGGTTTAGGGTTTTAGGGGTTCCTTTAAAGGGATCCATAGGGTATTATAGGGTTTAGGGGTTTGGGGTTTGAGGGGTTCCTTTAAGGGGATCTATAGGGTAAGCCGCAAACTCCTAGACCGCAAGCGTTGAACGTTGAGCTCCAAGCGCTAAGCCCGAAAACCCCAGCCTTAAAGCTTAAGTCCCAAACTCCCAGCCCCAACCTGTATACCTTACGTCCTAGACCCTATACCCTTGAGGGGGTTCTTAATCTGATTGAGCCTACGCTCCCATAGAATACTGGTGAGAGCCGTTCATCACTCCGCATGGAACCCTTATAGAACCATTACCCAACTCTTATAGAGACCTTGTAGAACCCTGAAAGAACCCATGCAGAGCCGTTTTAACCCCCAAACAGAACTCCTATAGAGCCCTTATAAAGCCGCTAGAGCCCCTCAACCCCGAAACCCCTAAACCACTAAACCCCTAAAACCTAAACCCCTAAACCCCTCAACCTTAAACCCTAAGCCCTTTTAAGGCCACTAGAGAACCTGAAGCTGGACCCGGAGGAAGTTCCGCGGCTTCACCTTTCCGCCTCGCGGTGGAGAGTGGGCTTCCGGCACCTCTCGGCAAGTGATTTACAGGAGTTTCGGCCCAGAGAACCCAATAACCCTTAATTAAGGAATATACCTTAAATTATAGGGGCCTTCATATTATGATTTAAGGTATATTCCTTAATTAGGGGGTATTGGGATCTCTGGGGGGTTGGCGGGTTTGGGTTGAGGGCTTGGGGGACTTTGGCTTAAAGGGTTTAAGGTTTGGGACTTAAGGTTTAGGGTTTGTGTTTGTTTGCTTTGACTACGAAGTCAATTTCTTGTTTTGGTGCATAGGCACTGTTTTGGTTTAGAGTTTTGGTTAGGGTGTGAACTCAGGGTGGAGGGTTGTAGGATTTGGGGTCTTAGGGTTTCGGTTGCGCGAATTGGGCTTTGGGGCTATGGAGGAGTTTGAGGAACTGGGTTTAAAGGGGTTTTGGCTTTGGATTTTGGAGTTCAGGGGTTTGTTGGGGTTTGAGGTTTGGGCATTTCGGGCGCAGGATGTGACATGGGCTGACCAAACTCTACCTGTCGCCCAACACTCTACAACCCTAAACCCGAAAGCCTAAACCCTAAACCCTAAAGCCTAAACCTTAAAGCCTTCTTTGCTGGTACATCTGTGTGTACCCTTTTTGATTCAGGCATCTTCAACATGGGGTGTGCCTCTTTTGTTAAGTGCAAGCCCAAATTGGGCAGGGAGTTGGCAGAGTGAAAGTCCCAATGCACCCTTAAAAAAAAACCCTACAGCCCTACAGCCCTACAGCCCTAAGCCCTAAAGCCCTAAAGCCTAAACCGAAGAGTAGGTTGTGGGGCTTTAAGTGTCGGGCAGCGGCCCTCCCTGACTGACACCCACAAGTAGCTTCCTAAACCCTAACCCGAATCCCGAAGTCCTCAATCCGAATCCAGAAACCCGAATCCCTAAACCCCTAAGCCCCTCTGAATCTCTTAAACGAACCCTCGAAGGAGCCCTAAACCCGAATCCCGAATCCCTAAACCTTCATCCCAAAAGCCCGTCACACATCAACAAAAACGCCCTTCCGCCAAGTAGCTTCCTATTTAGGGCCAAGGGTTTAGGGTTAACGGCCGAAATCCTCAATCCGAATCCTGAAACCCGGATCCCTAAACCTTCATCCCGAATAGTATAGACATAATAGGACCTTAATAGTAGCCCTATTATAGACTCTTGCTGTATCGGGGCCCTTCATCCCTAAGCTCAGGTGATGGTTTTCATCGAAGGTGGTGGCTTCTTGGCGCCTTGGCTCTGGAACTCCGGGTTCGGGGGCGTGTGAGGGTGTAGGGCCTTCGGGATTGAAATGGGGGTAGTACCCCTATAGTACCCTTATAGATCCCTTATAGTAATCCTTATAGGAACCCTTAAAGGACCCTAAACCCGAAAGCCTTGGCTTTCCCCAGGTGCAGCAGAGTGTAGGGTTTCGGGTTTAGAATACAGGGTTTAGAGTTTAGCGGCTTGGTTTGGGTTTAGAGTTTTGGGCTTCAGGCATTTAGGGATTTCGGGTTTGGGGTTATACTCAGGCCCCCCCAACCTTTCAACCCTACACCCTGCACGGAAAACCCTTCGCCCAATACCTTAAACCAGAGACCCTCAACCCCAAACCGTATAGGTCTTTCTTAAACTCAATGTCGACACCCCCTGAGGGTATAGAGCTGGAGGCCTTCCGTTTTTTTGACGTCTGTAGGTTCGCATCAGTCGGTTGAGGGTTTATGGGCTCTTATAAGGTTCTGTATGTGTTCTGTAAGGGTGTTTGGGGTTAAGGAACTCCGAGTAACACTGTTCCGGTTCAAGGGCAACTCTGCAGGAAAAGTATCATTACGGTCTAGGGTTCCAGAGTTCGGAGTTTTATGGAGTTTGTGCGTGAATGATCTAAAGCGATGAAAAAGCCGCTTTGTGCTTAGAGTATGTCTTCAAGCCACAGGGCTACGGCGACCTTGGTTGTCCGATTTTGAGTATTTTGTTCTAACTTCACGACAAAGTCCCCTGATCCTTGAAGTTCAAGATTGCTCGTTTTCTGCCTAACGCTGTACAGCGTAGAAGCCATAAAGCCCTCAAATTGTTAGCGCCACACCCTGAACCTGACATGCCTGAAACCCTAAACTCTAAGACCCTAAGCCTCAAAGGTGTGAAGCAGGACGTGCAAAGGTCCAACACAGAGAATTGACATCCGAATGCCCACGCTGCACCTGGACTCTAGAAACCTGCCTTTCTTTGATTTCAGAGTGTAAAAGGGACGCCCCTAGGCCCTAAACCCTCAAACTTTAAACCCTGAGCCGTGTAGCGCTAAGCCTTATGGCTCTGATTTCGATGTGTGAATCCTCGAAAGGTCTATACGGTTGATGATAAGCATCCTGCATTACCTTTAGGACCCTACACTATGGGAATTATGGTATATTCCTTATTATGGGTAATGCAGGATTGATATCATCAACGGTAAACTCGAAGCTGTTCACCCATCACTCGCCAGAGCCCTTGCAGAGCGCCTAGCCAAAACCATGGTGGTTGTCAAAATTATGGTACCGTTTTGGGTCCCTGTTATAATACGGCACCTAATATTTAGGGTAATTTCAAAAGGGACCATAGTTTTGACAACTACCCATATATACGTATATCACACACACACACACAGAGTATACTCTGTAGCATGTACATCTGTCTATCTATCTGTCGATATTTCGTAGGGTTTGGGGTCCGAGACGAACCAGAGGTCGGCGACAAGTACCAGCAGGGCATCTACGATGCGCGGAAGTTGGCACAGAAGCAGAACATTATCGTCGTCAGCGTGAACTATAGGCCGGCATGGCCTGAGTTTCCCAGGGAGTCCAGTTCTGTAAGAGTTCCATAACGGATTTATCTAGTCTATATAAGTTATATAAGGGTCCGAGAAAGAGGTTTAAGTTTTGGGGCTTAGGGTTTGCGATTAATGGGCTTCGATTTAGGGTTCATGGTGTGAGTGGTACGCCTTGCTGGAGGGAGCGTCCTTAAGTATCTAGGTGCTACCTGTTGTCAGTCCTTCGTCGAGAGCCCCGGCTTGTCATTCGGCAGGAGCCCTGAACCCTCAGACCTGACACTCCAAAGGAAGGTTTCCGAAATTGTGGGACCCTAATATACCCAATCTTCAATCCCCCTAATCTCCAAGCCAGCAGCCCCACTTGCAAGACCAGCCCTACGATAGGGGCCTATATAACTACCAGTACTATTTTGGGGGGGTTCCTTATCATAAGTAAAGCTTGTTCTAAGTACAAATAATATAGTATACATCCCCCAAAACCCAATTTTAATGCGTAAGGCCCCTATATTAGGTTATGAGTTATATAGCAAAACAGACCCACCAAAAGCCTATTCTGATTCTTGACCTGAGGCCTCTACGTATATTAGGGGGATTCCTTATTTTCAGTACAGTGTAATACAACCCCCCAAAACCCTATTTTAATGATGAAGGCGCCTATATTAGGATATGGTTATGCCCCTTGAAACTGCTGGGCATGACCCTGGTTGGAGCCCCCTCAACCACAAAGTAATATAGGGGCCAGAATAGTTAGAATCGGGTTCCCTGTAAAGGGTTCCTTAAAGGGTTACTTTAAGGGATCTACAGTAGGGTTCTATAATATAGGGGCCAGAATAATGAGAATAGGGTCTTGGGGCCCATTATGTATACTATAAGTATAGTAATTATTTAGGTCCCTATGGTAGTTGGAGCCTCCTCAATGACAAAGTGTTTCTCTGGAGGCTGGGTGTGTTCGGCTGGTTGCATCACCCGTACCTGAAGAACGAGGTGCGGGGTTAGGGCGAGGGTGGTAGTCAATTTTATGGTCCCTTTTTGGGTACCCTACATAAATATTAGGTGCCGCATTATAATAAGGACCCAAAAAGGGACCCTAATTTTGACAACCCCTACATAAATGTTAGGTGCCGTATTAGAATAAGGACCCAAACAGGGACCCTAATTTTGACAACCGCCCATGTAGACGTCTGACTGAAAGCTCTCTCCCTTTGACATTTGGCAAGCTATTTCCGAAAAGGAGAAGGGCCTTTTGAAAACCCTAAACCCTAAACCCTAGACCCTAACCCCTAATCCCTAAACCCTAAACCCTAAACCCTAATCCCTAACCCCTAAACCCTAACCCCTAACCCCTAACCCCTAAACCCTAAACCCTAAACCCTTTTGTGATCAGGAAACGATGTCACGCGACTTGCTAAGTCTCCAGAGCTTAGCCTGAAAGTGTTGAACCCCCTAGTCTACTTAAAGGATCGTGGGACTTAGTAACCAGGGCTCCTTAAAGGGCTCTTTAAAGGGATCTATAGGGTTCCTTAATGGGATCTATGGGGTTTAGGGGTTAGGGTCTACTTGAAGGATCATGGGGTAACTAGGGCTATAATTAGGGCAACTATACTTATAACCCATATAAGGGGACTTATAACACTACTTACTAAGCCCTAAACCTCAAAGCCGCTCAGCCTCAAACCCTCAACGCCCAAAGCTTGTAGGGTTGGCCTTGAGGGAAATCCTTCATAACTTGAAGCACACTTGGGTGGGAATTTGAAGCGTTCCCCTAAACCCTCAACCCTAAGCCCTAAGTTTCGGGCTTGAGGATTTCCGGTGGGTATGTCCTCAAGGTTGAGCCAGGGACGCAGAGTACAGGGCCCGAACACTGGGTAATACCGTCCCATGAGTCCCATTTTTGGGAGTTTCCGAAAGTTGGGGTACCTTATTGTGGGGTCCTTATAATCAGGGTCCTACTAGTGAGGGGTACTATATTTGCGTCCCCTATTCTCGGAAACTCCCATATGTACTATATAGCCGTACTATAATTATGCCTGAAACCTCAATCCAATGTAGTAAGGCGTCTATAATTGTGGCTGTCGAACATGGCTGACACCCAAGAACGACTTCCTCTGACCAAAACGTCATTGTAAGCTCTGCCTACAGCTAACTATTTTCTACAGGGTGATATCTTCTGGGTCACAACCTACTTTCTTCTACCGCGGCTACAAGAAACACCGGAATCTCAGACCAGAAAAAAGATGTGACACCTGATAGCTTAAATTATCCTAAATCTCACCCCCTTTGGGACAAAGCCCTCCTTCCGCCGCTGACATGCCTAACGCTCTAAACCCTTCCTAGAATCTTAAGAGTTTTCTGCAGCACCACAACGAACATAGGGGTTTGGGGTTCAGGGGTTTAGGGTTTAGGGGTTTAGGGTTTAGGGGCTTAGCAGCTTTCAAGACGGGAGTTTGAGTTTGGAGATCTGGAGTTTTGGGCATGTGAGGGTCTCCCTACGATGAAGGAGGCCTCGTTTCAATTCCAGCTCTGCAAGCAAGGCATCTAAAGGGCTCCTTAAAGGGCTCCTTAAAGGGATCATTGATCTATAGGGTTCTTTTAAAAGGGATCTTTGGGGTTTAGGGTTTAGGGTCTACTTGGAGGTTCATGGGACTTAGTAAGTACAATTATAAGTACCTTAACTGGGGATATAACCAACTATAAGTATAGTTACATTATTTATAACCCTAGTTACTAAGAACCATGAACCTCCATGTAGAAGCCCTAAAGAACGCCAGGCGGGTGAGCTGCTGGCCAACTTCGGTCTGCGCGATCAGCTCCAGGCAGCGCGCGAGCGCAGCATAGCGAAGCCTAGCGCCGTAGACTCGATGTGCATAACTTCTTGCTGAGTGCTTTTTGTTTGGGGAGTTTTCAAGGGTGGCTCCGTGTCTCCGAGTATGCTACCACCACCACCACGACCACCACCACCACCACCACCACCACCACCACCACCACCACCACCACCACCACCACCACCACCACTACTACTACTACCACCACGACCACCACCACTACCACTTTCAGAGACACCGTCAATGTACTCGCAGACGCGGTCATCGTCGCCGCAACCATTATCCCCTCATGATCACTGTCATCGCTGTGTTCCTGATGCTTATGCTGACTGTCGCCATGCAAGAAGGCCAGGGGACACGAATACGCGTTGACGGGATGCCGAGCCAAAATCCCACGAAATGACTCCCTAATGTGTCCACATGGCAATAGTGAAAGCTTCCAGGCCCTGCAGTGGGTGCAGACGTGACTTATCTGCGGGAAGCGCTGTTCATTTTTTTGGCTGAGGCGTCGTTTGCTGGATTCGGTGGGGAGGGTCTCCGAACTCATGTGTACGTTGGAGTTGACGATAAGGGTAGCAATGGCTACAGAATGTTATAACCACAGAAACTGCACGAACAAGTGGAATACGACTGAAGCTACAGGCGTAATGTTACTACGGCGGAGACTCAGAAAATAGCATGGATGGCACAAACGGCGAAAATAGGGAATTGTCATGATTGTAGCGCCTGTATCATTTGTCATGATACTGCACTTCTTGTGTGAGAAGAGTGGTCTTGATAGAACAGGAATGCGACGATGATGGTCATAGATAGGGGTGAGCAGGCTGCCGGCGACACCGAAAATGAGGCATCAAGATTGTTGTGCTGATGGTAGCATTAGCAAGCAAGAGCCGCCTCAAATGTCAAGTCCTGCTTCCAAAGCCCTCAAGTTTGTCATGGCTTGTGCTCTTCATGGCCCAAAAGCTTTCAGTTTCGAACACCGAACCTTCTGTTTACAATATGCCGCGAACCGCGAAATCAGGCCTCACCCGCAAGCCATGAACTGCCCTAAACCCTGAAGACCAACATCTAAACCCTAAAGGCCTACTTCTAAATCCGAAACCCTAACCCCAAGGGTCCAAGTAGTCCCTACTTGTGGGTTTTTGGTACCCACAAAGGCCCCAAAGGCCTATAATAAGGAGTACTTGGATTGTGAGGGTAAGATCTTAAGCACCCTAAACCAGAAACCCTACAGACCCTAACCTAAACCCCGGCAGGGTTAAACCCCAGGAATATCGCTGCCTTCGGTGGCGACCCGAGCCGCGTCACGCTTGCCGGGGAATCTGCCGGAGCCATGTCGATCTGTTCCTTGGCCGCACGAAGTTCTCTGCCGCTACGACAACAATAAAACTGGCAGACATAGTTCCTGTAGTTTTTTTGTGTATCGTTGTTATGACAATTATTGCTAGTATAGTAAGGCTATCATTTCAGTACATCAGTCTCATTCTACTATCGCTTACTGATAAGCTTATTGGTGGACATAGTTGTTGCTAGTTTTGCTAATTTAGGGCTTAGGGCTCTGGGCCTACGGTTTAGGGTTTGGGCCGTAGGGGTTCGGGTTCAGGGATTATTGCAAGTAGTGTTTCTACCCCCCCCAGGCCCGAACTGATCACACGATGCACGCCAGCCATCAAGTTCCCCAAATCCCAAACCGTTTGCGCAGGGTTTAGGGGTTAGGGGTTTAGGGCTTAGGAGTTAGGGTTTGGGGGTTAGGGCTTTTAGCAACCCGGAGAGAGGTTCGGGCCCCCAAAGGGACCTTTCCCTTTTCAAGACGAGACAGGTGCACATCTGGCCTCTCCAACGAGTCGGGGCTTCTTCCAGAGCGCCGTGCTTGAGTCAGGGACCGCGCGGGGGGGGGGGGGGGGGCTTTCGCTGCCCGGAGATCCCAATACCCGTTTAATTAAGGAATATACCTTAAATCATAATATTAAGGGCCCTATTATTTAAGGTATTTTCCTGAATTAAGGAGTATTGGGTTCTCTGGGTGTTCACCCAAGAGGAGTTTTCGGATTTAGGCAAGGTCTCCCCCAGCAGCAAGCCAAACGGCCCTGAAGCTTCAAGCCCTTCAGCCTACCTAGACCCCCAAAAGTAGGTAAAATAATGGCCCAAAGCCTACAAAAGGCTATTATTCTACATACTTTTGGGGTTCAGCTTAAACCCCAAACCCCGAGCTCTTGGATAGCTTCCGGAACCTGTGGTGAAATCGTCGTGAGTCGCAGGGTGAGTCCCCACCTCGTCCATGCCCTCACAGTCAGAACGTCCCTCTGGCATCGCTTACTTGTCTGTCCGTCTGCCTGCCTGCCTGATTGACTGACTGACTGACTGACGGACGGACGGACGGGTGACTGACTGACAGACTGACCGACCGACTGACTGACTGAACAAACGAACGCATGTGTATGCATATATAATCGTATATACATATCTGTGCACATACGAAGTCACACACAGACTTATATCAATATCAGTATCTACGGCCATACCTAGATTCCAGATCCGTATCTGTATCTGGATGTATTTATATATGTAGTTGTATATATGTATGTATGTATATGTCTATATCGATACCTGTATCTAAATCTGAATCCACCTCTAATTCTGTATCTGTATCTAGATCTAAATCTCTATATCTAGATCTCTATCTGTATCCACACCTATATCTTTGCCTATGTCTACGTCCATATCTACATCTGTATCCGTGTCTGTATATCTATATCTCTACTTACAGGTGTTTTGGTAGAGAAACAGATTAGACAGATGGAATAGATACTGCAGGCATTCAGGTAGGTAAGTAGATAGACAGGTAGATAGATAGATCGATGGAGAGGTAGATAGAGAGAGGTGCTAATGCATCAAACATTCATGCATGCAGAGACATAAAGACCTGCATACATACTTGCGTACACGCATACATGTATACATGCATACCTAAATGCATACGTGTGTGCATGCAAACATGTGTGGGTTGTAACTTGGTAGTTTCGACTTGCAAGAGTAATTAGGTCTCATCGATTTAGTCCCCAGACCCTCAGCTGTGTCTTAAGGCATTGGCTAAATCCCAACACCCACGACGCTGAACCCTTAGCCCTAACTCAAACCCTTAAACCCTATGCCCTCAACCCAAATTCCCAACCCTAAACCCTGAAACCCTAATCCCTGAAGCTTCCCACTTCAGGGTTCGGGTTTTGAGAGGAACTGCGACGGGCTCTTCATTTGGCAGCCGAGGAAGTATGCCGAGGTGGGCTGATCCTAAGCCCCACGGAGTTGCATGGGTTTTTTGTGAAGGCGTTATGAGGGGTTTATAGCATTTCATGGGGTTGTATGGGCTTTACAGGGCTTTACGGGGGAGTTTACAGGGTTCTATAAGATTTGTTGAGGGTTCTGCACGGGTATGTAATCGAAGGTTCACGGAACGTTGTAAGTCGGCTCTACTTAAAGTCATAAGTCAAAGCGGACAAGCCCAGTTAGGGTTCTTCTAACCGTGCGCATAACAGAACATACCTGCTACGTCGTCTGAGCAGCTAAGGTAAACACCAATCCCAAACCTGGGGCCTTAAATCCATAATACGGGTCCACTGTGTAGAAACCCTGATAGCGCCTGTAAATGAAACGTCAGATCTCAGTGTTTTAAGCCTTCGCAGATCACAGAGAGTCGCAGCCTAATAGAAGAGTTCCGGAGAACGACAAGCCAAGTGCGCTGTCCGTTCACACCAGAAGTTTGTCTCTGAACAACTCGAAAGCCTGAAATCCTGAAGCTCTACCCAGAGATCCCAAATACCCCTTAATTAAGGAACATACCTTAAATTATAGTGGGATCCCTAATATAACTTAACGTATATTCCTTAATTAAGGGGTATTGGGATCTCTGGGTAATCGCGACATTCGAAACCATGTTGTAGTGAAGAGAAGAGGCAGTCAAGGACGACCTCAAGTCCCTTATCCGAGCCTTGAGCCAAAGTCTCCTAAGCCACAAATCCTAAAACCGAGAGCCGGAGCCCAACATTCTCAAAGCCTTTCTTGACCCTTTCTCTAAACCCTCCCAGAGAAGCCAATACCCCTTAATTAAGGAATGTACCTTAAGTAATAGGGGCCTTTATATTATGATTTAAGGTATATTCCTTAATTAAGGGGTATTGGGATCTCTGGGCTTATTCAAGCATCTTAGAGTCTCAGCATGCTCATAGCACAAACCCGATGATGCCTTCATAAACCTCAACCAGGACTACGGCCTTCGCTACATCCGCGGGGTCTTTGGCCGTATTCGGGGCTGCTATTTGAGTACCTCGGCTTGCAGAGGTCAGGCTGAGGGCTTTTGGGGTTAGGGTTTGGGGTTTAGGGTTTAGGGCAGAGCCTCAGCGTTTCAGCATTTTAGGGTTCAGGTCTGGGGCTTTCAGGCTAAGCCCTAAACCCTAAAGCCCTAAATGCCCTAAATCTATTTGCAGGAGGGGGTGGTTGCTGTGCCCCAAAATCCTGAACCCTTGTCCTGGTTTAGGAAGAAGCCCAGAGATCCCAATACACCTTAATTAAGGAATATACCTTAAACCCCTGAATTAAAGGGTATTCTGTTCTCCGGGTAAACCCTAAACCCTTAGCCCTGAAGCCTTAAACCCTAAACCCCTCAACCCTAAACCCCTAAGTCCCTAAACCCTAGACCCTTATAGATCCCTTGTAGAACCCTCAAAGGAACCCTCAAAGGCCTCGACGCCTCCTGTGATCTTGTTGTCGGCGTGCGTCGCAGGCGATCTTTCTCACAACACGACCTACCAGGCGGGGCAGTTCGTCTTTGCGAGAATTGGGGTGCCTTGATTTTGGGGTCCTTACAAAAAGGATCCTACTGTCCTACTATTTAGGGTACTATACTATATCAGGGTCCCCTTTTTTCCGAAAGTAGGGCTCCGATAGTTAGGGTTTCGGGATTTAGGGGTTTAGGGGTTTGGGGTTTAGGGTTTAGGGTTTAGGTTTGGGGTTTAGGGTTTAGGGTTAAGGGTTTAGGTTAGCAGGGCAGGTAAGCATTAACGATTTTCGGGTACCATACCCCCTATACACTCCCACAGGTTTTCCTGTAGTTCCCAGAGAACCCAATACCCCTTAATTAAGGAATATACCTTACATAATTGGGGCCTTACTACTATGATTTAAGGTATATTCCTTAATTAAGGGGTATTGGGATCTCTGGGTTCTCCTAGCATAATCGACAAGTAAGTCCGCCCGAAGCCCCGGGCCAAGACCTTGAGCCCATAGAACCCCAAAAAAGCACATAAGCAAAGATTAGGATAGGGATATCCCATAGAAATCCCCTTGTAATGAAGCCCAATAAGGTAGGGATGTATCCCTATAAGATGCTTCTGCTTATGTGCTTTTTGGGTCCCTAAGCCCAGGCTGCGCGGCTTTAAATTTGGGAAGAGGGCTGTAGGGAATCCGTCGTCGTGGCGGTTGTGCTGCTGGTGCTGTCATTGGCATCGCTTCTGCTCTTACCTTAAGCCTTAAAGGGCTTAAACCTTCACCACCCTACACTCCTAAACAAGAATCTTCCTAGACCCTAAAACTAAAAACACGAAACTTCCTACACCCTAATTAAACCCGAACCCGTAAACCCTAAACCCTAAGCCCTAAGCCCCCAAATCCTAAGCTCCAAACCTCCAAACTACCCCTAAACCCTAAACCCTAAGCCCTAATCCTAAGCTCAAAACTCTAAACTACCCCTAAACCCTAAGCCCTAAGGCCCCCAAATCCTAAACCCCTAAACCCCTAAGCCCCCAAACCCTAAGCTCCAAACCTTCAACGCCGACCTGAAGAGGCGAGCCAGAACGGCTGCTCGAAGGAGGATACAGCCCCCGTGAAGATGGTGAGGGACCAGTGCCTTGGGCGCTTTAAGGGTTCCTTTAAGGGATCGACAAGGACTCTATAAGAGATCTATAAGGGATCTATAAGGGTTCTATAAAGGTTCAAAAAGGGATCTATAAGGGCTTCAGGGTTAGGGGTTTCCAGGGTTGAGGGTTTGAGGGTTTAGGGCTAAGGGCTTTAGGGTTTCCAAGTTTAAGGGTTTAGGGTTTGTTGCGAAACCCCACCTCACCGGAACTGATTCCAGAGCAGTATCTAACCCCAAGCCCCACACCCTAACATGGCGAAGTGTCAGTTTCGTAGGGTTCTAAGAACCCTAAACTCTACACCCTGATTCCTGCCTCCGACACCCCCTCGACCCCAGACCCTAGGATGCCCAGTAGTACCCTTATTACCTTTTTGTAGTCCTAGGTTCCTTATAAAGTTACCCAATACCAAAAAGAGAGGCCTTTTTATTCTTAGGTTACTGGGTATCCCAGACCCCTGAACTGCTCGATCCCAACTCCTAGCCCATAATACCAGGGCGTTAAGGGATAGAACCTTTGTGGGAGACACCGGAAGCCCGGAAACCGCAGACGCTTCTAGCTGAGGATCAGAACGCTGAAACCTGCATCCGGAACCATGAAACCCTAAACTTCGGGACGCTAAACCCAACATGCCGGAACTTGAACCCGAAACTGGAAAACGTAGGGTTTAGGGTTTAGGGTTTAGGGTCCCTAAACCCTAAACCCTAAACCCTAAACCCACAACCCTGAATCCCCAACTCACCACAACCCTAAATCCCCAAAGCCTTGAACCCAAAAACCCATACTCTGGTGGCAAAAAATCCGAAAGCTGATCTGGCGTAACCCTTGTAGCGGCCCTTTGAGGAACCCTCAGCCCTAAACCCCCCAGAGACTGCAATATGCCTTAATTAAGGAATATACCTGAAGTTATAGTAGGATCCCTAATATGATTGAATGTATATTCCTTAATGAAGGGGTATTGGAGTTTCGGGGCCTTTTGTCCGATCCCTGAGCCCCAAACCCCAAAACCCCGAAGTCCCCGCTGAGCCGAGGTGTCGGAACCTATTCTTCGGAGGCTACGAGGAAGTTACCATCCGAGCCATGGCAGCCGGGACTTGCATCAAGTTTTGGGGGTTTAGGGTTTCGGGTTTGCGGTTTAGGGTTTTTTCAAGGCTTTTGTAGAGTTGGGTTTGGGGTTATTTAGATTTCAAGGTTTGCGGTTTAGGGTGCTGTTTAGGGTTATCTGGGGTTTGAGGTTGGGTTAGTTAGGGTTTAGGGTTTAGAGTTTGGGGTCATTTAGGAAATTTAGGGTTTGGGGTTTAAGGTTTAGGGCTGGGGCAGTTTTGAGATTTTAGGGTTGAAGCACGGATACATCCTCACCTATGTACAGAACTACATACGTACATACATACCGTTACTTGGAGGTTCAGGGTAGTTATAAGTAGGGTTCCGAATATGGGTTATAAGTAAAGTTACCCAACTTAAAACCCTTCTTGTAACTACCCATGACCCTGCAAGTACATATGCACATAGGTATGCACTATTACACCGGGCCATCTTCTGTCAGTCTGAGTGACGCAATGTTGAGATCGGCCAACACAGTTTTGCGCAGCTTGCTTTCGGATGCAGTGGCTGCAAAGTGAAAGCAGCAGACGTGGTTTTGCTGTGTCCGGACCTTAAAGTGGGAGCAGCAGACGGGGTTATGGAAGGCTTGGAATCAAGGTGACGGCAGTCAGAACAGTTCGGGAAGGCTTGGAGCCAAAGTGAAAGCAGCAGACGTGGTTTTGGAGCTTTGAAGGGCCTGGGCATTGCTCTCGGGGCTTTTTCCAGCCGAGAGCTTGCAAGGGGCTACATCGTAGGTTCGCATTCAGCGCCGAACATTGCGTGCGGAACACCAGCGCGGAACAGTGCGTGCGCGCACGTGCGATGTTCTCGTTCACGAGGAAGCAGATTGAACTGGGCCCAAGTTGTGAAAGCTTCCGTTTTGATGCTGCGGGATGGCGACGAAGAGTGTCACACAGGAACCGAAAGCGTCGCGCTTGCGGGGAGCTGCGTTCATTGGCCCAAGAGGTCGGCGGATGTCGGTAATGCTGATCTCGACGAGGCAGGATTCTGCCGCCACGTTGTGATGCCAACCGTCGACCGTGTTGAAAGGAAGCAAATGTCATGTATCCAGGTCGCCTCGCAAGTTCGTGCTTCTGCTTTGCCAGAACAGCGCTCCAAGCTGGACACCATCACGAGCCGGTATGCTGGCACAGAGTCAGGTCTGTTGGCAAGCTTTGTCTCTTCAGTGCGGAATCAGTTCCCGCCGTAGCCTGACTTTGAACAAGCGACACGCAGCCGCTATTTTCTTCTTTCTTACTCCTGAAATCTCATTTGCAGTCATATTCTGATTGATCTTTTAAACAGTTTCTGGAAAATGGTTTTTTCATTAGGAACTGCTATTGATTACGAGTCAGTACAGGAATCTTCTTAGGTTTGCATGATGCATCAGGCATTATTTCAGTTGTTTTCTCGATGATTTTTGACTAAAGAGTTAGTGCATGGATGCTACATCTTGGAAGAGCTACGCCTTATGCTTCAGAATTTTACAATCCCAAAACTTGGTTTTCTGAATTGATATCTACTTCTTCTTAGTGGGAAAAGCATCTGTGGGTTATGCCTTATCTCTAGGAAAATGAGTTTATGAGGAGGTACAGTAACTATACATTCATTAGCTCCATTTCCATCTTGAGTAGAATCGCTTTGTGAAGGACATTCTACATATATATATATGTATATATACGATCCAACGTTAACGAGGTTCCGTGTCTTTCATTTCTATTTCCAGGTTTACACCTGCACTTTCTATCTTCTAACCATCTTTTACGGAATTCCATTAATAATACGACAAGCTTTTCCTTTCTTCATTAGTAAAGATTTCTATGGAAAGCTATTGATTCTCTATCTATACCTCTTCAAATTCATTTCGGCTTCTCTTCTTTCTGACATCCAGGTAAGGCATTCGAAGCATGTGGATTGCTTATTCCTGTACGTATAGTGCCAGAATGGTATTTCTTATGCCAATATGCTATGTAAAGAGCTGTACCAAACACAAATGCCGGTTTCATTATCTCAGTTGCTTTCATTCTAATCTTATTTTACGTGGTGCACAAGATTGGAGCTGAAGCCTTCGAGCGAAAAGCGCCATAGCAAAGGTTTTTTCCAGACATGTGTCAAGGGTGACATTGTGTGCAGGGAAGAACGGTGGTTGGCCAGCTTTCTGACTTGTAATGGCCCTTCAAGCCAGATTTTGGACTTGGTGCGTCCTTGGGCCAGGCAGTGCGGGGAAGACCGGATGAGATACCAGTTCTCGCTATCCGGGGGATCTTGTTCTGGAAACCCCGATGAGCAAAGGTTCTTGGCGAGATCTTCGGTTTTGGTGAAGTGTTTTGCGAACTGTCCAGAATGTCCACTGCAGGATGTCCCCGCGCCAGATCTGGCGAAGTATGATGCCCTTAAGCACGGTTAAGTGTTTTTTTACATTGTCAACAGTCATACAGGCGCTTTAGATTCCCGAGCACTCTTTCAAGCAACCAGACACGTCCACATGCTTGGAGTGAGCCACACTTTCATGTACAGTTATTTCTTCTGGCTGTGGAAAGGTGCCCATAGTGGTACCTGTCGGCAGAGTGGGCAGACAGAACCGTGGATAGCGGAGAATGCTGTGGAGGTTTTGCTTCCAGCTCCCTGTTACACGTAGGTTGTGAGTATAATTTTACATACATTTGCAATATACCTGATTTGCAAAATATCTGGTTCGCTACTTCTTTCGTTACCTGGTTGGTTGGTTGGTTGGTCGGTTGGTTGATTGATTGGTCGGTCAGCCAGCCAGCCAGCCAGCCAGTTGCCAGCGAGCCAGCCAGCCAGGCAGTCAGTCAGTCAGTCCGTCAGTCCAGGATTGAGTGAGTGTAGCCAGCCAGTTAGTTGAGTGGTTGGGTGGGGGTGGGCGGTGGGCAGGTCGGTACTTGGACGGGGGAGGGAGGTAGGTAGCTGCTCAGTCAGTCAGTTAGCCAGGCCAGATCAGCAAAAAATGCCTACGTGACTTAAAACATGTGCGTATATGATGCTTCTTCGGAAATGTTTGTGTGCATTTCTGTGGAGCGAAGCGACCCGACATTGTAGTAGTGTAGTGACGGGTGTAT